>CM033397.1:20305117-20489204 GCA_019426215.1 Buddleja alternifolia | reverse complement strand
AACTACCACAAAAAAGTCCTATTACAGCGCACCTATGACAGCGGTTTTGAAAACTGCTGTAAAAAGTGGCATTCGGTTCGGACCTATGACAGCGGTTCGAGCCAAAACGCTGGCATAGGTTTCAGAAAAAAAAAAAAAAAAAAAATTTTGAATGTGGCAGCGGTTCGGCCAGAACCGCTGCCAAAAAGCACACGTATGGCAGCGGTTCGGCCGAACCGCCGCCACAAAGCGCACGTATGGCAGCGGTTCGGCCGAACCGCTGCTAGAAGTGTACTTTGTGGCAGCGGTTCTAGCCGAACCGCTGCCAGAAGTGTACTTTGTGGCAGCGGTTCTAGCCGAACCGCTGCCACAACAATGTGCCAGTGCGGTTCGACAGAACCGCTGGCACAAGGGCCGGGTTTTCTACAACCCGGCCCCCTCACTCTCACTCTCACTCTCACACACCTACTCACTCTCTCTCTCTCTCAACTCTCTCACCACCACCACCACCACCACCACAACACCACCACCACCACCACCACTCCACCATCGCGAGACCACCGTCCGCCGCCCCCTAGATCTCTTTTCTCTCTCTAGATATCTAGCCCTCTCTCTCGGTTTTCTCTCTCTCCTCTCTCGGTTTTTTCTCTCTCTCACCACCACCACCACCACACCACCACAACCACCACCACCACACCACCATCCGCCTCTCTCTCTCCGGTTTTCTCTCTCTCTCTCGGTTTTCTCTCTCTCTCTCGGTTTTCTCTCTCTCTCTCTCTACCACCGCCGCCGCCGCAGCCGACCTCCGCCGCCGCCGCCGCCGACCTCCGCCGCCGCTGCCCCTGCCGCCCACCTCCGCTTCCGCCGCCGTGGTCCATTTAGTTTTGGTATTTTCTTTTAGATAAATATAAATATATATATATATATATATATACACACACATAGAGTATGTATAGATGTATGTATATGTGGGTGTATGCATATATGAGTGTATGTATATATATTTGTGTATGTGTGCTTGTATTTGTGTATATGTGGGTGTATGCATATATGAGTGTATGTATATATATTTGTGTATGTGTGCGTGTATTTGTGTATGTGTGGGTGTATAAAAAATTTAAGGGAACTAGGAATTTGACTGAATTTAGTATTAATTTTAGTTAGTCGGGTGTTAATTCCGTTTGATTTGAGATTAAATTGTGGTTATTTGGTGGTTTAGGGTACATTGATCCAACTGGTGATCTATATTTATACTTAGTTGCTGAAAATATAATGTTTTATCTATAGTTTTATGTGATTTATGTGATCCGACTGGTGATCAATATTTGTAGTTGCTGAAAATATAATTAATTAAGATTGAAATTGGATTTTAGCGGATCGTCAGATTCGAATTTTGTTGGATTCAACCTAACCGGGTGAAGATTAAGTCGAGAACTTGGTAGTAATTTTTGCGTTGTTACTCTGCTGAATTTTTTCTAGAATAATGGGAAATAAATTAAAATACAAATTATTTAATTAATTTAACTATCAACTGATGATAAAATTGTTTAATTTGATTAATTTAGAATCAAAATGGATCGAAGTTGGATTTTAGCAGATCGTATGTCGGAACAGTATGAGAAAGGTGTGAAAGAGTTCATAAAGTTTGCGGTTGACCATGCACCAGATCGAACTAGGATCACTTGCCCGTGTTTACGTTGTTGTTTTGGAAAGAGAATTAGTCCACGTGAGTTGGAAGATCATTTGGTGTGTAATGGAATTGATAAAAGCTACAAACGTTGGACAAGACACGGTGAAAGCAGTGTCCCGTTGGATGATTTGGGTGGTACATCATATCCATCACACGATTTCAACATGAATGATTATGAGCCTGATCGTTTGGAGGAGATGACAAATGTGATTGAGGAGGATTTGCGAAATTGTCCTAAAATGTTTGACAATTTGACAAGTGATTCAAAGACACCACTGTATAGTGGTAGTAAATTCACGAGATTGAAAACAGTTCTTAACCTATACAAGTTAAAAGCCAACAATGGGTGGAGTGATAAGAGTTTCACAGACTTGCTTGGTTTATTAAAAAGCATGCTACCTGAGGATAATGTGTTACCTAATCGTACTTATGAGGCTAAACGGATGTTAACCTCAATTGGCATGGGATATGAGAGGATACATGCGTGTCTCAATGATTGCGTATTATTTAGAATTGACTATGCATCATTGAAGGCCTGTCCAAAATGTGGCGCCTCACGGTACAAGAAGAATGGATCTACGCCTGTCAAAACCATGTGGTATTTGCCTATAATACCACGATTTAAACGCATGTACAGTAGTAAAGAGTTAGCCAAGGACTTGACATGGCATGCTGATAGAAGGTTTGAAGAAAGGATTGAAGATGACAAGATTCGACATCCCTCAGATTCTCCTCAATGGAAAAAGATTGATGATGATTTCCCTGAATTTGGTGAAGAATCAAGAAACCTGCGCCTTGTATTGGCTACAGATGGCATGAACCCTCATGGCTTGCAAAGCAGCTCACATAGTACATGGCCGGTGATTTTGATGATCTACAACCTTCCCCCATCGCGATGCATGAAGCGAGAGCATATAATGATGCCTATACTCATTTCTGGGCCGAAACAACCTGGAAATGATATAGATGTCTACTTGACCCCTTTAATTGAGGATTTGAAGGTGTTGTGGGACACCGGTGTTCAAGTATATGACGGGTTGAGAGAAGAAAATTTTAATCTCAGAGTCATGTTATTTGGAACAATCAATGATTTTCCGGCAAGAGCAAACCTCGAGGGATATGGTGTACATGGCCAATGTGGATGCCCCATATGTGTGAAGAGTACAGATCAATATCGATTGACACACTCCCAGAAATATGCATTCCAAGGGCATCGGAGATGGCTAAATCGGAACCATCGATATCGTCGGTGGAAGAAAGCTTTCAATGGGAATATAGAAGAAGGTCGAGCTCCTAAGTGCTTAACTGGTGAAGAAGTGTTTGAAAATGTAAGAGACTTGGAGGTTAAATTTGGAAAGACTTTTGCATGTGGCCTTGCAAAAACTGGGTGGAAAAAAAAGTCAATTTTCTTTGAGTTGCCGTATTGGACGTCTTTACATGTTAGACATTTTCTCGATATAATGCATATTGAGAAAAATGTATTTGATAGCGTCATTGGAACACTTCTAAATGTGCCCGGAAAGACAAAAGATGGCGTAAAGGCACGGTTAGACTTGGTTGAAATGAAGATAAGAGGAAAATTGACACCAACAAATAAGGGGAAACGTACTTATTTGCCTCCAGCAGCTCACACTCTAGCCAGGAAAGAAAAAATTGCATTATGTGAGTTTCTTAATGGAGTGAAAGTTCCAGAAGGGTATTCTTCAAACATTAGCAGTCTTGTATCAATGAAGGATTTGAAGCTAAAACACTTGAAGACTCACGATTGTCATGTAATCATGGATCATTTGCTACCAATTGCTATACGGGCCATTTTGCCAAAAAGGTGAGAGACACGATAACTAAATTGTGTTTCTTCTTCAAAGCAATGTGGAGCAAGGTGTTTGATCCTGAGCAATTTCCTGCACTTCAAAAACAAATTGTCATCACTTTGTGTGAGCTTGAAATGTATTTTCCACCTGCTTTTTTTGATATAATGACTCATCTTCCCATTCACTTGGTTAGAGAGACTCAACTATGTGGACCGGCTTTTATGAGATCTATGTATCCGGCTGAGCGTTATATGAAGGTATTGAAAGGCTACGTGAAAAATCGTAGTCGACCGGAAGGTTGCATTGTTGAACGGTACATAGTTGATGAAGCCATTACATTTTGCACAGAGTATCTGACAGATTCTAATGTTGCAGAGCTCCCAAAGTCTCATGTTGTGGGAGGGGGAACAGAAGGAGTCGGATTAATGGGAAAACAATTAGCTAGTGTTCATATTACACAAAGGGATCAGGCACACCTATATGTGCTCCACAACACCGATGAGGTTGACCCATATGTTGAAGAGCATAAGAACCAACTTAGGAGATTCAATCCAATTAAAAATGAGAGTTGGATTTCAAGAGAGCATAATAAGAGTTTCATCGATTGGTTCCGAAAGCATTTTGAAGAAAAACAGAAAGAGAATCCACAGCTTTCAGTTTCAGATAAATTGACACGGCTGTCGATGGGTCCGGACAGACTAGTATTTTGTTATTCAGGTTATCGTATCAATGGTCGCACATTCTATACAAAAGACCAAGACGAACGAAGTACAATGCAGAATAGTGGTGTGAGTCTTGTAGCTCAAGCAATGCATATCTCAAGTGCGAAAGATAATAATCCTATCTATGCCGATTTATCATATTACGGGGTGATTGAACGTATATGGGAGCTTGATTATAGTTGGTTTCGGGTGCCTGTATTTGGGTGTAGGTGGGTTGACAATAAACATGGTGTCGATAATAGTGAAATAGGCTTCACTCGAGTAGACCTTGAAAGAGTGGGATACAAAGATGAACCTTTCATTTTAGCGTCACAAGCTAAACAAGTATTTTTTGTTACCGATCCTATTGATAAGAGGTGGTCCATTGTTTTATCGGCAAACAAAAATACATGTATTGAAGGTGATTATGAAGAAAGTGAAGATGATGGAGAAAACCCTATCTCCTTAGGTGATTCACAATCAATTGATAGTGACGATGACTTGGATATAAGTGATGATGAATTGTATATGCGTCAAGATCACCAAGAGGGGATATGGATTAATCCGTCAGTTCGTCGCCGTACTAAAAAAAATGGTCGTACCGATGGGAAGCAAAAGACTGCTAAGCCAACGACAAAAAGAAAACGATGAAAGGTATTAGAATTTATTTCATAATTGTATGATAGACTTCTTTCAATATTTATACTTAGTTGCTAGAAAATTTATATTCTTGAGATTTGCCAATTTTTGTGGAAAATTTAAGGGAAATAGGGGTTGATTGATTTTAAGGTTAATTTGGTTTAGCTGGGGGTTAATTATGTTTAATTGAGGATTAAATTTTGTTTATTTTGTGGTTTAGGATAATTTTGTTTATTTTGTGATTTATTACTTCTATTTGAAATTTATTATTGCCAAATGAATCTGCCAAATTTATATGAAGATAACTTCTGTATTTATTACGTCTATTTGAAATTTATTATTGCCAAATGAATCTGCCAAATTTATATGAAGATAACTTCTGTATTTATTACGTCTATTTGAAATTTATTATTGCCAAATGAATCTGCCAAATTTATATGAATCTAACTTCTGTATTATTTGTCTTTTGTAGGTCGATGGCTTCAAATCCTGATGGTAGTTTTCCCGACGATGATGTATATGGATCAGATAGCGGTCATGAGAAGGACATACGGAGAGGTGTCTCTGCTATGAAAAAAGTTGTCAATGCCAGAAGTAAAGGCATAAGGCTACCTGTCGGCTGGAATGACAGAGGTCAGCCAATTAACCCCAACAAATCAATATTTGTTGGGTATATAGGCGTGCAGGTTCGGCAGAAGGTGTCGATTGCCATTAGTACTTGGCGCAAAGTCCCGTCAGCAACAAAAAAAAACATTTGGGATGAGATGAAGGTAATTTGGATATTATCTTATTTGTAAGTGTTAATATATTATCATATTCTCTAAATTATAATTTATATATACTTTATTGTTTGTTTTTTGTAGTTGGCGTTTGATATTGACGAAAGTCGACAAAAGTACGTACTAGCAGAAGCTGGGAGGCTAGCACGTAACTTCAGGAGCTACATAAGCAGAAAGTATGTGCGAGATGATGATGGAAATGTTAATGTCAACCCACCTCCACAATATGAGATATCCCAAGCCGATTGGGCGGCATTTTTAGAGGTTCGCTTAGGTGAACCTTGGCAGGTAGCTAGTCATTTTAATTTACAGTTTCATTTGTTGGTTATTGCGTTTATATTTAGCTAATAATTTGATAATGTAATAAACAGAAAATAAGCATTGACAATCAGGAAAGAGCAAAGAACCCTGAATATCCTTACCGGAAAGGGAGTTTTGGAGATGCTGTTGTGGAGCAAATGGAGGTATGTAGTTCATTTAGCAGTGAATCCTTACAATTTTTTTAATAATAATTCTATGTTAATGCATACATATATTTTTTATGAAAATACAGATAAATAAAAGAAGGGATGCGGGATCCGATTGTACAGATGTGACACGAGCACTCGTGTGGAGGGTTTCGCGTTCCGATCCGACAAATCAAATTGATAACGAAAATGTTAGAAGAGTGGTGAATGAAATGGTGAGTTATTGGCAATTTTAGCTCTATTAATTGTTTTATTGAAATACTATTAAAAGCACAAGGTTCACTATTTTTTTTAATTTTTAAAAATATATCATTACAGGAGAGCATTTCACAAGAGAGCACTAGCCATAGTGGAACTTACACGAGTCGAGATGACCTATTGGCTAAAGCTATTAAAAGGAAAGAGCATCCGGGTCGCGTTAGGGGTGTTGGCTTTGGGGTCTCACAAAGAGACTATTTTAAGGATCCAAAGCCTGCTTCAGAAAAGGAGATGGAAAACTTGAGAAACATAGTGAAAAACCTCTCCGAAACTATGGTTGCCATGCAACAACGAATTGATGTTTTGGAAGCCCCTAGCTCGCGTCAGCCACATGAAGATGACGTCATTTCTTTGAAAGATAGCAGCCCAGAACCAGGTTATAAGATGCTTCCTGAGGTAAAATATTTGAACTTGTTTATTAATCATATAACTTGCGACTCTCTATTTTCTGTAAATCATACAAAACTTTCTAATATAATGTTGTATATATATATATACGTGTGTGTGTAGGGTATCACTCCATGTCAATTAGCACTTTCATCTCCATCATATCGTGTGGTGGCTAAAGGACAGCTATACAATCGATCAGAGACTGATAGAACACTTCACAACTGTCAATTAGCCACCAACAATGTGAAAGTGCGCATTGACACTGCAGTTGAGGCTAATACACTCCTGCCCGTCCCTCTCAATGATGAAATATTCTCCATTTCTCATGCGCTGGGTACCTTTGTTGCTTGGCCAGCGAGTCTTGTCATTGTCACTGCTGCACCGGTATGTAATTAATAGCTAGTCATTAATAAATTATAACAATTTGTTTGAGGTTACTAAATATACTTTGGTGTGTAACATTTATATTTTATTTTCTTGCTTAAACAGTCCAAATCATCTGCAAACCGTAAGTCAGGGACGTCGAAGCGGTCAACTGTCAAAGGAAAATCTCAAGTGGCCGAGCCTGCAGGTGAAGTAGACATATGTGCAGATCTTCAACTAGATGGACTCCCTAATGACCTTGTATTTCTGGGAAAGTACACGAAGATGATGAAGATTGATGCCCAGATCAATATATATATGGACGAAGCCATTATGAATGTTTCATTTCCAGAGTTCATTGGGAGGGAGGAGATCTATCACCTTCTGTGTAGACAAGAAATAGGAGCCTCTATCATTACAGCGTACATAAAGTAAGTTTTTTAATTATTTTATTACATCTAAACTACGATTATTTTCGTCACTCGAAATTCATTTTTTATGCTCAATTTAGGTGTTTGTGGTTTAACTACGTGATCCCCGAAGGAAAAGAAACAAGTTTCGGGTTCCTTAGCCCACATTCCATAGCTGCTCAAACAGACCCGTCAGTTCAACAAGTGCAGTACATAGCACGTGCTATGATGCAGAGTACACAACAAAATAAGTTATTTTTTGCACCTTACAACACCGGGTGAGCTACTAAAGACTCGATTTTAATTTGTAAAACTAGCTACGCAAAACAAATTTTCAACTATCTTTTGAATGTTTTGTAGGGGTCATTGGTTGTTGCTTGCAATTAATCCATTTAAAGAGATTGTTTACTATCTGGATTCTGTGCATGGTGAGCCGCAATACCGAGATGATATGATGCTAAAATTCAATCAGTAAGTTTTTCATTCAATCAATGTATCCATTATATTTAATATTTTTTTAAATTGTATTTATTTCACATAATTTCTTGTTTTTAACATATTTTCTTGTTTTTTATATTTTTTTATAGAGCTGTGCACATATTTCGTGCAAACTGCAACAACCAATCCAACAAATCCAAAAACTCGGACTGTAAATGGTTTACTATAAAGGTTAGCGTTTTCTAGGTTCATGAGATTATATATTCGTATAGAAGTTCGTCTTCTAATACAATGTAAGTTTGATTGCTTTTGTAGTGCCCCCGGCAGACCAACGAGGTGGATTGTGGCTATTTCGTTATGAGATTCATGAAAGAGATTATTAGCCACGGACTATCTATAATCCCAACAGCGGTATACATAATCCTTATATATATATATATACTTAATTCTATTACTTTTGAAATTATTAAACCTTAATTGGTAGGTAATTGAAATGTTATTTCACTTTGCAATTAATCTCTATATATATACATATATCTTGCAGTACTTTAAGGATTGTCAATCCTTCTATACTGATGAGCAAATTGATGAAGTACGCTGCGAAGTTGCACGTTACATTTTCTTAGCAGCTCCTTAGAAATTAGGTAATTTAGTTTTTGTACATTGTGACTTGCTATAAATTGAGATTTGATTTATTGTATTTCGTAAGGTCATTAGTAATTTAATTAGTTAATTGTATATTTTGTTGGAGATTAAAGATGGTAATATTGAAGTTTGGGATGATGTTTGCTTATGTTGAATATGTTTTGTTGTTAGTTGAAATTTGTTGATTGGATCATTGCATATTACAGGCACTATCATGACAGCGCAATAAATAATTAAAAAAAAAACAGAAAAAAAAACAGCGGTTCTGCAGAACCGCTGCTACAGTTCTCACCTCTGGCAGCGGTTCTGGGAAAACCGCTGCCAAAGGTCTCACCTGTGGAAGCGGTTTTGGGAGAACCGCTTCCACAGGTAAGACCTCTGGCAGCGGTTCTGGGAAAACCGCTGCCACAGGTGGACCTCTGGCAGCGGTTCTCCCAAAAACCGCTGCCACAGGTGAGACCTTTGGCAGCGGTTTTCCCAGAACCGCTGCCAGAGGTCCACCTGTGGCAGCGGTTCTGTAGAACCGCTGCCACAGGTCCGTAATTTTTTTTTATTTTTTTGGTTTTTTCGCAGCGGTGTTCAGGAAACCGCTGTCATAGGTAGACCTATTACAGCGGTTTTGTAACCGCTGTCATAGGTCCACCCCTATACCAGCGGTACCTTTGACAGCGGTTAAAACCGCTGCCATAGGCCCAAAAAAACCGCTGCCAAAGGTCATTTTTGTAGTAGTGACTTATAGTGAGTCTCCCTACTAAATATAAAAGATCAATGAGTTTATCATAAGTGGAAAGCAATGTCCACAGCTTATGATGTCTTTGTGGATTGTATGATATATGATATCATCCGCGAATGAGAAATTATACTATTGATCTAGAAGTGGATCAAATGAGTAATTCATCCGTAAAATTGAATTGAATTGGGATTGTTAAATTTAGTATTTGATGATTTTGCATACCCGGAATAAGAGAACAAGGGGATGTTTTTTGAGGGTAATGCCTAATACTATTAGAAATTAAAGTCAACACACAACGATTTCTCTTATGAGAAATGATGAGTTCAAATTTTTGTACAGTCTCTTTCCGATAATGAAGGAATCTAGCAATGAAGTCTTTTATTTGTGAAAAGACTTTCATAGTCAATGTTAGCCATTTTGTGTTTTGTACATAAGAGGCTTATTGATTCTATGATAATGATTAAGTATTTTGTATCTGGTCTATTTTTCAAGCGAGCTTGATACTATTGCTATAAATGAGATTAAAACAAAGAGAGGGACCGGAAAGAGACATGAGATGAATCTAAGAAGAATAAACTTAACCACTGAAAAGAAGTGGTATAAGGTCAAAAGTGCCACAATTGACATATAGTTGGTCAATTTTACTCGTGTATGCCATGAGTTGAAACAATTGACATACGGTTTGTCAATTTCACTCTGTGTATGCCATGAGTTGAAAACATAGCACTTATAGAAGCTTATATAGTGCATTTTACACATTAAGCACTAGGTTACTAAATCTTGTCCTATGTGAATTTAGTTTTATGGTTACGTGAAACCAAGAACCGTCCGAAATTTTATAAGATCATAAGAACATGATCCTTTGAGTTGTTCTTCTAAGATTGGATTATTCGTTTGCTTGGATTTGACTTTTTTGACTTGGTTAGTATCTATAAAATAGATACACACTGTGGTGCTAGTTTTTTTATTATTATTTCTTCTTGAATGGTTTGAGGGTGAATTGTGACCAAGGCACATTGATTATTCGATCATAATCAATATGTTTTCCTTAAGTAATGTGAACAACTATATATGCATTTCTTACATACTTGGTTCAGTCACAATAAATTAAGACACTAAGCTAGTAAGAGAAACTCTCTGAATAACCTTCGTAGTTAGTTGTCAACCTATGGTAAATCACATGTGGCAATTCAAAGATGACTAAGTTGATCTTTCATTGTAGTTAATTCGGTTAGACTTCTGCAATTAATTAATAGGGACGTTAGAAAATGAACCTCATATCCCATTGCTCTTTTACATATATTGATCTAGTCTGTTTTGATTTCTCATTATATGAAATGTTACAATGTTTCTTTAGAAATTATGAGTGAATCAAATTGATGAAGTTTTTTTGAAAGGTTAAATTCAAAGGGACAATGTATCTGTATCTTGGAAATACACAAATGATCTAAGGAGTACGTTTTCTACGTGAACATCATGATGTGTAAAATTAGTAAATCACAGAATGTCCGGAGAATTTTTTTTAGGGATGAAGAATCTTGAAACTGCTAAACCTCTAGTCAGGTTTAACGATTCGTATAGTGGTTTTATGCCTTATAGATAGATCACTTAAGAGAATTGTGTTCTTGAATTTGAGTGGGAGCATATTTACCAAAGTGATTAACAAAACTCTCATCATAATTTTGTGATATTTGCTTAAATTTACTGATTCTAATAGTGGCTATGTGCCTTATAGATCACTTATGAGAATCATGTTCCCGAATTTGAGTGGAAGCAACAAATTTATCTTAGTGATCAAGTAGGTTGAATCACAATTTTGTGCAAGCACAAAATATTCTTAGGAAGATTAGATAGAGTCCTATATTTTAGGACTCCGTCTTGTTCTATTATCTCAGAAGATTGAATTAATGCAATGAAAGAGTATTTATAGAACTTACTAAATCTATAAACATGTATGGCACTAATAACTAGTGACAATTGTTGAGGGGATAGTTGTCTGTGTGACAGCAATTGCCCTAGTGGAAAGGTCGTAGCCAAAATGTGGTATTTCGGTTTTCACATGGTTTAAAGATTTGAGTTGCATAGTTTCTATTAGCTATAGTGTTATGAATATGTTGCAGTCACTAAATTGTATATAATCAAACCAAGTTTGGATTCTAGTTCAACATTAAATGTGAGGATATTGAGAACTTTATATGTTCTCAAAATCTGCTACGATGTTGATATTTCGATTTTGATGTAAAAAGCTCACCCAGTAGCAAATGAGCTATATGTGTGTGTGTGTGTGTGTGTATCTTGTGACAAACATATTTGCTCGTGGTGATATCTTTTGTTCATTATATTTTCTTGGTTATAATGGACATTTGAGATTTAGAATTATGTATTAATGGACATGAGATTGCTTTTCTTGATAGAGATGTAATTGAAAAGATATACATGGGAATACCTTGAGGATTCCAGAGACAAAGGTCAGCAGGTAAAGTCTGTGAACTTATAACCTTGGTGGCCAGAATTTGTCTTCAATCTAATGGAGCATGAGATTTTATGCATGATCTTATACTTGTGTTTTCATCTTCATAGATGTAGACCATTATTTTGTTGTCTATAAGTCCATTAAGATGCTTGAAATTCTATCTCCTTATTTGGTAATGTCTTATTAGCCGCGATGAGAAGGAGTACATTAAGCCATTGAGAATATTTTTTCCTTAACTTGTGAAGTAGAGGACATGATGAGTAAAGTATTTGATTTGATGTCAAAATCCATGTAGATCGTTAAAGATGAATCTTGCTCAGTGTCAAGATCCATGTTAGAGTTTTCTGTAGTACGATTTCATAACGGATACTTATAAGCTCATAAATGCTCCAATCGTATAGAGTTATAGCCTCGAAATGTGTCTAGAGAGTCCAAATAGAAATGTCTAGACCACCATATTCCAATACTTGTTTGTTTTTGGATCTTGAAGTACAATGTGATTTGTACTCGCTCCAATACTTGTTATGCCATGGGTAGAATTTTTCCTTACTTTTTTGTGGGTATTATCTTATTTTTTGAATATAAGATTAATAGGGAGAGAGGGAAAGGGAGTTGGAGGAACCACTCTCTCCATTTTTACTCATTCAAATTAATATGGGCAGGGTCAAGCCCTCATGAGCGACCCATGGCCCATTTTCTATTTCCAACAGCAGATAGATACGACCTTTTGTTATGGCGTGGTTGTGTTAATAGTCAACCATACTTGTTATACTAACTTGGTCTTTTTACTTCTTAATTAGAAATGGCGTGTATGTGAAGGTTCATGGGCACTTGAAGGGATTTGAAGGCAATAAACAATTAAGGTTCATAATTTTCTTTTCCTCTTATCCTAGAAGCTACGGGATTTATGTGGAAAATGCACATCTCATTTCATGTCAAGGTATCGAGAGTATGATGTGAGAGCTTATTGGAAGTAGAATGTCGCCGACTCCAGAAATCGCATATTTTAATTTTTTACCTGGCATCATTGAGGCCGAGTGGTTCGGCAAAGTTGAAATTAGGAACTTAAAGAATAATCATCTACTTTTAGCAATATTTGGTTGTACTTGACATATTTGGTTCGGTTTCTTTTATTGAGATGGTAGCAACTCTAGTCTATTATTGCGATGGTTGATACATTTTGAGAAGGAATGACCACAAATTCTGCTTTAATATATTTTAAACTATTGCATGCAAGTCCAACATAGACTTTATAAATCAGGACCAAACATGGTTAAAGAATGATCCAAGTATTTGGACTGTATATATTCTGGCCAAAAAAGAATTTAGACTGTATATATGGTGACAAACAGTAACAGGGATGTATATATATAGGAGGATTAATTTGAGTGAATGATTGATAGTATTGAGCTCAATTTGCTTTGATATATACGGTACAAAGGATCGGGCTTGATTATCATGTGTGTAATGCAATTTCGCCATTTACTTACCCCTACAGTACACTTCTCTGAAGCCATTGGGTGATCGAGTGTTAGTGAAAATTAAGACGGCGGAAGAGAAGACTTCAGGTGGTATCATACCGCCTACAACCGCACAATCAAAATCTCAAACGGGTGAGATTGTAGCTGTTGGGGAGGCCGGTTGTACATATTAGCTTAATTTACTCTTCTATTGTTTCTCTAAATAATTTGTTTGCTAGAAATTATTGGTGTAAATCTTGTATGGACCGCACAGTTCAAATTTGTTTTTTCCATCGTTTGCTAGATGAATAAGTGCATTGAAAAGAACGTATAGTTTTGAAAATGATTTGAAGCTTTGGTTACATTTGGAAGTAGGAGAAGTCAATGACCAAAGTTAGGAATTCATGCTAATTCTTTTCTACCTCAGAATTGTACAGCCCACTGAGTTAATGTTCTTTGTTGTCTACAAGCATGTTTTTTACTATTAGTTCCCCCATATTATTAGCTGAAATTTTGATCTAATATTGTATGGTAATTTTTCATTTACATTACTGCAGAAAATTGAGGAAGCTCTGAGAAAGGTGAACTGAGTGAACTACTGCTGATGGACATATGATGGAACAGCCTGGATCTTGCATTTTTGGTACAGTAATGTGGCCTGCACGTTTTTTTGGTACATTAATATGGGGGTAGCAATTTCGGTACACTATTGAGCAAAAAATTGGCAATTTCAGTACATATAGGCGAAAATTGCTGACGTGGCCGCCGGTGACCTGCAATTTCGCCGGAAAAATTTCAATTTGGGGATTTTTCCTGCTCACATCATAAATAAACTTAAAAAAAATCGAAAAAATTCAATGGTCCAGATTTGAATAATCCAAGGGTTAGTAATTTTTATTTAAATAATAACTAAAAAAAATCATTAAAAAAAAGAAACTAAGAACGGCTGCCATGTTTGTGTGTGTATATATATATATATATATATTACTGTTCATCATCTTCTTGGGAAGACGATGAACAGTTTTTTTAAAAAAAATTCTTATATATATATGTATATTTACTGTTCATCGTCTTCATGTGGAAGACGATGAACAGTACCTGTGTATGTGTGTGTGTGTCTGCGTGTGTTTATATATCTATATATATATGTATTAGTACTGTTCATCGTCTTCTTGTGGTAGATGATGAATAGTACCTGTGTATATGTGTGTGTGTGTGTCTGCGTGTGTGTATATGTGTGCGTGTGTGTGTGTGTGTTTATATATCTATATATATATGTATAGTTACTGTTCATCGTCTTCCACAGGAAGTCGATGAACAGTACCTGTGTGTGTATGCGTGTATATATATATGTGTGTGTGTGAATGAGTATGTGTTTTGGTAAAAAAGATGAAGTAGAGAGAGAGAATAAGGTGGATGAGAAATGATAAAAATGCCCTCAATATTTGTGTTAAATTGCATTTTAATCCACAAAAGTGACACATGGCCGACCACGTCATTCATTCATTACCCACTTGGCGGCCACATCAGCAATTTCCAGTGCCACGTCATTAATTTTCCCTCCATTTAGGAAAATCCCCAATTTTGACATTTTTTGGCGGCCACGTCAGCAATTTTCGGCGATATGTACTGAAATTGCCAATTTTTTGCCCAATAGTGTACCAAAATTTCTACCCCCTATATTAATGTACCAAAAAAACGTGCAGGCCACATTACTGTACCAAAAATGCAATTTTTCCTTGCTCGGCGTGATGTGAGTTAATACAGGGAATATTGCAATTTTGGTAAACTATTGTGGCCTGCACATTTTTTTGGTATACTAATATGGGGGGTAGCAATTTGGGTATATTATTGGTCAAAAAATTCACAATTTTAGTACACATAGCCGGAAATTGCTAACGTGGCAACCAGAAAATGTCTAAATAAGTGATTTTTCAAAATTGTAGGGAAAATTGATGATATGGCAGCCAAGTGGACAATGAATTGATGACATGACGGCCAATTGGACAAAGTTAAAAAATTTTGCTACATGGGAGGTTTGAACCTATGACCTTTGAGGTCAAATTTAACACTTCTACCACTCCACCACATGTCATAACATGTTCTTGTTGGCTTTAGTTTATTACTTATACCAGTACTTTGATATATGCATTAGTAATATGTTATTATTAATATTTTATATAAGAATATTTATACACTAAAAGATATAATTAATAATGCATGTACGAAAAGAGTAATTATATATTTCGAGTGTATAATTATTTTATCTGAAACATTATCATATAATATACAATTATTTCAATTATAACTTATATGGATATTATATATTTTTTACATGTACATGTTCCTATAAATATTTAATATATATTAAATATTTGGAAAAAAAGTACTAAAATTCCCCTAAAATAAATTTTTGTATTCCCAAACCAATCAAAATATTTTTCAATCTTAAAACCCATTCCACAAATTTTATATTTTAAATTGAAAAATAGTATAATACGATTTTTATTTTTTATTATTAAATATTCTAAATATTTTTCTATAATTTATTTTTAATTCTAGTGTGGTAGTTATCGAAAAAATATTTTTTAAAGATTTTAATAATATTGAAAAATATGAGAATTTAAGATTAAAATCATAATTAATACGATTATCAATTTAAAAGTTCTAAAAATCTATATGAAACTACAATTAATAAATTTTTACTTATAAGGCTAAGGACAATTAAGTCCATGAATTTATTAACCATAAATTTTGGAGTTTATGGAATGAAAAATTGGTGGAATGGGCTTTTTGAATCGAAAAATATTTTCATGACTTTTTTGGATATTAATTTTTTTTTTTGGGGGGGGGGGTAGTAATTGTCCCTAAATATTTTGAATAAGTACATATATAAAAGAATATTTAAATAGTTATATATGTTTGTTTATTTATGGAGAAATTATATCCAAAAATATACGTCCATCTTATTTAAAAAATTGTGTTAGATATAAAAAAATTTCTTGAAAAACAATATCTTTCTAGAAAAATAGCATTGAGAAACATATTTAGAAGGTCAATTTATTAAAAAATTTATGAACTAAAATATATTAATATATAGTATTATTAATAATAGCAACAATGAATATATATTTAAAATATTAATTTTGTAAACTCATCAACTACTTAAATATGTATGTTTTTAAATATTTATATGTATTTGAATTTTTAATATATTTTATTTTTTATGAGAATTTTTTAATATATTTTATTACAATATCGTTAAAGTTACATTCTTATTTAAAAAGAAAATTACCTTGGAGAATAATATTTATGAGTCATAGATTGAAGTAATGTTATAAGTACATAAACTAAAGCTAAAAAAATCAAGTTATGGCATGTGGTGGAGTGGTGGGAATGTTAATTTTTAGCTCAAAAGTCAAAGGTTCAAACCTCCCAAGTAGCAAAAATTTTAACTTTGGTCAATTTGGCCGCCATGTCATCAACTCATTGTCCACTTGGCTACCACGTCAGCAATTTCTGGCACCATGTTAGCAATTTCCAGCAATATGCACTGAAACTGCCAATTTTTTTACCAATAATGTACCCAAATTGCTACCCCACCATATTATTGTATGAAAAAAATGTGTAGGCTACATTAGTGTACCAAAATTAGAAATCATCAATAACTTCCATTTCTACAATGAGAGAGTAGAATTCGAAAAATCCAAGCATAATTTGAAAGTCCTTAAATTTATCTTGGTTAAATAAAATGAAATCAATCTAATTTAATCTGGTTTATTTTCTACGGCTATTTCTGTTTTATCTCTCTCAATGTGACTATTAAACCACCGCCCATATTACTTGAGAAAAACATTCTTACTGGATCCAACTATAGAGAATGGTTCACAAAATTAAGGATGGTCCTTAGTAGTGAGTCCATAGAGTATGTGCTCGAAATCAGCCGTCCTCTTATCCCTAAGAGAGAGGAAGACAAAAAGGTCTGTATTTCCTACCTGGACTGGGTCTATGATAACCACTGAGCAAGAGAGTACATGTTGAGCTTAATCTGCAGTGAATTGCAAAGCTTTCTTGAAAAGATGGTTAGTGCAAGGAAAATTATCCTCCATCTGGATGAATTATTTGGATGGCACGATAGAACCGTTAGATATGTTATATCTAGAGAACTCTTCAAAACTAAGATGGCTGAGGATGAGGATGTGGGAGAATATGTACTCAAGATGATGACCATGATGCAAAAATTAAAGTCTTTAAATTTCTATATGGATTTTCATCTTCAAGTTGACCTTATCCTACAGTCCCTCCCTGATTTCTTCTATTATTTCGTCGTCAACTTTGATATGAATGATATCAATTGTTCATTAGCTGGGCTAATGAACAAGCTTGAACTTGCACAAGCTCAAACGATGACGAATAGACAGAAGGATTTATTTGCTTCCCCTACTACAATTAACGCCACCAGCAACACCACATTTTACAGGGTGGCTGAACAAAGAAATAGAACATTTTTGGACATAGTTCGTTCTATACTCAGCTACACTGACTTACCTATTTTAATATGGGGTCATGCGCTACTAATTGCTGTACACATCTTAAACAGATGTCCCTCCAAATCAGTTCCTAAGACTCCATATAAGATATGGAGAAAGAGGAAACCAAGTCTTAATCATATTACGATTTGGGGATGCCCCACTTACGTTAAAAAGACAAAGATGGAGAAATTAGAGACTAGATCACTGAAGGCTAGATTCGTTGGATATCCCAATAATCGATGGGATACCTCTTCTATCTGCACGATGATCATAGGATCATCATTGACTTACAGGCACATTATCTTGAAGATGACTTCATTCAAGAAAGTGGTGCAAGTAGATAGATTGTTCTTAAAGAACAAAATGAATTGCCTTCAAAGACATCTGTGCAAGAACTAAGGACCGACGCAAGTGTAGCACAACCACAACCGCGAAGATCAAGTAGAGTACCTCAACCACCTGAGAGGTATGCCTATCTAGTTTAGAGGGAGCTGGAACTCCACAATGTAGTAGGAGAAAGCTAAAGAGATGATCCCTATACTTATGATCAAGCGATGGTCAATATAAATGTTGCGAAATGGCGTGAAGTTATACAAGTAGAAATGGATTTGATGCATTCGAACCAAGTATGGACGCTAGTGGATCGTCCAGAGGGTGTGGTACCTATTAGGTGTAAATGGATCTATAAGAGGAGGATTGGTCCAGATGGCAGAGTAGACACCTACAAAGCCAGGCTAGTGGGGAAAGGGCATAGTCAAAAGGAAAAAATTGACTACCAAGATACCTTTTCACCAGTAGCCATGATCAAATCCATACGCATTCTATTAACATTAATTAAGCACCTAGATTATTAGATATGTCAAAAGGACGTCAAAACCTCTTTCATAAATGGATTCCTAGAAGAGGAAATCTATAT
Organism: Buddleja alternifolia; assembly: GCA_019426215.1. Classification (NCBI taxonomy): domain Eukaryota; kingdom Viridiplantae; phylum Streptophyta; class Magnoliopsida; order Lamiales; family Scrophulariaceae; genus Buddleja; species Buddleja alternifolia. The sequence goes on along the minus strand of CM033397.1, from coordinate 20,470,520 downwards.
GGAACAACCAAAGGGTTTTGTGTTGGAAGTCAATGTCAATAAGGTTTGCAAGCTTAAAAGATCCATATATGGACTCAAGCAAATATCTGGCAGCTAGAATCTGCATTTTGATGAAGCAGTTAAAGGATTTGGTTTTGTCAAGAACGAAAACGAGCCTTGTGTCTACAAGAATATTAGTGGGAGCAAAATTTCATTCCTAAAAATATAAGTAGATGATATTATACTTATACAGAATGACGTTGGTATGCTCAGCACTGTTAAGAAGTGTCTCTTGAGTACATTTTTCATCAAAGACTTGGGAGAGGCTACTTATATTCTAGGTATTTGTATCTATAGAGATAGAACGACTAGAAAAATAGGGTTGTCCCAAGCCCTTTACTTAGAGAATGTTCTAAAGAGATCTAGGATGGAAGACTCTAAGAAAGGGTTCCTACTAATGAGACATGATGTACACCTATCCAAGATTATGAGCCCTCAAAGTGAGGAAGATAGAAAAGAGATAAGTACCATACCCTATGCATCTATTGTGGGAAGCTTGATATACGCTATGTTGTGTACAAGACCTGGCATAGCTTATGCAGTTAGCATTATCAGTCGCTTTCAAACAAACCTGGTTAAAGAACATTCAGTAGCTGTAAAGAATATTCATAAGTATCTGAAGAGAACTAAGAATATGATTCTCATCTATGGAAGAGGAGAACTAACAGTGGATGGGTACACTAACTTAGATTTCCAATCTGATGTTGATGACTGCAAATCTATCTCTTGGCTCATATTCACCTTAAATTGTGGGGCGGTGACTTGGAAAAGTTCCAAGAAAAGAACAACAACAAATTCCACCATGGAGGCTGAATACGTGGTTGCCTCAGAGGTTGCTAAAGAAGCTATTTGGATTAGAAAGTTTCTTGGATAACTTCAAGTGGTTCCTAGAGAGGAACTCATGTTACCACTTTACTGTGATAACAATAGCACAAGCTAAGGAACCAAAGTCTCACAAAAAATCTAAACACATTTAGAAGAGATATCACATAATAAAAGAGATCATTGGCAGAAGTGAGATAGATGTTCAAAGAATTTTCTTGGCAGAAAATATAGCTAAACCGCTGACCAAGTCATTGTCAGAGGCAGTGCTGGATAGACATCTTGAGAAGATAGGTATTAGATAACACAGTGAATGGTCTTAAGTACAAGTGGGAGATTGTTAGGTTAATGCCCTTAAGATGCCATGGAGGATAGATTGTATAGGGTAAATGATTTGTATTTGAACCATATCTATTAACAAATGGCATCTCAAGGTTTTTCACTATTGTTAATGGCATTCATAAAGTAGTGTGTACTTATAGTTTTGATAGAAAATGTAAAACCTTCCACTCTCTATGGGATAGAGTGATAAGTGCAATATTTATATATTTTATTTCCTCTATATTTAGAATTTTTGTTGTGATTATATGGCCATTGGAACTGATTTTATCTCATTTTGTGATTTATGCAAGATTTGGAGTGCAAAATATCAATTTCAATCAAAATGGCAGATTTGGCAATGTTTTGGAAATACTGATATATCTGAAGATACATAAGTTAGTTTCTATTGAATTTTATCCAGTTGGAAAGCTAAGACAAAGGCCTACATTTCTTGTGAAGACGTCCAGACCCAGTTCGGAAGTTAAAGGGCCCAAAAGTGTTCAAGAACAGAAGATTTATGTTCTGGACTGGACTGCGCAGCTGTGGTGAAAAATTCATAAATAGAGTTATGTATCTTGGATTTAGTCAAGGCCCATTGGAATTGAAAGATAACACACGAATCTACAACTTTATAGAAGGAGTCAAAGTCTGATTTGATGGTTAATTAGAGGCAATTCAAGGTGTAAAGGGAAGAATATATTCTCCATGCTTTGATGTTAAAGGGAAGAATATATTCTCTATGCTTTGATGTTAAAGAGAAAAATATATTCTCCATGTCTTGATAAAGGAAGAGAGAATATATATTCTCTCCATGATTATAGCATCTTTTCATTGCCTATATATATGTCTTGCAAGACTTGAAGAGGACAACAACAACAACAAAAACAAGAAGAAAACAAAGAGAAGAGAGTTAGAAAAATAGTATTTTCAAGTTTTATGCTTACAATTATGAGTAGCTAAGTCTTTATTTCGATTCAAGGGAGTTCATTTTGATTCACATGTTGTGAGACACGGAGCTTCATCTATCTATCTACGGTTTGATTATCTTTTGTTTCTTATTCTTAATGTTCATGCTTGTTTAGATAATAATCTAAGGTGCACATTAGTTGATTATCTATTACAATCTATTGCTAACAAATCTTCATAATCCGTAATTGCTATGTTTGATTTGTGCATGTAGCAATTAGGTTTTCATGATTAGGATCCCAATTTTCATTGATAACCTAAGGGAAACATTAGAGTAAATTAAATAGTTGGCGCTTGCTTAAACTATTGTTTATCCTTAGTCGCTTCTAATTCGTTATGCTATTATTAACATGATTAGGATTGCTTAATACCGAGTCAGTTGATAATAAGAATTTAACCGGGTGTGCTGGGCTTTGGTTAATGATATACGAAAGTTAATAGGGATATAAATAGCTGGTTATTTATGTTCTTGGCTAAGTAATCAAAGAATAGATAGTATTTTTGGTGTCTATGATCAACTTGAATTGAAGAACGAACTATCCTTGAATCGATGCTTTACATTTATTGAACTTCCTATTTAATTCCTGTCATTATTAATTCATCAAACAAACCTCCCCATTGAATATTATTTTGATCAACCAATCTCTAGGGTTCGACCTGGACTTACGAGTACTACAAATTCTTGTGAGAACAGTAATTATATTTTGGTGCATTCGACACGTACCAAATTTTGGCGCCGTTGCCGGGGATTGGTTTTCGGTCAAAATCTTATTTTATCCTAATTATTATTGTAATATATATAGGCTGCTAGATTTATATATTCTTAGTTTTAAGTTTTATTGACTAGTTTGTGCATTGAAAAAAAAAACAAAAAAAAAACACTGTTTTTCGAATTCGGCTACGAACTTTATATCAATCTTGAAGGAAACATCGTTTTAAAAACAACTCAGCATACTTTTGTATGCTGAGCACCACGCTCGTGGGCCCAAATTCCATCGTTTACTAGTTGTTTTTTTGCGTTTTTGTATTTTCAGTCGGTTTTTAAGTTTTATTTTTATTTGTTTTCGATATTTCTATACTTTACCTTGTTAGTTTTTGTGTTTTATGACCTCTAAGAGCCAGGAAATTGATCCAGAGATTGAAAGAACGTTCCACAGATTAAGAAGAGAGGCTAAACGGGCAATTGAAGAGCAAAACTCAATACCTGAAGAGTCAATCCCTTCTCCAAAGGGAAGCACCGAATCTCTGCACCTGTTTTCAAGTGATTCAGACGAAGAGGAAGTCATGGCAGCCAACAATAGGACTCTAAAGGAGTTGGCTGCTCCAAATTTTAATCAACAACCTTTATGCATTGAATACGCTACTTTAGATGTTGCTTTTGAATTGAAATGTGGATTGATTCACTTATTACCTAAATTTTGTGGTCTTGCAGGAGAGGATCCAAATAAACATCTGAAGGAGTTCCATGTTGTTTGTTCAAGCATGAGACCAACTGGAGTGTCCGAGGAGCAGATTAAATTGAGAGCTTTTCAATTCTCCTTAGCTGATGATGCAAAGGATTGGCTCTATTATTTACCGTCGGGGACGATAACAACATGGAATGAAGTAAAGAGCCTACTTTTGGAAAAGTACTTCCCAGCTTCAAGGGCTGCCAACATAAGGAAAGAAATTTGTGGCATAAGGCAATACAATGAAGAGTCATTATACGAATACTGGGAGCGTTTTAAGAAGTTGTGTGCAAGCTGCCCCCACCACCAAATAAGTGAGCAATTGTTAATTCAATATTTTTATGAAGGCTTACTGTATATGGACAGGAACATGATTGATGCAGCGAGTGGAGGAGCGTTAGTAGATAAAACCCCCACAGCTGCCAGAAATTTGATTTCCAATATGGCGGCAAATTCACAGCAATTTGGCATGAGGTTGGACCACACACCTAAAGCAGTTAATGAGTTAAGTACATCTAACCTTGAGCATCAAATTTCTGAGTTAACGTCATTAGTTCGTCAGATGGCGGTAGGAAATATGCAAGTAGCGAAGGTATGTGGTATTTGTTCAGTTACAGGACACCCCACTGATGCGTGTCCTACATTGCAAGAAGAAACGAACCAGCAAGCCAATGCCATTGGAGGATTCCCAGGTCAGCAACAAAGAAAGTACGATCCTTATTCCAATTCATACAATCCAGGCTGGCGAGATCACCCCAATCTCAGTTATGGAAATCAAGTTGGACAAAATCGTTATCAAAATTCTTTCCAGCCTCGACAGCAACATCAAACGAATCAATCTTTGAATTCAGGTATGGCTTTAGATGAAATTGTTAAAGCTCTCGCTAACAATACCCAACAATTTCAACAGGAAACAAGAAACAGCATCCAAAATTTAGAGAAACAGATAAGTCAGTTAGCAACTTCGATGAGCAAGATGGAAGCTCAAGGTTCGGGCAAATTACCCTCCCAAACAATCATAAATCCTAGAGAGAATGCCAGTGTAGTAACTTTGCGGAGTGGAAAAGAAATTCAGAGCCCAACTCAAAGTGTGCCGGAAGAAGAAAAACCCACAGAAGCTAAAATTAGTCTCGAAGCTCCTAAGGTAAGTTTTCCTTCAAACATGCATAATTCCACTATCACTGTTACTGTTTTCATCCCCTTTCCGAGCAGGTTAAGTAAATCCAAGAAACAAAATGAAGAGAAGGAGATATTGGAGACATTCAGGAAGGTAGCAGTAAACATTCCACTGCTTGATGCTATTAGTCAGATTCCGGGATATGCGAAATTCCTTAAGGAGCTATGCACCACGAAGAGGAAGCTACGAGGAGACGAAAAGATTAAAGTGGATGAAAATGTGTCTGCAATAATCCAGCGAAAACTGCCACCTAAGTGTAAGGATCCAGGTACGTTTACTATCCCTTGTGTGATTGGTAATAATATATTTGAACGTGCCATGTTAGATTCAGGTGCATCAATTAACGTCATGCCTTATTCAATTTATGCATCTCATAATTTGGGTCCCTTGAAACAAACTGGTGTTATTATACAATTGGCGGATCGATCTAATGCATACCCCTAGGGGGTGCATGAGGATGTGTTAGTGCTGGTGAATGAATTAATCTTTCCAGCTGATTTTTACGTTCTGAATATGGAAGATAATGGATCCCCAAATCCAGCCCCGATCCTCCTAGGACGCCCCTTCCTCAAAATAGCAAGAACAAAGATTGATGCTCATGATGGCACTTTATCAATGGAGTTCGATGGGAAGATTGTCAAATTTAGCATATTCGAATCCATGGGGTATCCCCCTGATGTGAATTCAGTTTATTCTATTGATATTATTGATGTGTTAGGCCAGGAGGTTTTTGAGAAAAATCAAGTGGATGCATTGGAAGTAGTACTCAGTCATGGTTTATGGCAAGTCGGGAAACATCTGAATTTTAGTGATGAAGTTGAAGAGATGATTATGGCTTTGCAGTCCTTACCACCAGCCCCTAGCAGGTATAATGTGTCAAAAATTGAATTATCATTTAATCACGCAAAATTGTTGCCATCTGTGTTGCAGGCACCGAGTTTAGAACTTAAGCCCTTACCCGAGCATTTGAAGTATGTGTACTTAGGGGAAACCGAGACCTTGCCAGTAATAATTGCAAAGAATCTGACTACGGTGCAAGAGGAAAGACTCGTTAGGATGCTTCGAGATCATAAGACAGCAATTGGATGGACTATAGCAGACATCAAGGGAATTAGTCCTTCCATGTGCATGCACCGGATTTTGTTAGAGGATGACTCAAAACCAAGCAAAGAGGCTCAAAGGAGGTTGAATCCATTGATGATGGATGTAGTAAAGAAAGAAATCCTGAAGTTGTTGGATGCAGGAGTTATTTACCCAATTTCAGACAGCAAGTGGTTTAGTCATGTTCAGGTTGTACCAAAAAAATCTGGAGTGACGGTAGTGCAGAACCAGAATAATGAGCTAGTTCCTACGAGGATTCAAAATGGGTGGTGTGTTTGCATTGATTACCGCAAGCTGAATGCAGCAACGAGAAAGGACCATTTTCCATTACCTTTTATTGATCAAATGCTTGAACGATTAGCCGGTAAATCTCATTATTGTTTTCTTGATGGTTACTCAGGTTATAACCAGATTGTGATTGCTCCTGAAGACCAAGAGAAAACCACATTCACGTGTCCGTTTGGAACATTCGCTTATCGGAGGATGCCGTTTGGACTTTGCAATGCACCAGCCACTTTTCAGCGCTGCATGATAAGTATTTTCTCCGATTTAATCGAAAAGTACATTGAAGTTTTTATGGACGATTTTACTGTGCATGGGGATTCATTTGATTCTTGTCTTGAAAATTTATCTCGTGTGTTTGATCGTTGCATTGACATAAACCTTGTTTTGAATTTTGAAAAATGTCATTTTATGGTAGAACAAGGGATTGTATTAGGACATGTTATTTCATGTAGGGGTATTGAGGTGGATAAAGCTAAGGTAGATTTAATTGTGAACTTACCCTACCCCACATGTGTGAGGGATGTGCGATCTTTCCTTGGCCATACAGGTTTTTATCGTAGATTCATCAAGGATTTTTCGAAGATTGCATTGCCTCTATCCAAGTTGCTACAACAAGATGTGATTTTCGAATTCACCCAAGACTGCAAGGATGCTTTTGATAAACTGAAATCAGTGTTAACCACTGCACCTTTGATGCAGCCACCAGATTGGTCTCTTCCATTCGAAATAATGTGTGATGCGAGTAATTATGCAATTATTAGGAGATGTGTGCCTGATTCTGAATTAGAGTCTGTCTTGAAATTTTGTCATGCTTATGCGTGTGGTGGTCATTTTGGACCTAAGAGAACTGCTAGAAAAGTGTTAGATAGTGGTTTTTATTGGCCTACTTTATTCCGTGATGCTTATGTCATGTGTAAAAATTGTGAACAATGTCAAAGGACTAGGAATTTAAGTCATAGGAATGAAATGCTTCAAACGCCCATACTTGTTTGTGAGATTTTTGATATATGGAGTATTGATTTTATGGGACCTTTTCCTTCCTCCTTTGGTTTTGTTTATATCTTACTTGTGGTCGATTATGTTTCGAAGTGGGTGGAAGCTAAAGCCACCCAAACTGACGATTCTAAAGTTGTTGTAGGTTTTCTCAAGTCTAACATTTTTAGTAGGTTTGGCATACCAAAAGCATTGATAAGTGATCAGGGGTCCCATTTTTGTAACCGAGTTGTGGATACTTTGCTAAAAAATATGGGGTGTTTCATAAGACATCCACACCTTATCACCCTCAGAAAAATGGGCAAGCCGAGGTGTCCAATCGAGAAGTCAAGTCCATCTTCGAAAAAACTGTAAATCCTAATCGAAAATATTGGAGTCTTCGACTTGAAGATGCATTATGGGCATACCGGACAGCCTATAAAACACCTATTGGGATGTCTCCATATAGGTTAGTCTTTGGTAAATCGTGTCATCTTCCGGTGGAATTGGAACACAAAGCGTTTTGGGCTGTAAAGAGTTGCAATTTAGATAGAGATCATGCTGGTATACATAGGAAGTTGCAAGTACAAGAGTTAGAGGAGATTCGCCTTGATGCTTATGAGAATTCCCGAATTTACAAGGAGAAGACCAAGTGGTTTCATGACAAGATGATCTCTAGGAAAGAATTTGTGATTGGACAAAAATTGTTGCTTTATAACTCAAGACTCAAATTAATGCCTGGTAAGTTACGTTCTCGTTGGGTTGGACCTTTTGTTGTGATTAATGTATTTTCTTATGGTGCAGTAGAGATTCAAAGCTTAGAAACTAACAAGTTGCTCAAGGTAAATGGACATAGACTTAAACCTTTCTATGAAGGTTTCCAAGAGCATACAATTGAAGAAGTGTCATTGATCAATCCAACTTACTTGGATTAAAAGCCTGCAAAGTCGAGCCAACGACTTTAAAAAAAAGGCGCTGCTTGGGAGGCAACCCAAGAGTGGCTGAACGACCACCATCAGATTTGCTCTTTCTTCCTATCTCTTTTAATTTCGTTTGTTCATTTTTTTAAATTTATTTATTTATTTTTCATTCCGTGTTGCATTGAGGACATTGCAGATTTTAAGTGTGAGAGAGATGGTTAGTTATTTGTTTTATGAGTTAAAAAAAAAATCTTTATTGTGCAGCCAAGTAAGGTAGTGAAAAATTATTTCCCTTCATCAGTGGTTGATTGAAAAATAGACTAGATTCAATAGAGAAGTTAAGTAGTGTTAAAATTGTTATAATTGTTGAAGTACAAACTTTTAGAGAAATTCGTGTAAATTCGTAATTTAGCATAACTTTGTATGTGACTTTTGACTCACTGAAATTCCTTCAAAATTCCTCAAGGTTAATCTGGTTGATAGTGATTTAAAGTAATAACGGATGAAATTCCTCGGTGTAAAGCTTGAGGCGTAAACTATGTAATGTTGAAGATATAATATAGCGTCTGGGATTATCTACACTGAAGGGATTAAGCCTGAGGAGTTTTGAAGCTTGATAACCTAAGACTATCTAGTCTAGGATCTATCGGCCCAAACCTGCTACTGTGTTGGAAATCTAATAGGGCTATTCAAAGTATGTCCAGAATGAAATGATCCGCTTGTTGAGTAACCAGGTGCATTCATGAGTAATGTTTGTATTCGCGTCAAAAGACAAGTGTGTGCTTAATAATAATATATTGCTCGTTTTAATTCATGCTTGAGGAAATATAAAGGGATGATGTTGAGTTAAATGTTGCATTAATAGTATTGCGGTTACAAAATGAAGTGAATTCTTGAGAAGTTTATGTCAATGCAAGAGTAATGGTGGACACATGATTGACCTTTCTAGCGAATTTTGTTAATTTTTTGTTACGAATTGATGATGTTTGGAAAGAAAATTTCATGAACTTGCTTGTTTGTACATTGAGAGATTGATTTTGTGGGTATATCTTCTGCAAACCCTCACGAGACTAAACTCGTCCACTAGGGGTAAACCTAGGCTTGTTGCATATGCTAAATGCAACCGTGTTACCTACGAAAGTGGTTAGCTTTCGTTTTAGTTATTTTTTTTCAAGTTTCTCTTTGTCTTTGCCCGAGGACGTGCAAGAGCTAAGTTTGGGGGAATTTGATAAGTGCAATATTTATATATTTTATTTCCTCTATATTTAGCATTTTTGTTGTGATTATATGGCCATTGGAACTGATTTTATCTCATTTTGTGATTTAGGCAAGATTTGGAGTGCAAAATATCAATTTCAATCAAAATGGCAGATTTGGCGATGTTTTGGAAATACTGATATATCTGGAGATCAATAAGTTAGTTTCTATTGAATTTTATCCAGTTGGAAAGCTAAGACAAAGGCCTACATTTCTTGTGAAGAAGTCCAGACCCAGTTCGAAAGTTAAAGGGCCCAAAAGTGTTCAAGAACAGAAGATTTCTATTCTGGACTGGACTGCGCAGCTGTGGTGAAAAATTCATAAATAGAGTTATGTATCTTGGATTTAGTCAAGGCCCATTGGAATTGAAAGATAACACACGAATCTACAACTTTATAGAAGGAGTCAAAGTCTGATTTGATGGTTAATTTGAGGCAATTCAAGGTGTAAAGGGAAGAATATATTCTCCATGCTTTGATGTTAAAGGGAAGAAAATATTCTCTATGCTTTGATGTTAAAGAGAAGAATATATTCTCCATGTCTTGATAAAGGAAGAGAGAATATATTCTCTCCATGATTATAGCATCTTTTCATTGCCTATATATATGTCTTGCAAGACTTGAAGAGGACAACAACAAAAACAAGAAGAAAACAAAGAGAAGAGAGGTAGAAAAATAGTATTTTCAAGTTTTATGCTTACAATTATGAGTAGCTAAGTTTTTATTTCGATTCAAGGGAGTTCATTTTGATTCACATGTTGTGAGACACGGAGCTTCATCTATCTATCTACGGTTTGATTATCTTTTGTTTCTTATTCTTAATGTTCATGCTTGTTTAGATAATAATCTAAGGTGCACATTAGTTGATTATCTATTACAATCTATTGCTAACAAATCTTCATAATCCGTAATTGTTATGTTTGATTTGTGCATGTAGCAATTAGGTTTTCATGATTAGGATCCAATTTTCGTTGATAACCTAAGGGAAACATTAGAGTAAATTAAATAGTTGGCGCTTGCTTAAACTATTGTTTATCCTTTGTCGCTTCTAATTCGTTATGCTATTATTAGCATGATTAGGATTGCTTAATACCGAGTCAGTTGATAATAAGAATTTAACCGGGTGCTGGGCTTTGGTTAATGATATACGGAAGTTAATAGGGATATAAATAGCTGGTTATTTATGTTCTTGGCTAAGTAATCAAAGAATAGATAGTATTTTAGGTGTCTATGATCAACTTGAATTGAAGAACGAACTATCCTTGAATCGATGCTTTACATTTATTGAACTTCCTATTTAATTCCTGTCATTATTAATTCATCAAACAAACCTCCCCATTGAATATTATTTTGATCAACCAATCTCTAGGATTCGACCTGGACTTACGAGTACTACAAATTCTTGTGAGAACAGTAATTATATTTTGGTGCATTCGACACGTACCATAGAGAGACTGGTATTGGAAGTGATTAGTACTTCGCTATTAAACTGGTTCGCAAGTTAGAATTTTAAGTGGACAACAAGATTTGAGAGAATATATATATCATAAGCTTTGACATGCAGAGAGGCCATCTAACACTATGGGATAGTGGGAGCTTATGCTATAGACACATCAGTGGAACTGTATGATTCGAACATGACTCGCATCAGTTCTGTCACATGGGTTATCACTTGTAGACAGTGAATGATAGAACTGATTGATTATGATATGTATGTCTGGACCTTATACTTGAGGGGTTAGGTTGAAGATATGTTTGTGACATGAAGTTTTTCATTAGAGTAGTTCGATCTAATTACATAATTGTAAGGTCAACCTCGAACTGCAACTTAATGGGAAAACAGTAGTCTTGACTAATCACCAAGATAGAATTTATTCTCTTGTATGTGAACAAATATGAACCATATGTAGTCATAAGTAAGTAAGGTCTAAATTCTTTGACAAAAGCAATCAAGCTAGTCGTTGTAGGACACGAGAGAAAGCTGAAAGACGCAGTCTTATTATGACATAAGCATGACTCTCACATGACTGGAATTTTAATATGTATTAATCAAGTTCAGTGAGATGGACAGAAGCATGACTATCACTTGAGTGGAAGTCGTGAACAAAAGGTCTGTATTCAAACGGTATTCATAGTGGGAAGGTTCGAAGTAATCCAATTATTTCGAGCTCAGATGGGTTACAATGTAGGCCACCGAGCATGCTAGGTGTTACCTACATTAGTTGGTTTCCTCCCATTGCCATCTGAGACGAACCTAGAAGAGTCACACTTACAGGATTTTGCTTGAAATCTTCAGAAAGGTAATTTGATGATTGGATGTCAAATTGATTCAATGGGTTTTTAATTAACATTGGATGAATTAATTAAAGTGAAGATAATTAATCAAATAATTAATTAAGTTGGAATACATTAATTCATTGGATTAATATGATATATTCGTATTAGTCAATTAATTAATTAAGTTGGACTATATTAATTGATTTGATTAATTTAATATTATATATATATATATATGCACATGTGTCACACGCATGGCGTGTGACTTGGTGTCACATGCCTAATGACATGAAGATGACCTAGTTTGACTAGGTCATCTTGGGGAACAAGAAAGATAAAGGAGTATAAATACTCCTCTTAGTCATGGTGCCTAAAAGAGAGAGTCTTCTTCACATCAAACTAAGAAAAATCAAAAACCCTCTCCCTCTCTTTCACTTAGCTGCTGCCCCAAAAGTGACAAGGAGGAGATTTATCAAGCCTTTTTCGGTGTGTGGAATCTAGAGGTAAGTCTCATGCTCTACTGGATTACAAGGATTCATATCCGGAATAACAAGATAAAAAAATTACAACGGGTTATATTTTAAATCTCCCTTCTAAATTTAAATATGTCACCCGGATTGATCTGCGTTGGGTAGTTTCAATCTTCCGCTGTGTTTTTATATTATAACCCAACATAATCTAAGGTCCTACCCTAATTCATTGTGATAACCAAAAGGCCTTAGCCATGACCTAAAACCCAGTTCTTCATTCTAGAACCAAACGAATTGACATTAGATACCATTTCTTGCATGACCATGCTCCAAAGAAACATATCTCCATACACTTCATTGGAACTGACAAAGAATTGGTAGATATCTTCACCAAAGTGCTCAATGAAAAATGCTTTCTCACTTTAAGAAGTGGATTAGGTATGACTGATTTAAACGCTTAATCATAACGCATCATACTTTAATTAGGCATATAAGTTAGGGGGAATCCACCTTCATGTTTATGTCTAAATGATTTGAAAAATTATAATAAGTTATCAAATTTAGGGAGAACCTTAAATTGTATTTATTCAAGCCAAACAAGCTTCAATAATCATCAGCACTTATATTTTGTGCATGATCAGTTGAACGCTTCTAACAAGTGATTTTTTATACTTAATGTTTGACATCTCTTAAAAATGTTTACTCACCTTTAAACTCATTCCATTTTAATACTCAGTCAAAATTTTTAAAACACATGCATTGTTTTCATCTCGAAAGTTATGTGTAGGATAAGTTCAAAAGATACTATTTTGACTACTGCCCACACACTCTTATCAAATCAAACTGACGGGAAATGATACCTTTTTAAATAGGTGGTTCAGTATCAGTACACGCCTACATACGTGTCAGTGCACTATAAAGCACGTGCAAGACATGATGAAAATCCCAAACATTTCAAGCTTAATTGTGGATTTCAAATTTAAATATTTTACGAGTTACCAAATGTAATTTTCGCTATATTTCCAGATTTTCACATCCGTCTTTATGAATAACGACACTGATTTAATTTCTTTCACGTGTCAACAATTAAATCATATGAGAGGTTACTTTTTGCCATTTCATATAAATTCAATTTTTCGCAAAGAAAGTCTTATAACTTTCAAACTGTCTCTACAAAAATTCTCTCTAAGGTGAAAACCCTTTTTCTTGCTCTCAAAAGATTTTCTAGTTCAATAATGGCACCACCAAAAAATTAATCAACTCATGTTGTTGCCCCTGGTTCAACTTCTAAACCAAAACATGTTGTCATCAACGCATGTTTTCTTGCTTATTGGAATTATCTTTTCAACAACTAACACTTTCCCATGTGTGATATCCTCACAAAATTTGGGAAGGATACTTTGAAGAGCCTTATAACAGAAAACAATGAGTTCTATGAGTCCGAACTCAAAGAATTCTATGAAAATGTCAAACCTTCTCAGGATAACACTTCTATAACCTGCACTTCCTCATTTGTTCCCAAACCCTTCATTCCCACCTAAAAACTTTTCTCTGACAATGAGTGATGTTTGATTGATGAAATCCATATGGATGACCCACCTAGGTTTGGGATATTATCAAGAAACCGGAAGTGGATGAGTACAAGCCCAACTTCTGCAAGAACACCTTGAAGGGAGAATATGCATTAATGGCAGACCTCTATGCCAAAATCATCGGATATAGAAGGGTTTGTTTGACAAAGTGTCGGATTATCAGTACAAGATGATGATTGCCATAGTCCAGGAGATGGAGGTTAACTGGTCGTTGTACATAATTTAATTGAATCAAGGCAAGTTTGAAGAAGAAGGTTTTACCTAAAACTTATAGGCTAATTCTTAGTTACCTCTTGTATAGAAGCAGCTATATCCATACCATGGGTACTTCCATTTTAGTGAAAAAATTCTACGTTCCTAAGATGATCACTGAGCTTCTGAACCCAAAGAGAAGGGGTGGAACAGTTGTTCCTAAAGAGGAACGCTTGCGCCTTGCTGATGAGTTAGAGCAAGTGTGTGAATACTCCAAGGAGGCGGCATCTTCTTCTACTGAGCAACGAGTAGAAAAGGCAGTTAAAAAAGGCCAAAAGAGAAAGTCTTCAAAGGATGATGAAGGTCCTTCAAAGAAGACCAAAAAGAAAAAAAAGGAAAAAAAAAAACGCTCTCCTTCTCCTCGGAAGTCTCCCTCTCCTCGACACAGTTCATCCTCAACGATGAAGAAGAATACACACCGCTAGCTCGCCGCAAGTGTACATCCATATTGCGGGAACTAGATATGGGTAGGGCTACTTATGTCACTGAATCAGCAGTCCCCAAGGATAGCGTTCGACCATTTGAACCGGAGATTGTCAAATTATATTCGAGGGTGCATCGGTTAAGTGAACTTTTCCAAAACCTCGTGGAAAGCCACAAGATGAATGAAATCTTCTGACGCTATCAAATCTTATTCAAGCATCCCAAAAATTGCTGAAGAAATCGTCGAGCCTGAGACTACTCCAGTCCCAGTCACTGTTGACTTTAGTACTCAGGGTAAGCATACTAGTTTTTTCCTTAGTATTTCCTCCTTCTCTTCTCTTTTAGAAAATCATACTAGAGGAATACCTTTCAGCTCAATTCATATCACTTAGGGATCTCACAACTTTTATCGCTATGCAACAAATGCCAGACACTGCTGTCCCTCTCTAGGTTATTGAACTTGTCGTTGAATAAGAACAGCAAGCATCAATGGATCCTGAGCTAATGAACTCTTGGTTTAAGATCCCCAAGCACCTGATGTCGAGATTAGTTCTCAAGGAAAGCGTTTTACTGACTTATCTCATTTCTACAAAAATAGAAATTCCTGTTTTCAATAGCATTTGTTTTTCAGCTACAATTTCAGATGACGCTTAAACAAATATTCATGCGGATATTCGATTGGAGATTGATTTAGATCTGACTACCGTTTTGGAGATTGCCAAGAAAGCAACTACCCAAGTCATGACTCTGAATCTTCTCCGGCTAAGTATATGACTTTGGACGCTGAGAAGCCTATTATAGAAGAGACGCCAACTTCTTCCACACTGACTCCTTCTCTGCCAACTCCTGTTAATTTCTTTCCAAGAGCCTACATAGAGGACTTAGAGTTCTAATATACCTGGAGATTAAAAGACACGCAGCAAAGGATTTATATGAAGATGACTTTTCAATGAACTCTACACAATCCTCATCTTTCAGTTGAACAGCGGTTAGATATTGTCGAGTTTCTGGCTGCAATGGAGTTAGGATCAAAGAAGCGATTGCTTGAGAAGATTGGTGAAGGTCGGATGAAACTTTTTGTCCCAACGTTTGATGAACGATTCTATAAATTGACATGGAAAAGAGACAAGCATAACTTTCCATTCAGAAACACCCACATCAAGTTCTCTTTTTCAAATCTAGTAGACTGGTTAAATGCCCCAAACGAAGCCATGTTAAGAAAGTTTGGTTATTCAGCAAAGCCTTCCACAGTCCGCTCTCCTGCTAATCTTTCTTCAGAAAAACCATTAAAGATTTGGAAATGAAATGGACCAATGATTGGTGAATGTCCTAATCCTATGAACAAATGGGTTGAAGAAGAAGCAAGAGAGAGTATCTTGCTC
Organism: Buddleja alternifolia; assembly: GCA_019426215.1. NCBI lineage: Eukaryota > Viridiplantae > Streptophyta > Magnoliopsida > Lamiales > Scrophulariaceae > Buddleja > Buddleja alternifolia. The sequence continues at coordinate 20,454,817 of CM033397.1, read as the reverse complement.
GTGTTTGGGAGATGAGTTTGAGATTGAATGAGAAAGATTTAAAAACTCACAAAGCCAAGAAAAACAAGGGCGAAGCTGCAAAGGTTGGACATACTGGATCTTGAAAGAATCTAATTGGACTGAGGAGTTTATGTTGCACCGCTACATAATAGAAAATTTGGTGCACACTCCTTCTCTCTTTGATGTGGAAATTATTTACATATACAGGGGTTATGCCATCTTCTACCTCAACTAGCGTGAAAAGTTGGTGCGACCGATCCGCAATCTCCCCTATTTTAGACAAGCAGTAGAACATTATATCCGGGACTCTCTGAGATAAGTTATTTCTTCATAGTTTAATGGAAATGCAGACGCTTCAACCAGTAAATCAGAGGAGGACTTAGTCACCATTGGCAATCAGTGGGCTAATTGTGTAAAAACTCACTCTGAGTTTCATCACGAAAGATTAACATTGATGCAGAACGCCCAGTTGCTTGACTTCGTCTTGATTCCACACTTTAGAGTCAATGAATTCTGAGGATTCTCTGTCCTTCCCCTTTTCTTTCTTGAGCGGTGAATCCATATGAAAAATGATTTCTGTTATCCGGCCAGTGGATCAAGCGCCCACTCAATGGGTCATGCCTTCACTGATGGACTACTTTTAAAAGTACATATTAGGGATAGATCTTGCACTTACTTATGAAAGGCATGAAGATTCTATCTTTTGCATTCCAAGAACCCACAGCCTTAGTCCAAGTCATGTTCTCGAAGGAATTGGCCCAATCTGGGTCATCCTTATTCAGAAACCGACTGTGAAAACCACAAAGATTGCAACTGATGCAGTTCCAAGCATTGAACCAATAAATGTTGATCCTATCAGCTATACTGCAAAAGTTTCTGAATCCAACACTGAGGCAACTGCTTCTGACGCTGCAGAAAAATATGATGATGTAGTAGTTCAATTTGTGGACGCTCTAGGGAAAATGGAGGTCAAAGATGATAAGGATGATGAACCTTTAAATCAAGATCCAACCAAGGGGAAAGGTCATCCTAAGGATGAGTCTAAAGCAGCTAAAAAGACCATCACCTTCTCCTCATCTTCCAGCGATGAAGATTCAAATAATGATAGGGAGCCCGATGAAACTCGAGAGAGTCTAATGGAAGACGCTTGTAAGCTTGAATAGTGGCTAAGTGCATGGAAGAAAACACTCAAATATACAGCAACATCATTTATAATTTCTTACAGGAAGCCAAAACTATGAATGTGTCGAGGGGCACTAATTCATACCGACATAAATTTCTCAAAGGCTTAGCCAAATCCTTGAGCAAAGAATTCGCTCAACAAGATGTCGCCGACGATGTGCGTCATGATGCTACAAATTCAAACATAGCACCGCTCGGGCAACAATTAGCGTTGATACCTGAAATCATAAATTGAATGAACCCTAAGATTGATATCTTTATTGCCAATGATTTCATAAAGAAATAGGATGGAAAAGGAAAAAAAACAATCAACAAGACTGACAACAAGCAATGGGACTGAATGTTCGAACCGCTGAATGACTTTAAACAAACAAGCGCAAACATGGCTATTACCAGAACCAATTTTTTTGATCCCAAGTGGCGTACGAAAGGGTCTAGAAGGGGGGGTTGAATAGACCCTGAAGTTTTCTTCAGCTTCAAAAATTTCATATTCAAAAGTATTGTGGACGCTTAAGAATATAGACGCTTGACTGAGCGTCTACTTGAAGACAGTTTTCATAAAGTTAACTTAGACTCAAGATTTGAATACTATAACCAAATAAGATTAAGCATTCAGATCTTTTATCAGGGTTAGCACAGCGGAATAGTTTTAAGTATTCTTTATGAAAGATTTAGCGTCACAATGTTTTTCTTAGTTGCTTTCAACTTTAAATGATTTTATCAATATTTTTACTTCACCGATTATGCAATGATATGATAATGAGGAAATCAGCAGTAAAGTAAAGAACACAAAGTTTGAAAAGTTCGTTGGGTGGTGTAATCCCAACTACATCATTCTTCTCCTTTTACACTCGGGGGAAATTCACTAAAATGACTTGAAGAATCACACAGAGACTTCTACAAAATAGAGAATGAAATATATTTGAATGGTTTGAGCTCCTTGGTCACAGATTTCTACTCCAAGAGACTTCGATCCACTTGTTTCTTTACCCATAAATAGCGCAAGTATTCAACTTCGACTCCACACAGATTGAGAGGCTGAATAAAGGTTTTGTCTAACGGTTTGTTTGATTTTGGAAGTTCAAACAACTTGAAATATATCAATGATAGTGTAGGGTTCTTTTGAAAAGGATGTTTGAGTTATTGGTTGGCTGTCTCAGGGATTGATGTAAAGCAAAAGGAATGCACTACTACAGAAATGACCTATGACAGCGGTTTTAACCGCTGTCATAGGTACCGCTGTTATATGGGTGGACCTATTACAGCTGTTTTTAACCACTGTCATAGATGACCCTATGACAGCGGTTTTCAAGAAATCGCTGTCGAAAAACCAAAAAAAATAAAATTTGAACCTATGACAGCGGTTTTAGCCAAAACCGCTGTCACAGGTACCCACTGTGAAATAAACTCGGTATTGCGGCTCACCATGCACAGAATCCAGATAGTAAACAATCTCTTGAAATGGATCAATTGCAAGAAACAACCAATGACCCCTACAAAGCATTCAATAGATAAGTTAAAAATTTGTTTTGCGTAGCTAGTTTTACAAATTAAAGTCGAGTCTTTAGTAGCTCACCCGGTGTTGTAAGGTGCAAGAAACAACTTATTCGGTTGTGCACTCTGTATCATAGCACCTGCTATGTACTGCACTTGTTGAATTTGTGGGCTTATTTGAGCAGATATGGAATGTGGACTAAGGAACCCGAAACTTGCAATTTTCCCTTCGGGGATCACATAGTTAAACCACAAACACCTAAATTGAGCATAAAAAATGAATTTCGAGTAACGAAAATAATCGTAGTTCAGATGTAATAAAATAATTAAAAACCTTACTTTATGTACGCTGTAATAATAGAGGCTCCTATCTCTCTTCTACGCGGAAGGTGACTGATCTCCTTCTTTCCAATGAACTCTGGAAATGACAAATTCATAATGGATTCGTCCATGTATATATTGATCTGGGCACCAATCTTCATCATCTTCGTGTACTTTCCAAAAATACAAGGTCATTAGGGAGTCCATCTAGTTGAAGGTCTGCACATATATCTACTACATCTACAGGCTCGGCCACTAGAGATTTTCCTTTGACAGCTGACCGCTTCGACGTCCCTAACTTACGGCTTCCAGATGATTTGGATGGTCCAAGAGACTGTTTAAACAAGAAAATAAAAAATGAATCTTACACACCAAAGTATATTTAGTAACCTCAAACAAATTGTTATAATTTATTAATGACTAGCTATTAATTACATACCGGTGCATCAGTGACAATGACAAGACTTGCTGGCCAAGCAACAAAGGTACCCAGACCATTAGAAATGGTGAACATTTCATCATTGAGAGGGACAGGTAGGAGTGTATTCGGCTCAACTGTAGTGTCAATGCGCACTTTCACATTGTTGGTGGCTAATGGACAGTTGTGAAGTGTTCTATCAGTCACCGATCGATTGTATAGCTATCCTTTAGCCACCACACGATATGATGGTGATGAAAGTGCTAATTGACATGGAGTGATACCCTACACACACACATATATATATATATACATATATATATACAACATTATATTAGAAAGTTTTGTATGATTTACAGAAATAGAGAGTCAATCAATAAACAAGTTCAAATTTTTACCTCAGGAAGCATCTTATAACCTGGTTCTGGGCTGCTATCTTTCAAAGAAATCACATCATCTTCATGTGGCTGACGCGAGTTAGGGGCTTCCAAAACATCAATTCATTGTTGCATGGCAACCATAGTTTGGGAGAGGTTTTTCACCATGTTTTTCAAGTTTTCCATCTCCATCTCTGTAGCAGGCTTTGGATCCTTAAAATAGTCTCTTTGTGAGACCCCAAAGCCAACACCCCTAACGCGACCCGGATGCTCTTTCTTTTTAAGAGCTTTAGCCAATAGGTCATCTCGACTCGTCTCATTTCCACTATGGCTAGTACTCTCTTGTGAAATGCTCTCCTGTAATAATATATTTAAAAAAAAAATAGTGAACCTTGTGCTTTCAATAGTATTTCAAAACAAACATACAACACTTTATAGAGCTAAAATTGCCAATAACTCACTATTTCATTCACCACTCTTCTAACATTGTTGTTATCAATTTGATTTGTTTTATCGGAACGCGCAATCCTCCACACGAGTGCTCGTGTCACCTCTGTGCAATCGGATCCCGCATCCCTTCTTCTATTTATCTATATTTTCATTAAAAAATATATATATGCATTAACATAGAATTTTTATTAAAAAAATTGTAAGGATTCACTGCTAAATGAACTACATACCTCCATTTGCTCCACAAGAGCATGTCCAAGACTCGCTTTCCGATAAGGATATTCAGGGTCCTTTGCTCTTTCCTGATTGTCCCTACTTATTTTCTGTTTATTACATTGTCAAATTATTAGCTAAATATAAACGCAATAACCAACAAATGAAACCGTAAATTAAAATGACTAGCTACCTGCCAAGGTTCACCTAAGCGAACATCTAAAAATGACGTCCAATCGGCTTGGGAAATCTTATATTGTGGGGGTGGGTTGACATTAATGTTCCATCATCATCTCGCACATACTTTCTGCTTATGTAGCTCCTGAAGTTACGTGCTAGCCTCCTAGCTTCTGCTAGTATGTACTTTTGTCGACTTTCGTCAATATCAAATGCCAACTACAAAAAACAAACAACAAAGTATATATAAAGTTATAATTTAGAGAATATGATAATACATTAACACTTACAAATATGATAATATCCAAATTACCTTTATCTCATCCCAAACGTTTTTTTTTATTGGTGACAGGACTTTTCGCCAATCACTTATAGTACTCGACACCTTTTTTGGCAAAATGGCTCGTATAGCAATTGGTAGCAAATGATCCATGATTACATGACAATCATGAGTCTTCAAGTGCTTTAGCTTCAAATCCTTCATTGATAAAAGACTGCTAATGTTTGAAGAATACCCTTCTGGAACTTTCACTCCATTAAGAAACTCACATAATGCAATTTTTTCTTTCCTGGCTGGAGTGTGAGCTGCTGGAGGCAAATAAGTACGTTTCCCCTTATTTGTTGGTGCCAATTTTCCTCTTATCTTCATTTCAACCAAGTCTAACCGTGCCTTTACGCCATCTTTTGTCTTTCCGGGCACATTTAGAAGTGTACCAATAACACTATCAAATACATTTTTCTCAATATGCATTATATCGAGAAAATGTCTAACATGTAAAGACGTCCAATACGGCAACTCAAAGAAAATTGACCTTTTTTTCCACCCAGTTTTTGCAAGGCCACCTGCAAAAGTCTTTCCAAATTTAACCTCCAAGTCTTTTACATTCTCAAACACTTCACTTAGGAGCTCGGCCTTCTTCTATATTCCCATTGAAAGCTTTCTACCACCGACGATATCGATGGTTCCGATTTAGCCATCTCCGATGCCCTTGGAATGCATATTTCTGAGAGTATGTCAATCGATATTGATCTGTACTCTTGACACATACGGGGCATCCACATTGGCCATGTACACCATATCCCTCGAGGTTTGCTCTTACCGCAAAATCATTGATTGTTCCAAATAACATGACTCTGAGATTAAAATTTTCTTTTCTGAACCCGTCATATACTTGAACACCGGTGTCCCACAACACCTTCAAATCCTCAATTAAAGGAGCCAAGTAGACATCTATATCATTTCCAGGTTGTTTCGGCCCAGAAATGAGTATAAGCATCATTATATGCTCTCGCTTCATGCATCGCGATGGGGGAAGGTTGTAGATCATCAAAATCACCGGCCATGTACTATGTGAGCTACTTTGCAAGCCATGAGGGTTCATGTCATCTGTAGCCAATACAAGATTCGGCTTGTAAGCTTGTTGTTGTATATTTTGGCTTGTTGCTGAAATTCTATTTATAGACTTTCTTAGATAAAGTATCTGTTGGACACATGGCTTGGCGCGTGTCTATCCCTTTCACGAGTGAACGACTTTACATCTTTCATCCCTGGAATTCTGCTGCAAAAAATTGGTACCACAGACTCTGTAAGGTTGAAATCAAAACTTACATATTTTGGGGTCTAACAGAAATCCTAATTGTCATCATCAAAACATCTAACAAGAAATTTCCTAATAAAATTCATAATACATTGACTTTCTAGAAGATCTGGGATTTGCATCGTTTGCTAATCCGCTTACTTGACCTCCACAATGGAAATCTACTGGTGATAAGATCTTAGATATATATATATATATATATATATATATATATATATGATCTCATAAAGATGTTTGGAATCTGGCTTAAAGATTGGCAACAAAGATTTCTGGGATATGAAGAAGACGCCAGGAGAATGAATGAAGCTTATGTTGATGTACATCTTACAACTATGATAGATATTGACAGAGTTCTTCATGAACTCGCTACGGAAATCTATGATTTTGAGCAACAGCAACAAACAAAACGTCAAGGAAAATTGAGCGCTCCAAATCCCAAAAGAAGAAAATGATTTCTTTATCTCTTTTATGCTTCTTGTAAAGTTATTTACTTTCTCAATTGTAAAACTCTGTACTTAATTGATGTTAGGAAATTTCATGTTAGATGTTTTGATGATGACAAGATAGGATTTTATGTTAGACCCCAAATATAATGTAAGTCTCTGTTTTAATAGATCTATGTATAAGCGTTTGAAAGTATGTAATTTTGTAATTAGGCTTGTAATTTTTATCTTTATAGATTTTAGACAAAGTATTAGAAACCGAATCGCTAATAGAATTCTACGTGAGTCTATTAGAGAAGAAGTTAAAGATTAGCGTCTGAAGTCAACTGAAGATGAAGATTTGTTCTTAGCGCCTGTCAAACGCTAAAGGACTATTTCAGGATTTATGGATCAAGCGCTCAATGCATTATAGCAATCAGTTTTCAGATTCACCTGAATTAATTCCTCAAGTCATGAAGGACTTAAATGCAATCATTCAACGGACATTTATTTCCAACAGGAGATAAATTCAAATGCATTAAATGCCTGATAAGAGCATTAAATGTGATAAGCTATTATGACTTGTGGACAAGCCATCTTTTTTACTAGACTGTCAGAACATCAAAGTTTATAGCTGCTCCCCGTCCAATCGGAACCAGCGAATTTTCAGGAATGTCAGAGAAAAGGTAGAATCACATCCTGCGTGATAGGCACGCTCCCACATGTATCCAACGGACAGATCCCAAGAATTGCCTATTAATACCCTACCTTCAGCAAACCTAAAAAGAGTGACACAATAAGAGATATACGTACATGCACAAGAAGCTCTGCTGAAATTCTCGTTTAAAGAAATAGCTTAGAAACTCTATAGCCAATATCTTTCAAGCTTTTTTTATATACATTCCAGACAGTCACAAATATCTCAAATCTCTTCCAAAGAAGAAACCTAAATTCTTACTGAGATATTCTAAGTTGTTTGATATTCCCAAAAACAAACAAACCCTTGTGACAAAACCCTAAACCTTTCATCTGAGTGAGAAAGCTGTTGAAACCCCTTACAGGCAGTATTTTTGAGTGAGAGAAGCTTGTAGAAGACGATCTTCATTGGTGTTGAAATCGGTGTGATCAAGGAGCCCGAGATCATTTTCACCTGTTTACTATCTTGTAGAAGATTTTGTGTGATTCTTTGATAATCATCTTAGTAAAATTCCTCCGAGTGAAAAGGAGAAGAAGGATGCAGCTGGGATTACATCACCAAGTGAACCTTACAATTTTGTGTCATTTACTTTAATTATTGTCTTGTTTTACATTACATCATATCCTTTGAAAAAGACAAGCCAATTTGCTAAGCGACTATTTAATCAAAACGAATGCTAAAGCTTTAAAATCATTTCCGCTGTGCTACCCCTGATTAAGTGATCTAAGCGTTACCCTACTTTGGTAAATTGCTAAATTCACTAAGTCTAAGTTATCTTTACTGACGCGTCTGACCCAAGCGTTCAGTTGCCTAAGCGTTCTAACCTTTAAAAGTGATACAAATTTTTTAAGTCGAAAAAGACTTCAGGGTCTATTCAACCCCCCCTTCTAGACCTTTTCGTATGCCACTTGGGACCACCAAGTGGTATCAGAGCGGTTGAATTAGAAACCTAAGCGTTTTCGAGCGTAACTTCTTGTTTAGATCCATTATTGTTTTTAAACTTAGTCGTTTTAAATTTCCTCTTAAAAACATCTCATTATAGCTTTTAACAAAATGCCTAAGTTGGTAGAATCAAACTATGATTCTTGGAAACTTAGAGCATTCGCTTATCTATGCTCTTGTGATAATGAAATGTGTGATGTGATTACAGATGGCCCCATTCAGATTATGAAAGTTGTAACTTGAGCCCTTGGAGCGACCGAGGCCACTCCAGATGGTTATGTCGAGAAACCTAAGTTAGAATGGACGCCTGATGATCGAAAAAGAGCAAATCTAGATAATGTTGGACGAAGTGCACTTTACTCAGCGTTAGGAGACAATGATGCATTGTTCAACAAGATCAAGCAATGTAAGACTTCCAAAGAAATATGGGATAAGTTGGCTATAGTGTGTGAAGGTTTAGCACAAATGAAGGAGAATAAGCTTTCCATAGCCATGCAAAGATTTGAGCATTTCAAGATGCAGCCCAATGAGACGCTAGAACAATTGGACGCAAGGTTTACTTTGCTCATTACAAAGTTAGCGTCATTAGGCAAGGAACTGACCAACAAGGAAATGGTCAATAAGATTTTCAGAAGTCTTCCAAGCAAGTATTTAATTAAGACTGTTGCTATGAGAGAATTACAGACATTGGAGACTCTTACTCCAGAACATGTATTTTCAGAGTTAAAAGCATTTGAGTTCGAATTGGGTGAAGTCAGCTACACACCGACTTCAACGACTGAATCAGGAGCTTTAATCGCTACTACTAAAAGTAAAGGTAAAGCGGTTAGTGAGGTTAAATCAACGGAATCAAATGAAGAAAAGGAAATGGCTTTATTGGTCAAGAAATTTCTAACATATGAAAAGAGAAATCCTATTGGACAAACTTCATTTCAAACTCCTTCCCCAGCACCAGCGCCTCAGTATCAAGCGCCAGTGTACTCTACACCTCAACCAGTAGCGCCCCTGTCCCCTACTCAAAATCTCTCAGTGCCAGTAGTTTCAAAGAGATTAACCACTGAACAGAGAATGAAAACTAATTTGTGTTATAATTGCAGGAAACCAGGGCACTACCAGGTAAATTGCCCTTATCCAAATATGTCTAAGCCCACAAGGCAAGACTATGCAGATAGAAACCAATTCAGAAGTGACCTTCGCCAACAAGGCTTGCTAGCGGAATCCGAACCACTCTCCGCACCTGAAGAGGATTTGGAATCGTCAGATGAAAGCAGTGATGATGAGCCTACAAGTGACTCAGCGTTGATTTGTCTTATGGCAAGAGATGATGAAGCGTCTGACAATTCGCTACCAGAGGTAACCAATGAATTATCTCATCCTCTTTCTTAAGATGAATTGCTTGACAAAGTCAATGAATATTATAAAGATTGTCAAGATTCCGCCAAAATATATCAAAATCACTTTGCTATTATCTCATCGCTCACAAGTGATAAAGTAACGCTCAAAGCAGAGTTGCAAGTTCAGCAACAATGCATTGAGAAGAACCAATCGCTTGAGAGTGAGATTACTCAATTGAAAAGCGCTCTTGATATAATAGTCAAGAGAGAAACTGATCTAATCGCTAGGCTTGCCAAATCATAGCAGCTCGTCTCATCATTATCAAAAGCTTCAAGAAAGTTGGATAATGTGACTGAGGTAACAAGAATGTTTGGTGAAAAAACCGGTTTAGGATGCAATAAATTCGGTAAACAACCAAATAAATCTAATGTTACGGCAAACAACAAAGGAAAGGGTGTTTTCTTTGTTGAGAAAGGTTCACAAAGTCAAACGCTGAATGAACCAAGCGACAATGGTACGAGGCCAAATGAGAAAGCCAAAGCTGACTCAGGCAAAGGAAAGACAAAGGCAAATGATTCACAAAGAAAGGTTCATCCAAACGCTCAAAAGGCTAAGGATAAACCTAACCACTGTGAATCAAGCGCTAAGCGTCCAGCACCAAAAGTGCAACCCAAGACAGCGCCAAGGAAAAACCAGCATCAATATCCGAGACAGTCAAGATCATATTATCGATACTATGATGATTATGATTATGACTATGATTATGACTACTACTATAATCGAGGATATTATTATACACCCAAAAAGCACACACAGCACAAGGTGAACAAAAAGCACACACAACACGATGTGAAACCCAAGAAGGCCAGTATTCCTACAATGAAGACTAGGCAAATATGGGTTCCTAAAGTTCTAATTCAAACCAAAGTTACTAACGCTGAAGAACCCAAGACAACATGGGTACCTAAGAAGACTTAGAATTGTCCTTTAAATGCAGGTACCTAGAGCCAACACCGATACTTCAGTTTGGTACATTGATAGTGGATCGTCAAGACACATGACGGGTTCCAAAGATCTTCTAATCAACTATCAAGCTACCAACAGTCCTCAAGTTATATTCGGTGATAACTCCAAAGGTAAAACCAAAGGTATAGGTATCATGCATAGGGGAAACATCATGATTAGTGATGTATATTATGTTGAGGGTCTTAAGCATAATTTGTTAAGCATTAGTCAATTTTGTGATAAAGGCTTTGAAGTAAAATTCTCTAGCGAATTCTTCTATGTTACGATGCTAAGACTAAGTCTACTAAATTAAGAGGAAAAAGAACAAACAATGTGTATTTAGTAGATTGGGATTCTACAATTGATAATAACCGCACATGCTTTGTTGCTAAAAGTCAAAATGAATTGGGTTGTGTTAGGAAATTCATTGTTAGATGTTTTGACGATGACAAGATAGAATTTCATGTTAGACCCCAAAAGAATGTAAGTTTATACTTTCATAGAATATCTGTATAAGCGTTTGAAAGTGTATTAGCTTGTTAGGCTTTTAATCTTTATCTTTGTAGATTTTAGACTAAGTATTTAATACCAAGTCACTGATAGAATTCTGAGTGAGTCTATCAAGGATGAAGTTGAAGATCAGCGTCTGAAGTCAAGTGAACATGAAGATTTGTCTTAAACGTCTGTCAAACGCTTAAAAGTCTATTTCAGGAGTTATGAATCAAGCGTTCGAGAGAATGTTCTTAGCGCCTAGCTAATGCTAAAGGACTGTTCCAGAAGTGTGAACCGAGAGCTCAGATACTCAAGCGTTCATCAAAAGGATTCACCTGAAATACATCCTCAACGGTCATTTATTTCCAGCGGGAAATAAATTCAAGTGCATTAAATGCGATCTGACTTGTGGACAAGCCACCTTTTGACTAGACTGTTAGCTTTTTAAGTTCAACCTGCTCCTGTCAAATCGGATTCAACAGAAATTAAGGAATGTCAGAAAAGGGACTATTTGCGCTCAATTGTGGCCAACGGACAAATCCCAAGAAACCCTATAAATAGTACCCTTCAGCAAAACCTTTTGTGTGAGATGTGAGAGAGAATGTGCGAAGAGCCAAAACTTTGCTGAAATAATTTGAGAGAAAAAGCTTCCATACTCCATAGCCAATTGGAATTCAAGAAAGTTAATTCTTTCAACAAGCAGTATTTTTGTGTAAGAGAAGCTTGTTGAAGAAGATCTTTCTTGAAGCTCCAATATCCTTTAAAGTTTCTCAAATACATTCCAAGACAGTCACCCGATATCTCAAACCTCTTTAAAGAAGAACCCAAACTATTATTGAGATATCCCAAGTTGTTTGAACTTCCCAACATCAAACAAACCTGTTACAATAAACCCTCAACATCTTTCATCTGAGTGAGAAAGTTTGTTGACTTCTACAAGCAATATTTTTGAGTAAGAGAAGCTTGTTGAAGAAGGTCTTTATTGGAGCTGAAGTCTGTGTGATCAAGGAGCTCAAGGCCATCTTGGAGAAGATCTTTATTGGAGCTAAAATCTGTGTGATCAAGGAGCTCGAGATCGTCTTTCCAGAAATAGAGGATTGAAGTGGCTTGTAGCAGAAATCTGTGTGACCAAGGAGCTCAAGTCATCCATATCCATCTCTTCCCTGTTCCCTATTTTGTAGAAGTTTCTGTGTGACTCTTCGAGAATCAATTTAGTGGATTGCCTCCGAGTGTTCGAGGAGAAGAAGGACGTAGCTGGGATTACACCACCCAGTGAACCTTACAAAATATTGTGTCATTTACTTTTCAGTCAATTCTTTTGTCTATCATATCATTGCATAAACTGATTAAGTAAAACACAATCAAACGCTAAGCAACTAAGAAACTTCTTGTGACGCTAAAGCTTTCAAAGAGAAGACTCCAAAAATTATTCCGTTGTGCTAACACTGATTAAAGAACTGAACGCTTAAACCTACTCGGTTAAAGTATTCAAATCTTGAAGTCTAAGTTAACTTTCTAAAAACAGTCTTCATCAGACGCTTCGCCAAAGCGCCTATATTTTAAATGAACGCTTAAGTCAAGCGTTAGACACTTCAAGCGTCTACTATTTCAAGCGTCCAAAAACCATTTTAATACGAAATCTTTTGAAGTCGAAAAAGACTTCAGGGTCTATTCAACCCCCCTCCCCCTTCTAGACCCTTTCGTATGCCACTTGGGACCAACAGGTTGGTTATGGCATAGAAAAATGAATCACCTCAATTTTAAGGCAATCTTTCAATTAATATCGCTAAATCTAGTGGAGGGATTACCTAAGGGTTCCTTTCAGAAGAATCGCTTATGTAATGCATGTCAAATGGGTAAACAAGTTAAATCATCTTTTAAAAAGAAACCATGCCTATCTACTTCTAAAGTTCTTGAACTATTACATCTAGATTTGTTTGGTCCTATTCAAATCATGAGCGTTAGTGGCAAAAAGTACTCGCTAGTAATAGTTGACGATTTCTCTCGCTATACATGGTTAGAATTCCTAGCGACCAAAGATGAAACTAGTATCAAGCTCACATCGCTAATTCATCAATTGCAAACTTATAAAGATTTGAAGGTGACAAGAATTAGAAGCGAGAGGAACTGAATTTACTAACCAATTTGTTGAGAAGTTTTGTATAGACTTTGGAATACTTCATGAGTATTCTGCTCCTAGAACACCTCAACAGAATGGAGTTGCCGAGCGACGGAACAGAACGCTTAAAGAAACTGCTAGGACGATGCTACCAGAGTCCAAGCTGCCTCAAAGGTTTTGGGCCGAAGCCATCAACACCGCTTGTTACACTCAGAACCGATGTATGATCAACAAGCAACATGAGAAGACTCCATATGAGTTGTGGAAGGGACGTAAGCCTAACGTTTCATATTTTCATGTATTTGGTTCAAAATATTTCATTCATAACAATGGATCCCAAAGCCTAAAGACATTTGATCCTAAAGCGGTTGAGGGAATCTTTCTAGGCTATGCCAAAAATGGAAAGAGTTTTCGCATCCTAAATAAGATCAAATCGAAGGTTGAAGAGTCCATTCATGTTGTGTTTGATGATGCTAACCAAGAACCGAGTAAGGTTAATCCTGATGATGTAGGAATTGAAGATCTCACCCAACAAGCGTCACAAATCAATCTTGGTGATGATAGTGATGGTGAGATTCGTGTACCTATTCCTAAGGATACTCGTGAGGTTAACAATGGTGATAATGTCAGAATTGCTGATGATCATGAAGAGAATGATCATCAAGAGCAGATTGGAACTGTGAATGATGCAGCGACTGCGCAAGAGTTAAATGACGATCAAGCGATTGACAACCAAGAATCTCTGAACCCGTTCCAACCAGACCGAAAATGGCTTAGAGATCATCCACCAGAGCTAGTTATTGGAGACATTGAAGCACCTGTTAAAACTAGGTCCGCTACAATTAATGAGGCCATGTTCGCAAGCTTCCTATCTCAAATGGAACCAAAGAAAGTGGATGAAGCGCTCAGTGATTCAAGTTGGGTAGAAGCAATGCAAGAAGAGCTTAACCAATTTGAGAGAAGCAAGGTTTGGACGCTAGTAACAAGACCAACTCACCAAGGCGTTATTGGGACAAGATGGGTTTTTAGGAACAAGATGGATGAAGATGGCATTGTTATAAGAAACAAAGACAGATTAGTCGCTCAGGGTTATTGTCAAGAAGAGGGTATTGATTTTGATGAGACGTATGCCCCAGTAGCCCGTCTTGAAGCGATTAGGATGTTCCTAGCATTTACTGCATTCAACAAGTTCACAGTATATCAAATGGACGTGAAGAGTGCTTTCCTGAATGGTAAACTCCAAGAAGAAGTCTATGTGGAGCAACCTTAAGGATTCATCAATAACCATGACAAAAGTATGGTCTACAAATTGGATAAGGCACTCTATGGCCTCAAACAAGCACCAAGAGCATGGTATGACACTCTCTCTATCTTCCTTATAGGTAAAGGTTTTTCAAAAGGTGGCGTTGATACAACGTTATTTAAAATTACCCATAATGAAGATATTCTCTTAGTCCAAATCTATGTTGATGATATTATATTTGGTTCTACTATTAAGCGATTGTGTGAGAAATTTTCGAAAATGATGCAAGAACAATTTGAAATAAGCATGATGGGTGAATTAACTTTCTTCTTAGTATTACAAGTTAAACAACTCCCCCAATGGAATATTTATAAACCAAGCTAAATATACAAGAGATATGATTAAGAAATTTGGTGTGGAAAATGCATCATCTTCAAAAATTCTAATGAGCCAAACGCTTAAGTTAGATAAAGATGAAAGTGGGAAGAAAATTGATATCAGTAACTATAGAGGTATCATTGGATCACTTCTTTATCTTACCGCTAGTAGACCTGATATTATGTTTTCGGTATGCATGTGTGCACGCTTTCAAGCTGATCCTAGAGGGTCACACTTAAATACTACCAAGAGAAGGCACACAAAATGTGGGCTTATGGTATCCACGACACTCTCCTTTTGAACTAATTGGTTATTCAGACGCAGACTTTACAGGATGCAAAATAGATAGAAAAAGTACTAGTGGTACATGTTAATTTCTAGGTGATAGACTAATTTCGTGGCATAGTAAGAAACAACAATCCATAGCGACTTCTACTACTGAGGCAGAATACGTAGCCGCTGGGAGCTGTTGTGCACAAATCCTTTGGATGAGGCAACAACTTAGAGATTATGGAACAATCCTAGGTCCTACCCCAATCCATTGTGATAACCAAAGCGCTTTAGCTATGACCCAAAATCCTGTCCTTCACTCTATAGCCAAACACATTGACATTCGATACCATTTCTTGCGTGATCCTGTTCAAAAGAAAGATATCTCCATGCACTTCATTGGAACTGAAAAACAATTGGCAGATATCTTTACCAAAGCGCTCAACGAACAACGTTTTCTCACTTTGAGAAGTGAATTAGGTATGATTGATTTAAATGCTTAAATCATAAAACATCATATTTATGGGCATAAAATTTAGGGGGAATCCACTTTATGTTTATGTCTAAAAGCTTTTGTCAAAAACCTGAAGTAAGTCATCAATTTTAGGGGGAACTTTAAAATTGTACTTATCTCAATATATAAAGCGACTGTGATCAAAAATGACTTTTAAAATTTTATGCATTGATCACTAGCGCTTATCTTTATGCATGACAAAAATCAATCTTCAATGAATGAAAATTTCTTTTAGCGATTGATTTTATTTTTAAAGAAATTAAATTTTGCTCTTAAAAGTCTTCAGCATTAAAAAGATTCCCACTTTTACGCTTAGTGAATTTCTCTAAAAATCATGCATAGTTTTCATCGCTGAAAGTAACGTGTGGATAAGTCCAAAAGATTAGATTTGACAACTGCTCACACGTGCTTATCAATCAAACTGACGGCGAATGATTCCTATCTAAAAACTAGGCGGTTCAGTAACTGCACATGTCTGAGTACATGTCAGTGTACTATCAGGCGCGTGCATTTCACGCTGAAAATTTTAAAAATTCAAACGTTTTCAAAAAGAAACTGCGGATTCGAAAAACTTTATATTTCACAGCAATTAACCTATTTTACCGCACTCTTTGACATCCGAAGTTATGAGTAAACGACTCGGATATCTTTTTGTCATTAACTTCTGTACTCGTGTTATTCATCCACCAGTTGAGGAGTTACTTTTGCCTCCTATTTAAACCCTTCAAAACCTTTACAGTAAAACTTTATCACTTTCAAATTTCTCTACTGTAAAAGTTCTTTCTCTCTAAAGGCAAAAAATAACATCTTTTCCTCTCCTCAACCGAAGTTTTCTCTAGTTTTTCAATGGCACCGAAGTCTTCAAAATCTGCTGCCGAAAAATCTTCCAAACCAGAGAAACCAGTCACTATTAATGTCGGTTTTCTTGTTAACTGGGACTATCTATTCGATAACCAGAATTTCCCTCTTAGGACTGTTCTTCCACTCGTCCAGGAGTCTAGTTTATATCATATGCTAACTACTATTTTCAACTTCTTTGAGGAAGAATCCCTATTATTCTTCAAGAATGCAAAAATCTCCTACGACGGAAACTCCATTTCCTGCGTCTTTCCTTTTGCCCGTGAGACCTTCATTCTCACTTCATCTCTGATTTCATCTTTACTGAACTTGCCAAACGATGGTGCCGAAGTTGAAATTGTTACTCTTGGAGATACTACCAAGGTTTGGGCATGAATCAAGAAAGATGAAGTTGAAGCGGCCTATGAACCCAATTTCAAGAAAAACAACATGAAGGGTGAATATGTCATTCTTGCGGACATATGCGCCAAAATGATCGAATGCAGAAAGGGAAGCTTTGATAAGGTTACAAACCTTCAATACAAGATGATGGTGGCCATTCTGACCAAACTGAAGATAAATTGTTCGCTTTACATTTTTAATCGCTTCAAGGCAGCGATGGCCAACTCAGTTAATCCCAAGCCTTACGGTATTATTTTAAGTCAAATTCTAAGCGCTTGCGGTTACACTAATTCCGCTGGAAAGAAAATCCCAGCGCCCAAATTTTATGGAAAGAAGATAATCAGCGAGCTGCTCAAACTAAGAAAATGAGGTGGTGCAGTTGTTTCCAAAGATGAGCGTGAGCGACTTATTGCCGAAGAAATTATCAGCAGCGATGATGAAGAGCAAGTGTCTTCATCATCATATTCATCGAAAGAAAAGGTGGTGGTTAAGCGACCCAAATGAAAGATCGCTGTTAAGGTCGCTGAGCCAGCCAAGCCAGCAAAGAAGCAGAAGCAGAAGCCGGAGCCCAAGAGGGAACAAAAGTTTCCTTCTCCTTCTCCTAAATCTCCCTCTCATCCATCTACCTTCATCATCTCTCCATAAGAGGACGAAGAGGTAGAAGAAGTACCGCTTGCCCAAAGGCGTACTCCTTCATCCACTCCAGCTGCATCGATAAGCGCTCCAACAGAGCCAGCGCTTGAAGAGCCAGCGAGTGTTCCACCTCCTTCTGATGTTGTTCCAGAAATCAGCTCAGATCCTAAAGCCTATGCTCAATCTGAAAGGCTTTCTCGTGTTCGGGGTAAGTATTTGTGCTAAGAAACGTCATTTATCCTTTCCTCGTTAGTTTCCTTTCCCTAACGCTAGGATAAAATCTTTTTCAGCCAAGTGTGAAGCAAATATTCAGACTGTTCTTAACACTCTTGAGGATTTGCATATTCCCATCTATGCTGATCCTATTACTTCTTTTCTAGATTTAGATCTAGAAGAAGTTGTTTCGGAGCCTGAGGAAATTGTACCAACTGTAGACATAGATCAAGCGACTGAGACAGTCGATGATAATCCTCAGGGTAAGCGTTTTAGTCTCTTATTTGTAATTTCTACTTAGTAGAAATTTTGCTTGCTTTTCTCAAGCGCTTACATGTATCAGCTCAAGATGCACCAGACGTTGATGCACCTCCACCTTCAAAGGTTCCCATTGAAGTAGATGTTGATATGGCAACTGTTTTGGATATCGCTAAGGAAGTAGCTCAAGTTCTTCCTGACGCTGAAACTTCACCAGTCAGTGAAGCGACTGAGCATGCTGAGCGATCGATAGAAGTGGCCCCGATTCCAACAGAAGAAATTGCCTGTGTTCTTACTCCAACTGGTTTTCCTCCTCGTGTCATTGATTTCTTTCCTCATGGATATTCTTCCGAAGTGGAATTTTATTATGCCGCTAGAGAACGAGACACCCAGACCCTTGCTGAAATGGAGATCAGTTTTCTAAACACTCTTCATCGGCCTGATGTTTCCAATTCTGATAAATTTGAATTCTTCGAGCGATTCGCCGACCTTGGTCTCTACAATCTGGAGCGTCTTCAATCTCGACTTGAGTATATCCGAAGACCAGCGTTCAACAGAACTAACTTGGATGAGAAGCGATTTAATTTCACCAGTTGCTCTGATGAGTCCTTTTATCCTTTGCGCCAGACTAAAATCGTCATTAAGAACCCGCATATGGGTGATTGGTCAAAGAATCCAGATGAAGAAATTCTCAACAAGATGGATACTCTACCTATCCCAAAGTCGTTAAATCTCCTCAGAATGCTCTCTATCCTTCTCCACTCAAGCTTTGGAAAGGAAAAGGACCAGTAGTTGCTGAGCGTCCAAATCTAGTTAACTCATGGATAGAAGATGAAGCTCGAGAATACCTTGCAAGATTATGGGCTGAGGATTACGATGAAGAAACTGAACATTTTGAGAAATTCCTTGCCGCTAGAAAAGATCAAAAGAAAGCTGACAAGCTTGGCAAGCGATGGATGATGGATACAGCCAGATGGGCTGAGGAGTTTGTTTTATAGTTCTATAATCTTGAAGAACTCGTGAGATATCCATTCCTATTTGAATTTGGAATTGAATACAGACACCGAGGGTTTGCTACCTTTTTGCTGCAATAGCGTCAGCATATTGCCGGAAATGTTAGCTCTCTGCCAGGTTACAGGCAACCAATTGAGAACTACATTCGTCAACAGCTAGTCTTATTCAGTTAAGGCGGACGCTATGTGTTTCACCCTCGTCAAGCGTTTGTTCAGCGGATCTTTCTAGATTTGAACGAAGAAGCCTCCACAAGTAAACAGCTGCTTCTTCCAGGACAAAGTGAAATTTTTGTCGATGTTTCAAATGAGCACGCTGAGTTTGCTGAACTTCACAGAGACAGAAGATCAGTGATAGAAAATGCACAAGCATTGGACATCTCTTTCAATCACTATTCAGGGCTGAGCAACTTCCGAGGATACAATCTTCACCCTGTGCTCTTTTGTGAACAGAACATTCAAGTGGCCACGATGATATCACTGATCAGGCCAGTGGACCAAGAAGCAGCTCAAGCGCTGATGCCATTTATTTTGGACTTCTTCAATTCTTATACTTCAGGAATTAATTTGCCGGAAGGCGTTCAGCTTGCTCTAAGCACTGAAGAGCGAGAAGAAGCTATTTTTTTATTCCGCAAAGCAGCCTGAGAAGTCCAAGGCATGTGATGGAAGCGCTTGGCCCACTCTGGGTCATTGCTATTGAAGATCCTTCTCCTTCCGTCCAAATAGTTGAAACAGTCAATTCTCCTACTGTGGATGACGCTCAAATGCCCCAGGCCTCTTTGCCAGACCCTTCTAGCGCCCCAGTAGTTGAGCCCCCGTCAACGATTGCAGATTCTTTCATGGACCAAGCGATAGAGAAAGTTCACGCTGAAATTGCTAAAGCACCTGAAGAGCCATTTATCAGAGATAAAACCAAAGGTAAGGCTGCAGTTTCTAGCTCTTACGGACTTATTCTGTCTCCTAAGCGTTCCTCCTCCGACTCAGACTCGTATAGTGATTCAGACGCTCGAGATTTCAGAAAAGTAGTACGGAACTCACTTAACAACATTGAGGGTTCTTGCTCAAAGTTTTTGGATACAGCTGATAGGCAAATCCGAATTATTTCTGACACTTGAAGCCGTGATATTTCAAACGCTACTAACAAGAGCACAATCGCAATCATGGATAGCATATCTCCTCTAGTCGCTGGACTCTCCTCAGAATTTAATCGTCATTTAGCCCAGAGCGCTTCAGCTGATACTGAGAGGCACACTTCTTCCGATGCCGCTGCCCAAAGTATCGCTCATCAAGTCGCTCTACTTGTTGAAGAAGTTCGGCTATTGCGCAGAGATATCACTGATTTGAAAACCTCTCTTGATGATGCCAAGAAGGGGGAAAACAAGAAAGAAAAGCATCAGTCGTCCAAAGCAATATCTAAAACAGATAATAAACACTGGCGATCAATGTTTGAAGAAATAGTGAGCATAAAGAAGATGCTAACTAAAAAGAGAAAGCCAAGATATTATCTAGGAAAGTACTTGCTTTCGGACTTGGACGTCGAATTTTTGGAGAGTATGGGATTTCATCCGTATGCCGGACCGCTTAGACGACCCATCAACTGGAAACCATCCAACGATAGAAGACAAGACACCTATCACGACTTAATAATGAAGTTTGTATTCCTCCAAGGGAATGGGTGGAAAGGATGTTGGAATTAAATGAAAGTGCTAAAAAACGAAGGCATGACTATGATGAACTCCAACATACCACCATGATAGATATTGATCGACTCCTTATGGACTTAGCAAATGAGATCTATCAAGGTGAAGAACGAGCAAAGCGACAGAAAAAATGAATGTTTTTATATTTTTTTTGTTATCGCTTTCAATTATCAGTATAAATCATGTATGCTTATCTTTCTACATAAATGAATGATTTATCGCTGAAACAACTTGTTGAGGCTAATCTAACACTAGCTAACCTTACTAACTTTCCAAACGCTAACTTATATTTTTTTGGGCTTTTCTTTAAACTCTTAAATCTATAAAAGAGTAATAAGAGTTAAAAGTCTTGACATCATCAAAACGGGGGAAATTGTTAGGAAATTTCATATTAGATGTTTTGATGATGACAAGATAGGATTTTACGTTAGACCCCAAATATAATGTAAGTTTCTGTTTTAATAGATCTATGTATAAGCGTTTGAAAGTATGTAATTTTGTAATTAGGCTTGTAATTTTTATCTTTATAGATTTTAGACCAAGTATTAGAAACCGAATCGCTAATAGAATTCTAGGTGAGTCTATTAGAGAAGAAGTCGAAGATCAGCGTCTGAAGTCAACTGAAGATGAAGATTTGTTCTTAGCGCCTGTCAAACGCAAAAGGACTATTTCAGGATTTATGGATCAAGCGCTCAATGCATTATATACAATCAGTTTTCAGATTCACCTGAATTAATTCCTCAATTCATGAAGGACTTAAATGTAATCATTCAACGGACATTTATTTCCAACGGGAAATAAATTCAAATGCATTAAATGTCTGATAAGAGCATTAAATGTGATAAGCTATTATGACTTGTGGACAAGCCATCTTTTTTACTAGACTGTCAGAACTTCAGAGTTAATAGCTGCTCCCCGTCCAATCGGAACCAGCGAATTTTTAGGAATGTCAGAGAAAAGGTAAAATCACGCGTTGCATGATAGGCAAGCTCCCACATGTGTCCAACGGACAGATCCCAAGAATTGCCTATTAATACCCTACCTTCAGCAAACCCAAAAAGAGTGACACAATAAGAGATATACGTACATGCACAAGAAGCTCTGCTGAAATTCTCGTTTAAAGAAAAAGCTTAGAAACTCCATAGCCAATATCTTTCAATCTTTTTTTATATACATTCCAGACAGTCACAAATATCTCAAATCTCTTCCAAAGAAGAAACCTAAATTCTTACTGAGATATTCTAAGTTGTTTGATCTTCCCAAAAACAAACAAACCCTTGTGGCAAAACCCTCAACCTTTCATCTGAGTGAGAAAGCTGTTGAAACCCCTTACAGGCTGTATTTCTGAGTGAGAGAAGCTTGTAGAAGACGATCTTCATTGGTGCTGAAATCAGTGTGATCAAGGAGCCCGAGATCATTTTTACATATTTACTATCTTGTAGAAGATTCTGTGTGATTCTTTCATAATCATCTTAGTAAAATTCTTCCGAGTGAAAAGGAGAAGAAGGACGTAGCTGGGATTGCATCACCCAGTGAACCTTACAATTTCTTGTGTCATTTACTTTAATTATTGTCTCATTTTACATTACATCATATTCTTTGAAAAAGACAAGCCAATCTACTAAGCGACTATTTAATCAAAACGAACGCTAAAGCTTTAAAATCATTTTCGTTGTGCTAGCCCTGATTAAGTGATCTAAGCGCTACCCTACTTTGGTAAATTGCTAAATTCACTAAGTCTAAGTTATCTTTACTGAAGCGTCTGACCCAAGCGTTCAGTTGCCTAAGCGTTCTAACCTTTAAAAGTGATACGAATTTTTGAAGTCGAAAAAGACTTCAGAGTCTATTCAACCCCCCCTTCTAGACCCTTTCGTATGCCACTTGGGACCACCAATTGATATATATATGAATGAATGTTTTACAATAGACATCTTGTTAAAACTAATCTAACTTAGCTAATTCAACTAACTTTCTAACGCTAACTACATAACTTTTGGTCGCTTGTCTAGCACTTGAACTATAAAAGAGGGGGAAATTGCTAGGTCTTGATATCATAAAGAAGGGGAAAATTGCTAGGAAATTTCATGTTAGATGTTTTGATGATAACAAGATATGATTTTATATTAGACCCCAAAGTTATGTAAGTTTATGCTTTCTTTAGAATATTTGTATAGGTTTTGGAGACTTCTCTCTCGGCGCACAATAGAGTGCTATTGTGCACTAAAAACCTCACATCGCGAAAAGGAAGGGAAGAAGGTTGATTGCGGCATCTTCCAGCTCAATTGACCAAGGGAATAACAACACAACACCATCGGTGGTAAAGAGTGGCAGCAATAACAGTCCAAAGACCCAAGGTACGAGTGCTAACAATGAGATACCAACTGAAATTGTAATGGAGGAGTTGGGTGTGAACCCTATTGATGCACAGAAAATTAGGGAAGGTGATACTGATAAATCTATGGAGGCGAGTCGAGTAATAGAGCCAACACAAATTGGGCCCACAGTAGTGAAAGATATTGTAAACCCAGTGAGACCCGAGCAAAAAAGTGGAGTGCCCTGTTTTCTGGCAATCGGGATGTTAATGGCGGATTAAGATTGAAGAAGATTGAATGTCAAAGAGAGGAAATTAGTCTTACTCGAGATGATTTAGTGGCTGAAATTGACTATTGGAAATATTCCCTCACTGCATATATACTAAGTCAAGATATACCAGTCAGTACCATGGTGAATTTCTTGAAGTTACGATGGAAAGGTATTGATATACTAGTGAGATTGGAATGAAACCTTAAAGCATAATGAGAGATTGCATAGTGATGGAAGTTTAGATGGGGAAATGAAGATATGAAAGAATGTATTGACAAGTTGGGGTTAGAAGATATTCCCTACACAGGGAAATTTTATACATGGAGCAACCACCAAGATAAAGCCACAAGAATCTATTGTGAACTAGATAGAGTTATGGCAAATGAGGAGTGGTTCATGAAAGTGGATGGAAGTAGTGTTGAATTTCAGGATAATGACATCTCTGATCATTGTCCTATGATCTTAAGAATTACATAAAGTAGGTTGGGGTACTCACCATTTAAATTCCTGAATGGTTGGACACACCATCCACGGTATTCAGAAATTGTGAGGGAGGAATGGAGCAAAGATATTAAAGGATGCCCTATGTATAGAATAACACAGAAATGCAAACTGCTAAAATCCAGACTGAAAACAATTCACAGAGGACTATACTCAAACATTACTGAGAAAGTCAATATTGCAAATAACCAGTTACAGGGAGTAAGGAAGCAACTATCTTTAATACCTTTTGATGATGATCTAATCCAGAAAGAAAGAGGAATGTATGGGAGAGTTAAACACTTGTATGAAAATGGAAGTGGGGTTTTTAAAACAAAGATCTAAAGCCACATGCTATAAATGAGGGGGTGATTGCACAAGATATTTCTTTGCTAAAATAAAGGCAAAGAAAGCCCAAGGGAAAATCCAGTCTTACCCATTGTGGAAGAGAAATTCTTACTGAACCAGAGGATATAAAAGATGAGATACTCACCTTCTACCAAAATGTGATTGGCACAGCTAGTCCAGCAATTCCAGAGGTGAGAGAGGAGATTGTGAATCAAGGATATATTCTGTACACAGACGAGGAAATGGCTCTTTTACACAAACCAGTTACATCAGAGGAGGTCAAACAAGTGGTATTCTCAATTCCAGAAGATACAAGTCCAAGTCCAGATGGCTTTAATTCTTGTTTTTGCAGAAGATCATGGAATATTGTAAGAGAGGAGGTGACCAAAGCTGTGATGGACTGTTTTGGGAAAAGGAAATTGCTAGGTGAGGTAAATCACACTCTACTTCACTTAATTCCTAAATGTGCCTATAGCTTGTTGCATAGTTCTTTACAAAGTCATTTCTAAACTAATATGCAACAGATTGAAATCTGTCCTACCATTACTCATTGATCAAGCACATCGTGCATTTATAACAGGAAGATCAATAGTAGATAATGTAGTACTATGCCATGAACTTGTGAAAGGGTATAAGAGGAAAGTTATTTCACCTAGAATAGTCATGAAGGTTGACATTAGAAAGACCTATGATACTGTAAGTTGGGATTTCCTAAAAAAGATTTTGATAGCTTATGAATTTCCCTCAGATTTTGTGCAATTCATTATGCTGTGTGTGTCTAGTGCCAAGTTTTCAATAATGATGCATGGATCTGTCTTTGGCTATTTTCAAGGAAAAGGGGGCTTAGATAGGGGGATCCTTTGTGCCCATACCTTTTTGTTCTAGTGATGGACAATCTGTTCAGAAGCTTCAAGATGTTACATAAGGAGCTAAACTTTAAATTTCATCCAAAATGTAAAAGAGTGGGTCTTATAAATATGTGTTTTGCTGATGATTTAATGATGTTTCTGTAAAGGAAATGTTGAGTCTGTGTGCAAGATAGAGGACTGTTTTGAAAAATTCTCAGAGGCAACTGGTTTGAGAGCCAATCTGGATAGTCAAATCATATGTGGAGGAGTTGGGGAGGAGATGAAAAATCAACTACTTGCAGCTACAGGTTTATTGAGGGTGACATGCCTATAAGATATTTGGGGGTGCCCCTTATCTCATCTAGGCTGACTATAAAGAACATCCAACCATTAATTGAGAGAATAATGCAGAGGATAACATCATGGACTACCAAATTTTTATCTTTTGTAAAGCGTTGAAAATTATCTTTTAGAATTGTATAAGGCTTAGTTTTATCTTTCTAGATTTTAGACTAAGTATTAAAAAGCTCAATTGCTAATTGTATTCTAAGTGAGTCTATCAAGATGAAGTTGAAAATTAACGTCTGAAGTCAAAAGAAGATGAAGTTTGATCTAACAGTTCAACAAGCGCTGAAGATCTTTTCAGGATATTGAATCAGCGTTGAAGTGACAAGATTCACCTGAAATAAATCTAAAGTTAAGAGGGACTTAAATGCAACAAATAACAGGCATTAATTTATATCCAATGGGAATTAAATTCAAATGTATTTATTGTGATAAGGACTATTGACATACGGATTAACCTTTGTGATAGGATTGTCAAACTTTAAAGACTGCCGCAGCAACTCTTTGCATCAGAATTTCAAGAATAAAGCACGGAAATAGTTCACTCGCGCAAGTGAAAGGCACACGCCAGCAAATCTATCCAACTGACACTTTTCCCAAGATTTCCCTATAAATAGGATTTCAAAGCACCCTAAAAAATATATACAAGTATAGTTGAAGATCTGGCTATTGATTTCAAGTCCAAAAATACTTCCAAGAAAAGCTCATAAACTCCATATCCAAAAATCCTTAAGCTTTTCATAAATCCCAAAACACAGCCACCCATAACACAAAAATCTTCCTTAGGAGAAATCTGCTATACTAAAGTTGTTTGAACTTCCAATAACAAACAAACAAGCACTAGTGACAAAACCATCCAATTCTTCATCTGTGTGAACAAGAAAGTTGAAGATCAAATATTATTTCTGGGTAAAAGCAGCTTGATATGGAAGAAAAATCTAGAGAGTTGAAGTCTATGTGATCAAGGAGAGCTCAAGATTATCTTCCTGTGATTTGCTATTTGTAGAAGCATTTTGTGTGAAGTTTTGAGTATCATTTAGAGAAACTCCTCCAAGTGAAAAAGGAGAAAAAAGACGTAGTTGTGATTACATAAACCCAGTGAACCATATAAATATTTTGTGTCATTTACATTATTATTGCTTTTATTCTTATTGCATATCATTCATAAAATCATACAAACAAGCTAAGCGACTAAATGATAATTGAACATTACTTAAAAGAAGACCAAATCATTTCCGCTGTGCTAACCTTGATATAAGAGTTATAAGCCTTAACCCGACTTTGGTTAATCGCTAAACCTCTTTGTCTAAGTTATCTTTAATCTACTTAGTTATAAGCACTTGACTAAGCGCTTAGCACTTCAGTAAGCGTTCAAAAATTATTTGTGGTGCAAAAATTTTTTGAAACTCGAAAAGAACTTCAAGGTCTATTCGACACCACCCCCTCCCCCCGGGTCCAGACCATTTTCGTATGTGACAAAGATATAAATGATACGAAAACAACTTTAGGTGAGTGTTTGATACGACAGATATAGTTCGAGACAGTAAATTGTATTTTATCATATATATATATATATATATATATATATATATATCATCTATTCAATATTTTAGTATGTATAATATATCTTCATCTATGTTTGGATTATTAAGCAAAGATGAGCCTATATATTTCTTTATTTTAACTTTACGCCTTTATTTATTGCACTATTTTCAAGCCACTTTACAATGTTGTATTTCTTCAAGTTCGCTTATTCTTATTTGTGATAGAAGTTAATTGGAATATCATTGTAATTCAATGAAATAAAACAAATCTATTTTGATTACAAAAGGTAACAATTAATAATATCACTCAATATGAAATCAAACTATCAAAGAATATAAATTTGCAACATAAATTTTTGGAAGGGGAAACTACTATAAAAGACTAATATACAAATATGAATTACAAGAACCTAACACGTATGTCCAGATTTTAGAGCTCTGGCCATTACTTATAGAGAAAATTATATGTACACCCTCTCACTTCCGTGTAAATTATCAAAAAAAAACTTGACCTTTTTAAAATTACATGACGTCCCCCTTATATTAAGACATTCTTACAGTTGTACCCCATGTCTATTAAAATTGTAATAATTTCACCCCTGTAAATCTTACAAGACCCCTTCAAGGGGTCCCATTTTAATTTACCTAGAGTCAAGGGGTTTTAATAATTAACACTAAAGTGGGAGGATGTCCATGTAATTCACCCCTTACATTTACTCTGTGGCAAGTGTTGGGTTTCGTTCGAAAAAGCATAAACGCACCGGAAGGGATTTCAAAAATTAAAAACGAAAACCCAATTCGTACTCTAATTCGCATAATTGAATCTAAAAGCGTATAACGAATAAAACTTACTCGTTAAAATTGAATATGATGATGGATAAAAACTTCTTCTTCTCCAAACTCGAAATATTGAAGCTTCCAAATCTTCAATCCTTTGGTCTGATTCTTCAAACTTGAACTTGATCCGAACAACGAAAATACGTCGTCTCTAAATCATCATGCACGGATCAACAAACGAAAAATCCCGTTTCTTCTTTCTCTATGGTCGATGGCTAGGTATAGAGAAGGGGAGGAATATTTTTCTTGCTTTTTAAGAGTTATGAGAGTTGTGTATTCTTCTTATTGTTCTAAGTCAAAGAGTCCTAATATACCTCATGACTTATTGAACAAGTCAAAACAAAAGAGCCCTAATATGTGGCCTCTCGAAGACGCCACTTTGAGGCCTCATAGGCGTCCAATTGGACTCCTTATTTAGCCCCGGGATTTGCTTTATTTAATTAATTTCTTATTTCAATTAATAATTTATTATATCCAATAAATAAATTAAATAACCAAATTAATTAGATAAATTAATTCATTAATATATTTCACAAGGAAATTAATTAATAATTAATCTTATCATTATAATTAATTATTTCATCTAATGAATAATTAATTATTTAATTTATCTAATAAATTAAAACTCCCAGAAGAAATAATAGAAATTCCTTTTTCTTCATTTTTCTTTGTCAATCCTTTAGCATGACTCTTTAGGTTCGTTTCGTTTGGCAATGAGAGGAAACCAAAGGAAGTGGGTAACACCTAGTCAGTCACGTGGCCCACTTCGTAACCCAAACAAAAACGAATGATAGGATCATTCCGAAACCTTCCAATCGTAAATACTGTATATGTATAAACCCTTTGTTCACGTTCCCCGGTCAAGTGAGAGTCATGGTTATGTCAAACTCACTGGACTTGACCATATGTATAAATCATAATAAATACGAGATCATTGAGATCGATTTAGTGCCAGGCACAATCGTCTCGTTTGCTTTGGCCAAAGACTTTGATCTCTATTTATCTATAATTACATAGGGTACATACTCATTCACTTATAAGAGAACAAATTCAATGTTAGATATCTTGTAAGATTACCACTTGCCCATCAAGTCAGCATTTCGAGGTTGACCCCACCAAAGGCTGAATTGGGTCTAACTACTCTAGTGAAAGACTTGACGTCATAAGTGCATCTTCAACCTGATACTTCAGGTCAAAGGTTCACATATACCTATTAGGCATAATCAGTTCTGTCGTTGACAGTCACAGAGTGAAAACCCATATGACAAAACCGATGCGAGTCGTGTTCGAACATATCAGTTCCACTGACGTGTCTACAATCTTAATCTCCTATCATCCCATGATACCAGACAGGCACTCCCATGTCAGAGCTAAGATTGTACAAGTATTCGAAGTCTTTATTTGTCCATTAAAGACTTCATATTACTTGTGAACTAATTTTAGTAATCAAGATCGATCTCTCTAGTGCCAATCTTCCTATCCCATAGGAAGTAGAGGGATCACACTGAAAACATGGACAAAACGTTTTACACAACTTATAGATGCAGATAAGAATTAAGTGAAAACTCAATAATGTCTTTTATTTAAGAAGAGTTTAAGTTCAATGCAAGATATATGCCCTATACATTCTATCCTCTATGGCATCTGAGGGCATAATCCTAACAATCTTCCACTTGTACTCAATGCCACTCATTGTGGTATCTAATACCCATCCTTTCCAGGTGTCGGTCAAAAACAGCCTGAGGTAGTGGTTTGGTGAACGGGTCAGCTGAAGCTATTTTCTGCACTGCTATCTCTCCTCTGCCAATGATCTCCCTGATGATGTGAAATCTTCTCTCAATATGTTTGGACTTGTTATGAGACCTCGGTTCCTTGGCTTGCGCTATCGCTCCATTGTTATCACAATAAAGTGGCAACGAGAGCTGAGCACTAGGGACCGTTCCAAGATCTCCAAGAAACTTCCTCATCCAAACAGATTCTTTCGCTGCCTCTGAGGCTGCTACATACTCTGCTTCAGTGGTGGAATCAGCGGTTGTGCTTTGCTTGGAGCTCTTCCAAGACACCGCTCCACCATTGAGAGTAAAAAAAAAACCCTAAAGTGGATTTTCGGTCATCAACATCAGACCGAAAGTCTGAATCAAAATAACCTTCCATCTTCAGGTCTCCACCTCCATAGATGAGAATCATATCCTTAGTTCTTTTCAGATACTTTAGGATATTCTTCACAGCTATCCAATGTTTCTTTCCCGGGTTTGCTTGAAATTGACTCACCACGCTCACAACATAGGCAATGTCGGGTCTAGTACACAGCATTGCATACATCAGGCTACCAACTGCAGAAGCATAGGGTACATTACTCATCTCTTGTCTATATTCCTCACTTTGAGGACACATAGACTTGGATAAGTGTACTTCATGCCTCATGGGAAGAAACCCTTTCTTAGAGTTGTCCATCCTAAACCTCTTTAGGACCTTTTCTAAGTAAAGGGCTTGAGAGAGGCCTATCATTCTATTCATTCTATCCTTGTAGATACGAATTCCTAGAATGTATGTAGCTTCTCCCAAGTCTTTCATGGAAAACGTACTCGAAAGCCATTTCTTGACAGTGGTGAGCATTCCTACGTCATTTCCTATAAGTAGAATGTAATCCACATATAGTACTAAGAACTAGAGTTTGCTCCCACTAGTCTTCTTGTAGACACATGGTTCATCTTCGTTCTTGATAAAGCCATATCCCTTAACTTCTTCATCAAAACAGAGATTCCAGCTTCTAGATGCTTGCTTGAGACCGTAAATGGACCTCTCAAGTTTACATACTCTATGGATATCGGACATGGACACAAAACCCTTTGGCTGTTCCATATAGATATCCTCCTCGAGGAATACATTTAGAAAGGTCGTTTTGACATCCATTTTCCATATCTCATAATCTAAGTATGCAGCTATGGATAACAGAATTCGTATGGATTTTATCATAGCCACGGGCGAAAAGGTTTCTTGATAGTCAATTTCTTCTCTTTGACTATACCATTTCGCTACGAGCCTTGCTTTAAAGGTACCTTGCCATCGCTACCTATCTTTCTTTTGTAGATCCACTTACAACCTATAGGTTTTATACCTTCAGGACGATCTACCAAAGTCCAGACATGGTTCGATTACATAGAGTCCATTTATGTTTCCATGGCTTCTCGCCATCTTGAAGCGTCGACATCCACCATCACTTAATCATAGGTACAAGGATCATCTTCATGACCTTCTTGTACTACAGTGTGAAGCTCTCGCTCCCCCTGCAGTAGATACCCATACTACTCAGGTTCATGCGGTATTCTACCAGACCTACGTGTTAGTTATGCTACTATGGGTTCAGGCCTAGGTTCTTAAACAGATGTATTTGAGGGAGTTTTACTTTGTTCTTCTAGAACAATTTTCCTATCTTTGCCCCCTTCCAAGATGAACTCATTCTCAAGGGAGTGAGCTTGTAGGGCCACAATGATATTTTGATCATCATGCAGGTAAAAGAAGAATCCCATGGAATATTCAGAATAACCAATGAAACGTACTATTAGAGATCTTGCCTCCAATTTCTCCACTTTAGTCTTCTTGACATAAGCAGGGCATCCCCAAATCTTAATATGATTAAGACTCGGTTTCCTATTATTCCACATCTCATGCGGAGTTTTAGGAACGGATTTGGAGGAACATCTGTTCAAAACATGAGCAGCGGTAAGGAGCGCGTATCCCCACAACGAAATGGGTAAATCAGTGTAACTAAGCATGGAACGAACCATGTCCAACAGTGTTCGATTCCTTCACTCGGCTACTCCATTCAGTTGAGGAGTTGCTGGTGGTGTTAGTTGTAACATTATTCCTTGTTGTCTTAGGAATTCATCAAACTCGGCACTCATATATTCTCCTCCACGATCCGATCGTAGCGTTTTTATATTTTGCCCAGTTTGATTTTCTACTAAGGCCTTGAACTCTTTGAATCTTTCAAAGAATTCAGACTTTTGCTTCATCAGATACACTAGACCAAATTTTGAATGGTCGTCAGTGAAAGTGATGAAGTAGTAGAAACCTCCATGAGCCATTTCTCCAAATGGTCCACAGACGTCGGTATGCACTAATCCTAAGACTTGCGTAGCCCTTTCAGAAGTCCCTGTGAAGGGGGATCTAGCCATCTTGCCTAAGAGATATGATTCACAAGTAGGAATAGGGTCCGACCCTAGTGAGCTTAAAAGCCCATCTTTTTACATTTTGTGGATCTTGTGCTGTCCGGCATAGCCTAGTCTAAGATGCCACTTGAGTCTTAAGTTAGTTTCTTTCCTACCACATTTACGTGTTACAACATTAACATCAGATGAATTACGAACATTTAAATAATACAAACCATTAACTAAACATGCATTGCCAACTAATTTATTTCCATAATAAACGTCGCAATTTAATTTAGAAAAACGGAATGTATATCCAATCTTAACTAAGATAGGAATAGATACAATGTTCTTAAGCCCTTTAGGCAAAATCAAAACATTATCTAAAAACAGTAAATGTCCAGAATTCAAATAAAGAGAAGTAGATCCGATCCTAGTAGCTGCGACACTTTCCACGCTGCCTACTTTGATCATCACTTCTTCTCGACCCAGCTTTCTACTTCTCTGTGATCCCGATCCAAACAACAAACATGGGCACTAGACCCTGAGTCCAGAATCCACTAAAGTAGAAAATATGGTCATAGAACAGTTAGTTTCAAAAACTAATAGTTCCATACCTTGTGCGCCTTTGCCTAATTTGGGACAGTTTCTCTTCCAGTGGCCAAGCTCACCGCACTCGAGACATCTATCCGTTTTCTTAAGTCCTTTGCTCTTACGGCCATGTCCTAACTTCTTTGAAGTTCTTATGGATACTTTCTTTTGCCTTTTCCTCTTTCCATCATGTTGATCATCAAATGTATCTTTCGTTAAATAGATAGAAGAATCCCTCTTCTTGTTCGTCCTAATACGAGCTTGTTTGATTTCAAGCTTCATAGTCAGCCCAGCTAATGAACAATCGATATCATTGATATCAAAGTTCATGACGAAGTAGTAGAAGGAGTCAGGGAGCGATTGTAAGATGAGATCAACTTGAAGATGAATATCCATATAGAAATGCATTGACCGAAGTCTTTCCATTTGGGTCATCATCTTGAGAACATGGTCTCCCACATTCTCTTTCTCTCTCATCCTCGCTCTGAAGAGTTCTTTTGATATAAAATATCTTACGGCCTTTTTTCATTCTCCAAACATTTCTTCCAGGTGAAGAATTATGTCCCTTGCATTGCTCATTGTGTCATGTGAACTTTGCAGCTCACTACACATTGAGCAAAGAATGTATCCTCTAGCTTTATAATTGTCACAAGTCCAATTAAAGTGAGCCAGTTGAACCTCTTCATCCTCATTCCTCTCAAGAATTACTGGACGATTTGTTTCCAACACATATTTAATCGACTCTTCACTCAGGACATTCCTTAAGATCGCGAGGCATTGTATATAGTTGGGACCAGTCAGAAAATTTCTTTCGAGTAATTTCATAAGTGGGTTTGTCATATTTGAGAGAGATAAATGAGAAAATAACTGCAGAAATAAACCAAATTTATTAGATTACTTGTTTTGACTTAATCAAGAAAAATTAAGGACTTAAAATTTATCTTGGCTCCCACTGCATTTTTCGAATCCCACACTCCCATGTGAAAATCGGGAATCATCATTGGCATCGATTCCATAGCAGGTATTAAGGTCCTCAATTAATTAAATAGGTTGCAACCTAACCGATTTCTGGCCCATTAATTATTTGAACTGATATCTAATATCAATTTATCCAATAAATATTTCAATACGTTTCCCCATAGTTCACCAAACCGCAACCCATTCGATTTCTAGGTTCGTGAACTACCGAATTTATCCCACTAACTCCTATAATCTAGCATTTGAATTTCACCTTGCAACCGAACAGGTTTCTGGGGTGAAATATGTTTCGATTAAGGCATTTGCATGCACTTTATAAAATTTCAAATTATTTCTAAATGTATAACCCCCATAACTGGGAAGCATTACACATTTATAGTAATTCTAATTTTAGAAAGCTTAGTGGAGGGTGAGGATGTCAAACATCCTTTTCTAACTCGGTATAATTTATTTGGGAGAATTTAATTCGTCAAAAGATTTTGGTCTCACTTTACACATTATTCAATTTATATAGCGCTTTATTCTATATTGATCATGCATAAAAATACTACTAATAATCATGCCTTCCAATATAAATAAACATAGAATTTAAATAAATGAATAAATAAATTCATCACTTGATCATGGACTTTTACTAGAGGGCCCGAGCCAATGGGCCATCACAAAAGGCATAGATTAAACCTATTAAACATTCATGGGCCTTTTAACCTTATAAACTTTGAACTATTTTATCTCGATTCCTAAAACAACTCATGCATTATTTCTAAGACTATAATAAATAGCTTTAAATTTGATAACCCATAAAATTAAAGGTAAAACATATAATCCTAAGTCCATGATTAGTGTTTTAATCACATGAGACATGCTCGCATCAATTAATACATGCTCGCAACATTTAATACATGCTCGCAATATTAAATCACTTATGTTGATTATTAAAATTTTAGTCCAACTAAAAAGTCCTTTATAAAATTCCTTATGATTTCACAGATTCACTATTTCAATTAAAATCATTCTAGTCCAACTAGATAACTTAGATGTACGAAATTAAGAATTAAGTGCATCTACCTTTAATTAAAATAATATGAACACATAAAATATGAAATTCTATATTTTATTTTATTATGATTTAAAGCCATCAATAATTGGAAATACTTTTATTTGTTCAAAGAATTAATTATTAATCTCTAAGAAAAATAATTTATATTCCTTATACAAAATGAAGTAATTTCCAAGTCGAGGAAAAAATAATAATATTTAATCCATAAATCAATTATTAATCTCCAAGAAAAATAATTAATTAGTTCTAATTAAATATTATATTCCAATTAATCTCATTGGGCTCGATTTCATCAAACTCAAGTCACCATCCTTTTGGTCCACTTGGATTCAATTTAATTGGGCTCAAAATAATTAATTAGAACAACATTGACGTTTATTAATTTCTTATTGGGCTAAATTTAATTTAAGTCCAAATCACCAATCTAATTGACCCATTTAGATTTAATTAGATTAAGTCCAAACTAATTAACAAATCAAAATTGGATAATTTTCAATTGGGCTTGATTTAAATTATTCGGGTCATCATCCTTTTAACCCATCTAATTAATTAAAATCACCCAAAATTTAAAAAAGAAACAATTTCGACCCAAAAATAGCCCGTTTTACGACCCGACGGGCCGTGAGTTTGGCCCGGCTCCGCTAAACAGCGCACGCATTTTTCTCCCTTTTTCATGCATTTTTGGGTTTCGACCCGAATATATAATTTGTAAACTTTCATATAAACTTTGTAACCACATAAAAATAGACTCATTTCGAGGTCGGGTAAAGGAATACGGCAAGCAAAAAAGCAGCACTAGAGCAATTTTTTTAAGAAAATAATTATTTTTTTTCCTTATCATTTTTCTCTTTTTTTCGTGCATTTTTGGATTTCGACCCGAACATATGATTTGTAGATTTTCATATAAAGTTTGTAACTACATAAAAATGGACTTATTTTGATGCCCAGATAAAGGAATACGGCAAGCAAAAAATCAGCACTAGAGAAATTTTGTTAATAAAATAATGATTTTTTTTCTTGTTTTCGGCTCATTTTTCTCCTTTTTCGTGCATTTTTGGGTTTCGACCCGAACATATAATTTGTAGACTTTTATATAAACTTTTTAACTACATAAAATAGACTCATTTCGAGGACCAGATAAAGGAATACGGCAAGCAAAAAAGTAGCACTAGAGCAATGTTTTTACAAAATAATGATTTTTTTCCTTATTTCTGATTCATTTTTCTCCCTTTTTCGTGCATTTTTGGGTTTCGACCCGAACATATAATTTGTAAACTTGCATATATAATTTGTAGACTTTCATATAAACTTTGTAACCACATAAAAATGGACTCATTTCGAGGGCCAGGTAAAGGAAAACGGCAAGAAAAAACAAAGCTCTAGAACAATTTTTTTTAGAAAATAATGATTTTTCCCTTGTTTTCGGCTCATTTTTCTCCCCTTTTTCGTGCATTTTTGGGTTTCGACCCAAACATATAATTTGTAAACTTTCATATAAACTTTATAACCACATAAAAATGGACTCATATCGAGGCTCAAGCAAAGGAATACGACAAGCAAAAAAGCAACACTAGAGCAAGTTGTTTGAAAAAATAATTATTTTTTTCCTTGTTATTTTTCTCCTTTTTTCGTGCATTTTTGGGTTTTGACCCGAACATATAATTTGTAGACTTTCATATAAACTTTGTAACCACATAAAGATGGACTCATTTCGAGGCGGGGTAAAGGAATACGGCAAGCAAAAAAGCAGCACTAGAGCAATTTTTTAAACAAAATAATGATTTTTTTCTTGTTTTCGGCTCATTTTTCTCTCTTTTTCATTCATTTTTGGGTCTCGACCTGAACATATAATTTGTAGACTTTCATATAAACTTTGTAATCACACAAAAATGGGCTTATTTCGATGCCCGGGTAAAGAAATACCGCAAGCAAAAAAAATTATTTTATCACGGCAAAAGCCGTGATAACAATTTAAAAAATGAAAATATTAAAGTGAGACGACATAGCATGTGTCGTCTCACTTTAGTTTTAACAAAAAAAATTATTTTCAAGAGACGACATAGGCTATAGCGTCTCTTGGCTGAGATGACATAGTCTATGTCGTTTTGTGCTATTTTCTGATTCCCCGTTTTTATAATATTTTCTTATTTTCCAGTTTTTTTTTAGGGATAATTTAATATTTCCTTGATTCCTGAGATAGAAGACAAGTATTTTCAACTTCCTAATGTAAAACCAATTCAACATGACTATGGGGGCCGCCCAAATAAAGTTGGGCCCTTGAGAAAAAGAATTATTGGAGACAATAATCAAGTTGTATTAATAACAGATAGTTGTAACAACCGTTTGGCTCAGAAAAACATAACCGTAAAACAACATCCAGGAAAAAACACAAACTAACATCAAAAGTCAATTTCTTCAGCCTCAGACTCCTTAACCGTTCATTTTTATGGTTTGTGTCTCACGGATTTGTATGCTAACCCCACATTCCGTATTCCAACCACACAAATTCATGGTTTGTCGGACAATATTTCTGCAGCGAAATTTGTCAATAACTTCAATAATTATCAAGTTCAACATTAATTGAAATGTGCCATAAAATTGATTTGATCATTTTTGGACTCTCCACCTTTTCATTTAATACATATTTTCTAGCACGGGTTTAAAAAAAATGCCACTTTAACAATTCTTGACATTTTCAATTATGAAGCGATAATTATAATATATTTAACATGAATCCATGCATTTAAGGTTCATTATATACGAATTAATTATATATTAATTGAACTTGGATTTCTTAAAATCTTTAAATGTTACTGACTCTTATGCTTGGGGTCTTGGGGAGTTTAAGCCTACTATTTATTAATAAACTGTGGATTATAATTCTTCACCTTCAAAAAAGATGGAAGTTGAACTTGGTCCGAAGATTTCTGAGTCATCAATTTGTATTCCCTTTATTCCCTTTCTCCAAAGTTAATCGTCCAATTAGGTCTTAAAATCATTTTTTCCCTTTCTTGTAGTATGCATCTATGTATGTATGTATGTATAATTTTCCTTCAAGAGCAGTGGCGGATCCAGAAACTGAAGTCAGTGGGGGCATTAGGAATTTTACCGAGGGAGGTGCCCCCCGCGGTACGATACGCTATATTTATGGGGAAAAATATAATAACTAATTAGGTTCAATTACAACTTTTGACATAATTTATACTTTTATACCTCTTTTATTATAGCCAGAATTTTGGGTTTTGGGGGGCGAGCTCAAAGTAAAAGGAGAAAACGTAATTTTTTTTACTTTCTGGGGGCGAAATTCAAATATAAAAAATTTTGTAAGGTAAAAAAATGAATTTTCAAAATTGAGGGGGGGCATTTAATAATTTGAGGGAGCACTAATGTAATTAAAAAACTAAAATTTAAAATTATGTATATATTAAGGAACACAAAAAAAAATTCAGTGGGGCACTGCCCATCTATAGGTCGATCCGCCCCTGTTCAAGAGAAGAGTAACATAGGAAAAAATGCCCTGCAATTGGTTTCATTATATATATAGTTTATTATCTGTCAATGTTTTATTCAAAATGTCAACAAGGAGCAATTA
Organism: Buddleja alternifolia; assembly: GCA_019426215.1. Classification (NCBI taxonomy): domain Eukaryota; kingdom Viridiplantae; phylum Streptophyta; class Magnoliopsida; order Lamiales; family Scrophulariaceae; genus Buddleja; species Buddleja alternifolia. The sequence continues at coordinate 20,416,760 of CM033397.1, read as the reverse complement.
TATGTGTTTCTAGATGTGAAAAATAGAAAACTATTGAAATTATTGGGTTAATGCTTCTAAATTTTCCACAAGAAAAGACCTAAAGTTGGCCCATTTCTAGCTCTCATGCATATCCATTTTACATACAACCCAGTCAAGTCAAACACACCCACCTGCTTAATTAAACACGTTTACTTGCTTATTACTCTTAATGTTTAATGGATCAGTCAACACATCATCCAAATCAACTTCCTTCAGACACATTCACCCAATTTTAGACGTTATCTTGTAGTAGTTGAAAGGGCAAATTAAATGATATACTTCTCCAATTAGTCTTCACAAGTTTAATTTTAGTAACCAATGGTTGCAATTAATTCATTTGATGTGGTTAAGTTAATCAATCAATATACTGAATGTTAAAAAGGATTAAAGTGCGGTGAGTTGGAAATATATGTTGGATCAAAACTTCACAAACGTAACAAAACAGCTAATAACGGAGAAAACTTATATCGAGGCGACAGAGAACTCTCTATCCTTAACGCTAAATTGCCCCGCCTAGGTGGTACGGGTTTATGCAATAAACGTCCCAAGATACAACGATATATGTTCTAAAATCGAAACCACTTCGAATTTAGAACAACCGAACTTAGGCAACTTAGAACTCTTGAGAGGGAATATATGAGAGTGAGATTAGAAAGAAAGCTGAATACTTTGGTGTGCTTTTTTCATTCTGCTGGAGGGGCCTTTATATAGGCAAAGAAAAAAACCAAGAATTAAATACGAGAATTAATTAGCATACTGAAACTGCACTCAACGTTCGAACGTTGGCACCCCAACGTACGTACATTGGGTCAAAACGTGTTCAGCTATAAATCCAGCTGAAACCGCAAGAACGTTTCAGATTTTCTTCTAGAAGCAGTCAACGTTCGAACGTTAGACCCCCAACGTTCGAACGTTGGTCCTTCTAGAAGGCTAACTTGACAAAACGTGGCCAGGGTTTGATCAATCTCCATTTAACAGTTCGGATTTTTTCAAATATTGGATATATAAATAATGGATCAGATTTTGTGGAATTAATTTTCTCCAAAAAATTAATATATTGCAAGCCCAAGCCCAATGCTCAAAGCTAGGCCCATGGCCCACGACTCAGGCCCAAGCCCGATCCGGTCAGGGAGGGCGGACGGCGGGGGCGGCACACACGCGTGTGTGGTGGACAGGACCATGGCTAGGTCCTTCCCCCTCACAAAGTCCACAAAAATCTTATGACCCAAAAGGCCAAACCTTAGTCTTAAGGCAATGGTTTATAAACCATTCCAAACTTTGATTCATAACCTATGTGGGATAACCCACTTCAAACACCCCACTTTAGCACTTAATTTCTCATTCGTTTTTAATCCGATTTGAGAAATTTGAAATGCTAAACTCAACTACTCGGGACGTAGATTAATATTATCTAATAATATTTCGTATCCCGAATACTTACGGTGTTCGAATTTTGTATGCAAAAGTCATGTCCAACACACTTTTCATAACACAAATATCCAACAATCCCCCACACGAATGAAATTAATACAATGCATGATCTCAAGAGTTTAGACGAAAATTTATGATATCAGAAGAAGTAGCTTTTAGCTTTGAACCATTCTTAGTGAGATATCATTGGATTTACTAGGCTCCCCAATGAACATGATGTCTTGAATTGGTTAGCCGTTCGTGTAAAACCAGACAATGATATTCACATGATAAATTCTTAGTTGCTTCAGTTCTCACTGTTGGGTCCATTTTGGCCGTGGCACCCCTTCTAGGATTCATAAGTGTTTACATTTTTACTCAATGTTGAGGCGGCCTACACCTCACGCTTACATAGGTGATCTCCTATTTAAGAGTATCCTACCATCCTCCACTTCATTTTCAAGACAGTATAAGAATCATTAAAAGTTCCAAACTTAGCCTTTGCTACATTTGTACGATGCACTTATTTATCCTAGGCAATGGGTTTGGAGTTTAAACTCCTAAGTGCAATACTGAATTTTCACAACTTAGTTGTCCCATTGAACCATGATCTTGGGATCTCCAGTCAACATGGTTGGGTTACCGCTGTGTCCATTCTTAAATTGTAGAGTTTAATCTCATTCCTCTTGATAGGCAGTATATTTGATCTCTATGCAATCCTTTCGTCAAAGGATCTGCAATATTCTCCTTTGATTTCACATAATCAATGGAAATAATCCTGTTAGAGATCAACTGCTTAATGGTATTATGCCTACGATGAATATGTCTAGACTTACCATTATACATACTACTCTGAGTCCTCCCAATTGCCGACATGCAGTCGCAATGAATCAAAATCGGAGGCACGGGTTTTTCCCAACAGGGAACATCTTCTATGAAATTTCTTAGCCACTCAGCTTCTTTACCAGCTTTATCTAAAGCTATGGATTCTGATTCCATCGTGGAACGGGCTACGCAAGTTTTCTTAGAAGATTTCCACGACACTGCTTCTCCACCAACGGTAAATACATACCCACTTGTGGACTTAGAGTCATTCATGTCAGATATCCAATTAGCATTGCTGTATCCCTCTATTACAGCTGGATATCTTAAGTAGTGTAATCCATAATCTTTAGTATACTTTAAATACTTAAGAACTCTAGTTAAAGCATTCCAATGCTCTTCACTAGGATTACTCGTGAACCTACTCAACTTGCTCATAGAATAAGCTAGATCAGGGTGAGTACAATTCATGATATACATCAAACTCCCAATGACCCTAGCATATTCTAACTGCGATACGGGTTCGCCATAGTTCTGGCGTAGATGAACGCTCAAGTCCACTGGCATCTTGACTGGTGCACTATCGCTCGAAAGGAACCTTTCCAAAATCGTCTCAACGTAATGAGATTGCGATAAGACTAGTCCTTCAGAAGTCCTCAGGATTTTAATCCCTAAGATGACGTCTGCAAGTCCCATATCCTTCATGTCAAAGTTCTTCTTTCACATTCCTTTAGTATTCATGATGATTTCATGATTACTACACATTATCAACATGTCGTCTACATATAGACACACTATGACGTATGTGTTATGTGTTTGTCTTACATACACTCATTTATCACACTCGTTGATCTTGAAACCATTTGATAGCATCATGCTATCAAACTTTTTATGCCACTGCTTTGGCGCTTCTTTAAGTCCGTATAACGACTTTACAAGTTTACACACTTTCTTCTCCTTTCCAGGAGCAACATACCCCTCAGGTTGTTCCATGTATATTTCTTCATCTAATTCTCCGTTTAGAAACGCAGTCTTAACATCCATTTGATTTATCTCAAGGTTATGCAACGCGGCAATAGCGATGAATAATCATATAGATGTTATTCTCGTTACTGGAGAATAAGTATCGAAGAAATAAAGACCTTCCGTTTGTCGGTATCCTTTGACTACCAAACGGGCTTTGTACTTATCAATAGTTCCATCAGTCTTATACTTTCTTTTCAGAATCCATTTACAGCCTAAAGGCTTACTTCCCTTTGGAAGATCAACCAACTCCCAGGTATGGTTGCGCAAAATAGACTCGATTTCACTATTGATAACCTCTTTCCAGAGTTGAGCATCTAGACCGGACATAGTTTCCTTAATCATTCTTGGCTCCCCTTCTAATGTATATGATACAAAATAGGGACCAAATGATTTTGGAACTCTTGCCTTTTTGCTACGACGTGGTTTTTCGTCCCCGGGATTGGAACTACTCGTATACTCATCAAATGTTCTTTTAAGAGGAACTTGCTCGTTTCTTTCCTTACTTGGAAAGACATTTTCGAAAAATGAAGCATTTCTAGATTCCATGATAGTACCTTCATGAATCTCAGATATTTATGATTTATGTACCAGAAATCGATAGGCGCTACTATTAAGTGCATAACCTATGAATATGCAATCAATAGTTTTAGGTCATATCTTAACTTGTTTGGGTTTGGGTATTTCTACCTTAGCCAAACACCCCCACACTTTGAGGTACTTGTAAGAAGGCTTTTGACCTTTCCAAAGTTCGTACGGAGTCTGACTCCTACTTTTTTGGGGAATCTTGTTAAGGATATAATTGGCGGAGAGGATTGCCTCCCCCCACAAATTCTGCGGTAATCCAGAATTTAACAACATCGAATTCATCATTTCTTTGAGAGTGTGATTCTTGCGTTCAGCAACACCATTTGATTGGGATGAGTATGGTGTCGTCATTTGATGAATAATTCCATAGTTTGAACAAAATTCATCAAAAGGCGCTCCGTATTCTCCACCTCTAGCACTTCGGATAGCTTTTAGCCTTTTTCCAAGTTGATTTTCAACTTCCATTTTGTAATGTGTAAACTCTCCAAGCGCTTCATCTTTACTTCTTAGTAAATACACATAACAATACTTTGTGCAATCATCTATGAATGTAATGAAATACTTTTTCCCACCTCTAGTTTGCACAAACTTTAAATCACAGATGTCACTGTGAATAAGTTCTAGAGGTGCGGTGTTTCTTTCCATTGAAGGAAACGGTTGTTTGACTAGTTTTGCCTCAACACAAATTTCGCATTTATGTTCATTTTCAACTTTAAAAGTTGGTAATAAGTTCAAGTTGACCAATCTTCGAATAGTATTATAATTTACATGTCCTAGTCTAACATGCCATAAATTAGAATACTTAAGCAAATAAACAGAATTCTCAATACTTTGATTGCTTTCATTTTCGATTACAACAGAGCGGATTATATTCATTACATTCATCTTGAAAAGGCCCTGCTCAAGGTAACCTTTCCCTACGTAAAATGCTCTCTTTGTTAAAGAAAATCTATCAGTCTCGAAGACTATCTTGAACCCATTCTTGACCAAAGCCGAACCGGATAACAAAATCTTGCGAATTTCCAGGACATGCAAAACTTCAGTCAATGTCAGCTTTTTGCCTGAAGTCATCTTCAGCACAACTTTCCCCATTCCAACCACTGATGACATGGCCGAGTTTCCCATAAACAATCTCTGTCCATCAGTTGGGGAATAGGACGAGCAAGCATCTCTGTCGGAACAGATGTGGCGAGTAGCCCCAGTATCTATGAACCATTCCCTCGGGTTGTCCGCCAGATTGGCTTCAAACACGGCGGCAGTGAGATCAAGATCAGTCAGATCGATCGGCACCTGGTGGTCAGACAGATCGTCGAGCATCTCATTGATGCCCTGGACATCATCTTCAGCCAAGTGCATCTGGTTCTGCACTTGATTCTTGACTTTGTTCTTATTCTTACCAGAACCTTGCCCTTGAGACTTATTTTTCTTGGGCTCTTTGCAGTCTCTAGCCCAGTGACCAGGTCGGCCACAGTTGTAACAGTCGTCTCCCTGTTTCAACTTTTCTTTCTTTTTCTGGGAGTTCCCTTTGGACTTCCCTTGAAACTTTCTATTCCGGTTTGAGCTTTTTGGAACCTCTACGATGTTAGCCATCGCCTTCACAAGAGACCTCTTGTCAGAAACCCGGTTGTCTTCCTCAATTATGAGTCGGACAACCAAGTCTTCTAGACTCATCTCCTTTCGCTTGTGCTTCAAGTAATTCTTGAAATCTCTCCAAGACGGCGGTAACTTCTCAATGATAGATGCTACTTGGAAAGATTCACTCAAAGCCATGTCCTCAGCATGAACTTCATGAATAATTATCTGAAGCTCTTGGACTTGGCTTGTTACGGACTTAGTGTCACCATCTTGAAGTCTAAGAACTTTACGACCACGAACTTCTTCAGTCCCGCGTCCTCAGTTCTATACTTCTTGTGCAGCGCCTCGCAGAGGCCTTTAGCGGTCTTAACCGACAAATAGACACTGTAGAGTGAATCGTCTAACCCGCTTAATATGTAATTCCTTCAAAGGAAATCACTATTATGCCAGGTATCAGATGCCACCCTAAGTTGGTTGTCGGTTGAGTCCACAGGGACATATGGAGCATCCTCCCTTAAGAACCTCGCCAGGTTCAGAGTTGTCAGGTAGAACAGCATCTTTTGTTGCCGCCTTTTGAAGTCAGCCCTGCTAAACTTTGAAGGCCTTTCAGCCTGCGCCGGTATAACCAGATTAGCCATTGGAATAAATGGAGGGACCGGAGCAGAGCCGAAACCGGAACCAGGGCCTAGCCCTGAACCGGAACCTTGCCTGGCACCCCCACCAGAGCCAATGCCAAAAACAGAGCCAGGACCCAGCCCTGAACCGAAACCAAACTCGAAACCTCCACCGGAGCCAATACCGAGACCTAGACTAGCACCCGATTTAAGACCGAAGTCAAGAGTAGTGCCATCAACATCTACCATATTAGCTATTTGAACAAGTGACAGCTTTTGAACAACAACAAACGAATTTAGTGTTAAGTTTTGTTGGATCAAAACTTCATAAACGTATTAAAACAGCTAATGACGGAGAAAACTTATATCGAGGCGAGAGAGAACTCTCTATCCTTAACGCTAAATTGCCCCGCCTAGGTGGTACGGGTTTATGCAATAAACACCCTAAGATACAATGATATACATTCTAAAATCAAAACCACTTCGAATTTAGAACAACCGAACTTAGGCAATTTAGAACTCTTGAGAGAGAATATATGAGAGTGAGATTAGAGAGAAAGGTGAATGCTTTGGTGTGTTTTTTTCATTCTGCTGGAGGGGCATTTATATAGGCAAAGAAAAAAACCAAGAATTAAATACGAGATATAATTAGCATACTGAAACTGCACTCAATGTTCCAACGTTGGCACCCCAACGTACGTATGTTGGGTCAAAACGTGTTCAGCTATAAATTCAGCTAAAACTGCAAGAACGTTTTAGATTTTTTTCTAGAAGCAGTCAACGTTCGAATGTTAGACCCCCAACGTTCGAACGTTGGTCCTTCTAGAAGGCTAACTTGACAAAACGTGGCCAGCGTTTGATCAATCTCCATTTAACGGTTTGGATTTTTTCAAATATTGGATAAATAAATAATGGATCAGATTTTGTGGAATTAATTTTCTCCAAAAAATTAATATCTTGCAAGCCCAAGCCCAATACAATTCAAGCCCTATCCATGTCCAAGGCCCACGGCCCGGACCCGAGCCCGAGCTGGGCGGGCGGCGGCGCGCACGCGCGTGTGTGGTGGACCGGACCATGGCTAGGTCCTTCCCCCTCACAAAGCCCACAAAAATCTTATGACCCAAAGGGCCAACCCTTAGTTTTAAGGCAATGGTTTATAAATCATTCCAAACTTTGATCCATATCCTATGTGGAATAACCCACTTCAAACACCCCACTTTAGCACTTAATTTCTCATTCGCTTTTAATCCGATTTGAGAAATTCGAAATGCTAAACTCATCTACTCGGAACGTAGATTAATATTATCCAATAATATTTCATATCCCGGATACTTACGGTGTTCGAATTTCATATGCAAAAGTCGTGTCCAACACACTTTTCATAACACAAATATCCAACAATATGGCTTTCATGATGTACGACCACGGTTTGCCTGCTAAAGCCCTTTACCTAGAGCTCTAAGCTCGCGCTGGGGTACGTACACTTAATTTCAATGGATTGATTGGCTTAACGCGGACTCATAATAAACAAATAGGTGGGAGCCTTTCTAAGCGCTAAGCTAAGCCATCAGAAAGCCGGAAGGCATTCGGTGGCCCGTCTGGAAGAAAGGCTGGCACCCCGGCTACCCACAAGTGAGAGTTCTCAGCCTGGCTAGAAGATGAACATGACACTGATCTAAAACGGAAAATAAGGCCACAGAAGCAAAGTCGGGCCGGTCCCCAAAGTCTAAGGTCTGTTGTCTGCTTGGAGAATGGGCAATGCCACGAAAAAGGAGAGGCATCAGTCTCTTTATCTAAGTGTTGATTGGCCGATGGTCTCCCGCAGGAGGGATATCTAAGGTTTTGACTTATGACCTATAAGATATTCCTACAACCGTGAGTTTATGAGTTCTGTTGTTATGAGTTTTTGCAGTGAACTCCATCTCCCTATTCTGCAGTTAACCAATGTTGTCTTTCCTACGGCTAGGTTTAAGGCTTGAACTTCTCTGTCAATTCAACAGTCTTTTCCCTGTAGTTTCTCTTTTCGGGTAAAATTGAACTGTGAAGTCTCATGGGTAAGTCTTCTTTGTGTTGATTCGGGACAGTGTACCAGCCAGGTGGGGCATCAGAGGGTGCTATTTGATTTTTGAGAAAAAGCAAGGCACTGAAAGTGAAAGCTAACCTACCCTTCCGTTTGCTGAATCTGACCTTCGCCCAAGAGTTCGGGCTTCTACGCGAGGAATGTGCTTTCTGACATCGAGTTTCGGCTATGCCAAGAGATTACTACTTTGATACGGTCGATTCCATTGGTCATTCTTCAGGAAAAATCCTGAACCTGAACTAGTCAATTGATAGGATACTAGAGCAGGGGATGTCGCCATTGGGCACAGCAGCTCACTAAGTATTGAGGCAAATTCTCCAGCTCATAATTCCATTCTTTTTCTCGGGAAACGAAGAAGTTAGGTCGTACTTCACTTATTCTTATAGTAGGATTTCATAGGCAATTCAATGGACTCAAGCCATACTCCCAGAAAAGGCTCGACAAGAAAGGAAGAGGGGGGAGACAACTAGTGTCCACTTCTGCTGGGCTATCACTAACATATCGAGACCGATTGAATGGATCTCAGGGGTCCCCCACAATACAGTATTGAGTTTAGGGTACTCCATTTATTCTCTTTCTTGCTAAGACTTATTACTTCCTACCTGTTCCCCGGTTTAGCAGCAACTCCTAACTCGCCCCAACAAGATCAATTACTGTCTTCTTTCCTCTATTAGCAACACTTTAATCTTTAGGGCCTTCCAAGCTAGCCTATGTAATACCGTATAAAGGTTCAGAATGGCAGCAGGAATGGGCTTATGCGATGAAGCTCGGGAAAAAATCTTATGCTCATGCATGTGAATGGGTCGCTTCCATTTCCCAAGACTAGATATCCTACAAAAGATGAAAAGTGCTTAGCTTCAAATGACTTCTTCCTTTGAGCCCCATCCCTCTTTTGCGACTACTAAAGAGATTCTATCTCTCTGTATCCGTCCATTCCATTAGGTGGAGTCCCAGTTTCAGTGAAGCCAGCTCAATATACTCCGGATATCCTACCATCTTTCGTAGGGAAAGAGCTACTTAAGAAAAGCGAATTTAGGCCTAGCCATTGAGCTACAAGCTCTGATCGCGATATCGAAAGCCAATGTTGTCGAAAAGTCTCTACTCACGTCTTGTTTTTCAAAGCATGGACTGTCAATCTCATCACATGACCACCTAAAGCAAATTTTAAGGCGAAAGAAGTGCCACAACTTGCGGCCTCAGAGCTAATTCAATAGCATCTGTAAGAGCGGAGTTTTCCACTTCTCTTCCGACCTTAGTCTGTGCATTCATGTGCAGCCTTTCGCTTACTCTTCCTTCTATTCGGGGATTCCCTTTCGATCTTACTTATTGGCTTATTCTCCTATTATGGGCATATTCCTTCCACTAGAGGCATTTGCTTCATTCTTACCTATCCCAACAAACCTATCTAATAGCCTATTGATCATACCAGCAACTCTCTGCTCCCGAAGAGCCTAGACCGCTAATGTCGTTGAATGAACGAAGACATCCTTTCGGAAATGCTGTTTAAAGATGAATCCTTTGTGCACATCCAATTCTTCCTGAAAACATGTTTCTGATCTTTCTTGTCTTCTCTTATCTACGCCTTGCTTGCCTTTTCCCCACGGCCGGTTGATGTTGTTCTTTAGGCAGTCCACTAGCCAAAGAAGTACATTTTCACTTCCTAGCTAAACTAGATACATAAGGAACCATGCACTTTTGGTTTCTGCTTTCTGGGAAGCCTACTGTTCTGTAGGCCTCGCTTGCCCCATAATCCAGGTTGGTTGACGGGGAGCCCCCATTCCTCCGGTTGTTGAACCCCGTTTGGGGCCGAAGAAGATGCCTCTTCCTGGTTACCCTAACATCTGTCAATCCAAGAGTCGCTCACGCTTGAGAGTAAGGGTAGAGGGCGGGCATAGAGAGCAAAACTAACCATAGCAAACAAGCTAACCGTAATGAAGAGAGAACTAAGCAAGCAAGAAAAGGGTGGTCGGGCGGTCTATAGCAGAATCAAGAGATAGACCAGAAGCTGGAGAGGACCTTTATATCCCTATGGGTATAGGTAGACAGCTAGAGTCAGAACTGAAACTGGACTAATTGCGTAATGTTGACCCCACGGAGTGGTAGCGAAGGAGACAGCAAATGGCTTTCAGCTCTTCCACTTTATGGCTGCCGCTTCTTGCCCTACCACTCTCACCTCTTCCAAAAAGACAAACTTACCTCGATCTGTCATTACATATGATATATCAAGAGTTCAAGACCATAACGTAATTCATTTAGAGAATGCCGATGAGTAAAGTAGATCTAGTTCCGAGATCTAGAAAGCAGTGAATACAGTTAGTGAAGCTAGACCGGAAAGTGGAGTATCTCTGGAAAAGAGGTAGGCCTTAAGTTCTAGCTTAGATAGCTTAGAAGAGTTGTAGCTTTGCTTTCTGAAAGAGTCATTTTCTCGTTATTAGAGAGAAGCAGAAGCCTTAGAAGAGAGCATGCTGGTTTGGCCCAACCTAAGGAGTGTACTTGGGAACGACCGTAGAGATATAGATCAATTTACTTTCGAATTTCTCGTATCCATTTTTTGTGGATAAACGAAGAACTTCGTCTATGGGCATTGTAAAAAGGGATATGAGAAATTTTCAGGGTTTGGGTATGAGAACATAATTGAGAAAATCAAAGGAATCCTACAGCGGAAACTCGAGTTGAGGCGCTGCTCACTTGCTTGAGCCAGGAGCGAATGATAGGAATGTAGCGGAAGAAAAAAGTGCTTTAAAGGTTCCCGCGAATTGGATTTGAACCAATATCTCTCCTCTGGAGTGACTTTCCTTTTAGTCGAATCGTGGGTTTGATAACCCGGTTCGTCCTTCTTTTCTTTCTATAACTGCCTACATCCGGAGCCGCCTGGCTACGCTCCTTGCTCAACAATTATCCCCCTGCTGCTGCACACTCAATCAAAAGAATAGACTTGTATAGAGGAAAGAAAAATGAAAAGGAGTTCTTTGAGTAGTGAACCCTGAGCTAAGTAAGACCCTATGGGGCCTTCTGAGTGAATGCTGCTACTGAGCGACTTTCTTCTACAACAAAGTTCAAAGAAGATTCCTTCCTTCTTCAAGAGCTCTCTAATAAGTTTGAGTTTAGCCACTAGGCAGTAATAACTGGTAAGGTTAGTACGGACCCTTTTCAAAGGTCATTAGAGTGGCTCCCGTCTTACGAGGTCTGCGCTAGTTAGCTCTACAGCAACCTGAACCCAACGGGGGAAAATCCACCCCAATTTCAGAGTAGGGCTTCCACTCTACAGGCAGGAATGACTTATTCATCCCAGCTCGTCTTTTTAGACGTTCACTAATGAATAGACCATACTATCACCAGTCGCCAATGGACATCCACGAGGAATAAGAAAGGGGCGTAGCGGTAAATAGCCTATTCCTCCCTAGTTAAAGGAAATGGTTGAATCTAACACTCGAAATAAAAGAAGAGGATATCTTACTGAATCCAGAGACCGGCTTCGCTAGACCATTTCGGTCCCAGTCCACACTGGATAAGATGACCTCTCTCTTATCGGGCTCGGCTCTCAAGGCTTTGAGCTCAGTCTAATCTAGCTGTTCTCCTAACCGGGCAAGGTAATCGGCTGACAAAACCGGGTATGAATTGGGGGACATATACCTATATGTGACCCTATAAATGCAGAAGATAAAAAGGAATTAATAAGGTTTTGGAATGAATGAATCCAATGTCATCTATACCGTGTTTTTGGGCTGTCATAATGTGACAGTTTCGACTTCCATCGGTCGACTTCTGTCGTCTCTGTCTATTCCGTTTAGGGAATGAGCTTATGTAGGATAAGGCCGACCCTTTTTGAATATCGGTAAGCTGTCCCTAGTCAAGCTCTGGAAGTACTTCCACTCATATGAGTTCAGGTCTTTCTTCACGTCTTGAAGGTGCAAAATCAATGGCAGCTTATTCTGCTACAATGGGTTCCGCCTCTTTAGCCTTTTGTAATAGTTGCTTTCCTTAGTTCCGAGATCCAGCTTCAAAACTTTAGGAGACACCGATTCAGTTTACTGAAAAAAGAACTATCTGAAAGTGGAGTGAACGGGAGGCTGCAAAGAGTACGATTCCCTTTTTTCAATAGTAGTTCTCTCTCCCTTTCATTCCATCCAGCCTCTCGATTCTGGCTTCGGTACTGTGCCTCTCCCTACACTCAGCTCGCTCAAGGCGTGGAAGATCCTTGGCTAGCGAGGCAGCTGGGATCAAGGTGAATAGGAACAGCAGCTGGGATCAAGGTGAATAGGAACAGCAGCTGGTTATGGAACAAAGTAATGCTAATTGAGCGAGCCCAAAGCTTAATCATAGACGAGCCAGGGGTGGTTCTTTCTCGCCACTGAACAAACCCTTCAATTGAGCTTTAGTTCGTACTCCCCTTCCGGTTAAAAAGTATGTTCATCAGTAAGGGCTGGAGTGGAGCTAAAGGATTCTTTTCAGGCAGCAAGCCCAAGCAAAACGGGCTAGAGAATCAGAAAAAAAGTATACCCAAAGGCACAAGGTCTTATCCTCAGAAGAAGCTGGATAAAGGGCGATGGCTTCCGTTAGGAAGTTGAGTTGAGCCTCTTTATTCGCCTTCTCTTAGAAAGGTGTAGATTAGGTGGGTGTTCAGTGAGTGAAAGATCTGACATTTTAACTAACGAGTGAAAGGAAGATCCATTAGAGCCAGAGGCAGAGCAAGACGATTCGGATGAAACCCCCAATCCAATCTCGGTACCAAGGGTAGAACTTCATGATTGATTCGGTGTAACCGGTCTTTGATCAAGGGTTGAGACCCTTACCTATTGAAGGAAAAAGTTCAGTTCGAAAGGTCGAGCAACAGTCTAACTTGGAAAAGAAATCTTGTCCCTTGGTTGTTCTGGCCTTGCCATCGAAAGCACGCTTTCAAAAATCCTTTAGTTAATAGCGCTCCCTGGGCTTCGCATGATTAGGATCAATCAGAACAGCCTCACCTGCCCTGGAAAGCAGATCTGATGATGCTTAGCGAAGATCGCCTTTCTCATCTAGTATTGAGACCTGTACACTCGAACCTCCTTATTAGGTAAAGGTATGTCATGCCACGCCATAACTCATATCTTTCTTTCTATGGGACAGAGGGGCACTTGAAAAGGAATCCTTGTCGCTTGGAGAGAGTCTTTCTCCGCCCGATTTTCTCAATTGTGAGCTGAACTAAAGGGATACATTTGAACTCATTCCGGGGTGGAGCTTGTATAAAATTGACTCTTTCGATGATAGCATCGTAGAAGGTATTCATATTTTGCTATGAGTTTAGGTGAGGTCTTTGATTCATTGCGATTTTACATTATCAAATGATGTCAATTTCATCATGCTCATTTGCCTGATAAATGAAAAGAAGGAAGGCAAAGCCTATTTATCCAAAGAGTCTGCTACCGCTGAATCTCCGGATGTAGCTTCAATCAATGCCTGCCAAACTTCCACCGTTGAATTGATCCCCTTTGCTCAATCAGATGTCGTAGCTAGTATCAGTCCTACCCCCGAATCGGATAATGTCCTTTAAGTATGCTTTCTCAGAACTAAGAATCAATTCTCACATTTTAGAAGATACCGCAATTTCTGGTCCTTCCAGCTTAGAAAGAATTGCTTCTGCTGCTCTTTGAAGAACTAAGAGAGGAAACATGATCTTCTCCGATATGATGTTTTCGGAGAAGATTAGGTATACAGTACTTTATCTCTACACTGAGGTGACTAAACTACCTTGAGAGGGGAGGGGATGTTAGAAAGTGATAAATGAATTGGTGAGAGAGGAAGAAGTGTAAACGGAGAATATTATGTTGTAGGAGAAGAAAGGAATAGGGAGTGAGTTGTAACCTTACTCTTAGTATGGACTATCATTGTACTTTCTTCTCATGGTTTCTGCTTTCTTTCACTTCTCTAGATGGAGTACCGATCAGGTCTATCTTATGCACCAGGGGATATCTTAACTAAGCCGACTTCTATTGTTGGCTCGATTTCTACCATTTCGAAAGCTTACTAGCTAGGCCGGCTTGCTTAACTACTTCTTTTCCTTGCCTGACTTTACCTGACCCCGATGGCATTCCTGGTTTGGAACCAGTGTGGCTTGCTAACCGGACTTGACTGAATTGCTTGCATGGGCAGACATCCCCTAGAGTCACTTCCCCGCCTGAGGAAGCTTCTTACCCAGCTTACTTCGATGACTTGGCTTCACACTTAGCCAACTATTCTACCTACTTGGCGGAAAGCGGCCCTCAAAGGGAGTGAGGAAGGGCTTCAACTGATCGGAACTCATACCGGAAAAGAAAATCACTGGTTGGAGCTTAAAGTAGCCTAACCGCCTATTCTGAATCTGAATCCCTTGCTTCTATGACTATAGCCCTTTCTATATAAGGGAACCGGCCATTAACTAACCTTCCTTGCTCTCATCTTCATCCCCGACTATATAGTAGTCCGTCTTCCAAACCCGCTTCAAGCCGATTCAAGAAAAAACCCGGAGAGAAGCTGAAACTCCTTACGTTACTTTTCTCCCTTTCAGAGGGTCAACTTGGGAAAGACCTTCAGCTGCGGTAGTTAGAGGATCATCGGATAGCTATGAAAGGCATGACGGAAGAAAGGACCGAGCTGATTCTATAGCTGCCAATTCTGTAAGAGTGGATTCTAGCATAAGAACTTCTTCTTTGATTCAATTGCAGCTCCTTCTATGCCCATATTAGGATTCGTACGCTGATACGATCACACTAAGAAAAGACTAGGACCGCTTAGGAATGAAGTTCGCTTTCCTCGGATATGAGAGCAGGAAGAGCCGGCTTGACTTTCTCTGTAGTAGCTAGGCTTGGTAGCATGGTTAACGGTAGCATCTTTGCGAGTCTTTTCGGACTAGGAGTAGGTACTGAAAGTCTAGACCAGAGGGAGAGGAGCGAAAGAGGATTGACCTTGACCGTGGCAAATTGACTTATTAAAGAAAGAATAACGTAGGTAGACTCACTAGAAGTAGTAGGAGTTCCCGTCAAATGATACATTTAAGAAAGATCCGATACCAAGTGACAGCGAGCTAGCTGTTGGTGCTATAGTCAGTCCGTGGTCAGCATACGACGAGTCATCTTCTTGCTCAAGTGGAATCCCTTTCATTTAGCTTTAGATTACTTTTTGATAGAGAACGATTTGGCACATCTTCAATTTCCTGTATGAAAGTAGTTAGGCTTGGTTTTCTGTGAGTTCAAGATATTCGACATAAGCCATTTTTGCTCTTATCGATGTGATCCTTATCTTGATCTTCTTATTGAGGATCCCTTCATAGAAAGTATAAGAGTTGTTGTGCATACCTCAGTTAACAAGAAGGATATTTCAAGTAGTTCTACGATGAAATGAATTCTACCCTCTTTCTTCTCTTCAAAGCTAGCCGAGTCGTTCCCCAGAGCAGATTCGGTGTCAAAGGGAGAGAGAGAAAAGACTTGTGACTTATAAAGACTAGTTGCGCTTCTTCCTTTCCAAAAGGTTCCATTCCTCCGCCAAGAGAGACCTGCGGGCATTCCTCTCTATCAATTCCTTATTTAAGAGAGAGGTTTCTTTCACAAGGTCTTCTGTCCATTTACAGAAAGCAAGCTCTTCTTTCGCAAAAGAACCTTTATCCCAAAAAAGCAAAAGAGTAAGAAGACATGGTAATTGCTACGCTACTCTAGCCAGTTAAATGATAAAGGAGAGTTGAAATGGAATGGATTGAATCACAACTGCTAGTTAAAAGATCGGTAAAAGGAGAAGGGATTAGCAATAGCTAAAAAAAGAAAAGGGGAATAAACCCAGCTAGTAGCCGAAGCCTTTCAGAGAACTTCAAATGGTGTTAAAGGGGAGCTCGCATAGACTGCTCGTATATAAAGAAGGTCTTATCTCGGCAGGAAATCTCACAGGTAAGGTGAATATCTAGGCTTACAATAGGATACATCTTCTAAATCTGACTTTTTAACAGAAAGGGATTACCCTAGTCCTGTAAGGAGAGGGATTCTAGTGGGATTGACTCCTGGTAAGGAACCGTCTTTACATCTCTAACTTGTTGGCTCATTAGGAAGGGAAGCACTGATAAGAATAGCTATGGAGAGCCTTAAGTTAAGTAAGAAATGGCAAGGACTAATTAGAAGGTGCGTAAACAACACACCAGGAGAGGTCTGGAGTGGACACTATCCTTCAAAGTCTTAGCCCTCCTAAGTAAATATTTTTTTTCCATCTTCTGGAAATCTCTCCTAAGTAGAAGTAACTGAACTGGCTTAGAAAGACTCAGAGATTGATTGCAGTTGCCCTCGGAAGGGAACTAGGATCTATTGGAATGGAAGAGGTGCAAATCTTAGATGATTGTACTTCCACTGGCCCTCTAGATACAAGGAACTTAGTAAAAAGAAAAGGTCTTTCTAACAGGCTGACTTTGAAGACTCCAGCTTTCAAACTTCCTTGCGCTTGACCTGTAAAATCTTTCACTCAATCAATATCTTAGTCAATCGCTTTTCCTACTTCGATTCCAGCGAAAGTGGTTGGTCAATAGCTTCGAAGTGAGTTAGCAGAAGAGATTGATCCCAACATGTCAAGGAAGGGCAACACTTAAGTATGGGTGCCTTGAGATGATAGTTTGGTTCCTAGGTGGAGTAGATGCGAAAGTTTAACTCCTCCTATGTTGAGTCGATCCGTAACCTCCTCTCCATAGATATGGAGCGAGTCTTTTACTTCCTCGGATTACCGCAAAGTGAATTTGGGGAGAGGTAAGCTTTTTTCCTTTCTGCTATGGACCAGGCAATGGATGACTCTCTTCAATAGGTGAGTTGGTCTGACCTGAGTCTGATCCAACATTCAGGAACAATCCATACTAGTTGGGCTCTATAGCGCATGAGAATTGGAGTTCAGGTGCGCGTCATTTGCTTCCTTTTCGTGGAACTAAGCCCTTCGCGCAGATGAAGTCCTGTGCACCTATTCCTGGTTGTTAGTGCTTCCCGTAAGGAAAAAGCATCTCCTGTAACTCCTGTAAGCACATCCAGTCAATCTTTGTCTTCCTTCCTCCGATGGTTGCTACTCACTCAATTCAGGTTTGAAAACAGTATCAACCGAAGCCTAATCAGCTAAAGTGCCGGTTAGTGCTGGAACGAGAAATTCAAAAAGAGAAGAAAGGACTTTCCTTTTATTGATTCTTCTAGTGAGAGCAATCCATCAATAGGGCTAGTGGGGAACCCTGCTTAACCCATTAGAAAAGTCTTAATGGTTTCAATAGCGAGCCCGATCCCCCAGTATTTAATTAAGCGTGGAAGAAAGGGAAAGACGTTCGGGTAAGGATCACAGTCTTAGATCAACTCAAAACCGAAATCGTATATTACAGGCTCATTTGTAGGAAGCCAACCAAAGTAACCTCCTCTCCTACTTAGTCGAGCATCTTTCATCTCCCCTACCGCAAACAAGAAAAGAGATCAAGCCCTAAATCCGACTAACAAAACTTGATGATTTCACTGATCCAAAGTAGCTTAAAGATGTCTTTCAACAAGCCGATAGGTCCCCTCTCTCTGTTCCCCGGTTCCGATATCATGAAATAGACTGATTTTAACTGTGATGTTACAGAAAGAGGGCTCTCTGTATCTGACTCAGCTAAAGCAAGGGAATCGAATTCGAGAGAAAGAGAACGGAGACATTACTAATACTAATAGCAAACTCTTTGACTATTGTGAACTATCCCTTCTTTCGTCAAATAGGTAAGTTCTCAGTTGCTTCTTTCCAGTCTCGTTCGCCCTACCCTATGTAACATCCGAAAAGAGTCAATCGGGACTTGAAGTGAAGCTCTTATGTGAAAACTTCCTTTTTAAGGATGAAGGAGCTGGGCGTAACCAACTTTTATTAAAGGATTTCATTCCCTTTTCCTCCTGGATCCCAATGTGAAAGAGAAAGTTTCCCCTTAACCATTAATCCTTGGTTGGTGCTCAGTCTAAGGGGCAAGGTCGTTCTTTCAATTCCATTGGGGTGGCTTCCGTCTTCGTTCTACTAGTTCCAAGGAGGGGCTAGTCCAACCAACTCCCGGGCCAAGAGAAAGAACTCAGTCAAGGTCAGCTCCCCCATCCATCTCAATCTCAAGCGGAAGAGCCGAAACCAGCAACAGTCGACGATGGCAATCAGATCAGACAGAAAGACTAGAACTGGACAGCTGCTGGCACCAAGGTCTCCGCTCGTCGATGTTGAAAGGGCTCGTACGGGCATTGTTTGAGCTGGAAAACTGAAGTCTTTGATCTTATCCCTATCAATGTCCATTTTTGTGGGATTCCCCAGCCAGGCTCTGGCCCTAAAGAAAGATTGGCGTGCACTAAGCAAAAGCCAAAAAGGTCTTCTGTGCCATCCCTCGCTTCACTTTCCATTGGTGGTTCATCTTTTTCTTTTTCTGGGAAGTCCCTTTTGGTTTGCCCCTTAATGGTCTGGTTTTATAGGCTTGGCTTAAGCCTTTTCCGAAGGCTAAAGATTCCCGGATTGGCTAGTGATAAGTCCATATTTTACAGTATTTTATGCCCCATTGTGATATGATTTGATCGTTACTCTGATCACTTTTTATCCCTTATAATGCTTTGATTGGTATATATTTTGTTTTGTAGGATAAAAGTTGATTTACGCAGGAAAGACGAGAAAAGAGATCCAAATTGAGCTTGAAATTGAAGAAAGAAACAAAAGAAGATAGTTGACGAAAGATTTTACACAATATTCATATTTAAACGAGGTTTTCATCCTCTTACAGGCCGAATCAGATTAAGGTTTCTTCTTCAATATTGTAGATTTGTTTCTTAGCTTCGCGTGGCAACTTGAATCACCTCAATCCGACATGTGTAGAGAGAGTTATGATTAAAATACGAAAACTGCGAATTCTGCATGAGACGACCGCGGCACAGGACCGCGGTCCTACTTCGGAAAATTGGTTCGCACTTTTAGTGTCGCGGTCTGATAGAAGTTTGTGCCGCGGCTCAGTGCCCTGCTGCGTGAGATGACCGCGGCACAGGACCGCGGTCCTACTTCGGAAAATTGGTTCGCACTTTTAGTGCCGCGGTCTGATAGAAGTTTGTGCCGCGGCTCAGTGCCCTGCTGCCCTATTTTTTATGTCCGCCGTTTTTGGTCTTTATAACACATTCTTCACTTATCAAAAGGCTAGACATGCTCTAAAACACCAAGGGGGAGCCATGGGAAGTCCTAAGGAAGCTTGAAGAGCCATCATCATCCTCATCATCATCATCATCATTTTCATCATCAAAGCTTGGATTCACACTTTATAATAGGGAGTAATTCAACTCTTTCTCTTGATTAGTATTTCAATTATGTCTTGTAGAGTTGTTGAATCACTTGTTGTTGTAAGTATGAGCTAAGTATTTTTGTGATTGGGTTATGTGAATACTTTGTGATGTTTTGTGTTTAATGAATCATTAATTTCCGGATTTATTACATTCTTGTTACATGTTTGATTTTGTGCTTAATGCTTGCATATGCTTGATCACCATGTGTTTGATAAAATGCTTTGTCTTGAGACCGAGAGGAGATAGATAAAGGGAGATCGAGAAATCAATCATCATAACGTAACAATTGACTAGAGATAGAATCGATTGCGTTGTGTGGCTTTTTGTGATAAGATGACCCGATTGAATGTAGGATCTTCGTAAGCAAGGAATTCCTTTGAACCTAAATGCATGTTAGTTAATTCAATCTTCACTATAGAGATATAGGAAGTTGTTAACTAGTATAGGCTTGTTATTTCAAGAGATTGAATAATAAATACATTAGGGGGTTTCGCCATAACAAGAGCGTTCTAAAAATCCGGATAATTGAGAGTTCATGAACATAGAATAGAACATAGTAGGATCATAACCCAATCACCTCTTTCCATTCGATTTATTATCTTGTTTATCACATAGTTGTCTTTGATTATTTTCATAGTATAATCAACCATCATCTTATAATTTGATTTAGCTTAGAGTTAGATAATATAGCAATTACGAGCATTGAATCCAATTGTCCCTGTGGAGACGATACACCCCGGGCTAAATAGTCCACTTTATTACTTTGCATGACCTAGTATACTTGCTAGGATTTCGCGTGTCAGCTAGTGACCTCCAACTAATCTAATAGGAAGAGCAGATAGCAGCCCTACTACGAGATCAAAGCGACTATTAGTAACCACCGGAGGCAATCGGTCGGCTCTCTCAGCTCAATCGGTGGTAACTCAAGCTCAACGAAATGGAAAGAAAGAAGATCTGGTAAGCATTGGACTGGTAAGGAGAGCCCAAGACTTATATACAAGCCTTCTTTTTGACTTTTTTAGGATAAATCATCAATTCGCTATCATTGGAATCAGAGCGGAGGGCACTAATCTAATCCCAGAAATGCTGCATATGCTTCGGCCTTGGCCACATAAGAAACTCCTATTGAGAAGACAGAGTCCGAATCGTCGCTCTCATATTTCAAAAACCTCTTGTTTTTTAATGTAGATTCAGGTATTATGTGAAATAACCAACCAATACTAAGGTCTCTAAATCGATAGCGGGACAGCACTAGGAAGACATCAGACTTCTACAGCTACTTCTACTTTTTCATGAAGTGAAGGCAGCGAGAAAGAGACAAGATCGAATGGACTTTGTTGACACTGACTGTGCAACTAGAGAATCTGAAAGAAGCTAGGCTAGGGAACTGGAAGGTATGCCACTAGACCAGGTGCTCGTTATAAAGGCTACGAACCAACGGGATATATGTTGGAATTGAAGAACTTCTCGAATCTAGCTATTTCTTACCAAAGGCAGGATATTAAATAGCTAAAATAAAGGATCTTCTTTTGTTTTGAGGTCTATCACCATCATTCGCCTATCGGTTAGCCGAAGAAGATAGCCCTATCGTCTAAGTAAGCGGCTTTTCCTTTTTTATCCCCCTTCATTTGAAATAGTGCTTCCTTCGTTTGGTGTCCCTGGCCACAAACTTGCGGGAGTTCCTTATTGAGATTACCCTAGTACTCAAACTCAAACTGGTACTCCATCTACGAAACCTTAGGACTGCGGATTAAAGAAAGGAAGATTATCTAGGCGGGGCTTTTCTAAGTTGGAACTAAGCCAGCCAACCTAGAATCCAACCAAGTCCGAAGCGAGGAAGATCTTGATCTTTTAAATGAAAAAAATGTCCACGTGGACATTACTCCGCTCTTCTTGCTCCACCAATAAGCTCCCGTTGAAATAGTATCCCCTGTGTTAGCATCTTAGGAAGTCGTGATATGATAAGCATAAAGATCTCCGTCCATGTGAGGCAGGCAATATGGATGAAATGTATCCCCGTCCGTGGTTGGAATCAAGCCAAGCGCAACTTTCAGGCTCTACTAAGAGAATTCCCAGCTGTTAGTTATTGCTCTTTGAAGGAGTGGGCGAATAAACATCCGGCAAAGGCACTGCTAGCGCACGGGAGGTGGCATAGAGGTGAGGTTAGTGATGTTTGGGAGTTCTCTTTCCTGCTAGAACGATAGCTAAAAAGACGGAGAGTTTCAGGCTAAGAGGGATTGGAATACTTTACCTACGCAATAAACTACATGAAAGAAAGCATCGGCATTCTGAACTCATGGGACTGCTTGTTCGTGAGGTGGATGCTGGCTGACGAGCCAGGTTATGAAATTCCACTAACTAGCGCTTCGCCCCCAGAATAGCATGTACCTATCTTCCTAAAACCGATGCCTTAGCACAAAAGTCATATTAGAGACAACTGGCTCAAGGGTTGACGCACCTCTTCCTGTTTAGCATTCTTCCTGCCCACTAAAAATCTGCTTACTTGCTCTCATGCAGCGAAGAAAGCTTTCAGTCTCGCTTACCCGAGAGCTAACCTATGAGAGAGATTCTTTGACAAAAGACCGGCTATGCGCAAGGTAAATACGGCTTAAAGAGCGGCGCTATGCCTCGAAGAGTGACTTCTTACCTCTCCCTCTCCTTTGGGTTAACTCAGATCTTTCTCCTTCTTTAAGCTAAACCTCCCAGGCTGCCTTTCTTTGGGAACTGAAGTTGCCTGACCTTGCAGCCCTGGTGACTGCTTACCAGAGATTGGTTCTCTCGACGGGTTGATCAAGTTCCTGAAAAGAGGGGCGTTGAATGGCTTCAACGATTAGATGAGAATACAGGAGCACAAGAAGGGGAAAAGGAAAGGAATGTAACAGAATAGGCATGCCCTATAAGAGAAGAGATCGAACCTAAGAGCAGAGAAAGCAGCTGAAACCCGGCAATCCCCACTCGCTTCATTCTATGCTTGAAAGGATCAGGGACAGAGAGACAGACGGAAGTCGATACAAGCAGAATGACTAACCAAAGTAGTTCAGTTTCATCACCCGGTCCGGACATACAGCGGAAGCCTAGCACTAAGTGCAATCTCCAGCGACAACGGACCCAAATGCATGAACGATGAATTGCCCGCCAACTATGGACGGTATAGAAGATTCACTTCGCGCATACACCGAGAACACGGCATAGCCGCACCCCAACGAAATAACAAGGCCATTGCTTGGCTGGTCTCTTAAGTGAATTGGGGTCAATAGCAAGTGTGCATAGGTCGTGACTGCTTGACATTTCGTCTCATTGCTTCCTTTTGTAGATAAAAATTGAGAAGAAAAAATTATCATAGAGATACATGAAAACTTAAGTAATATGTGTTTAGATGTGAGATTTTCTAGAAAAAAATATTTAATGATTAAAGTTGATTTAATGTGTCTTTTTTATCAAAATGTGTTTGGCTGTGAGTTATTATATAAAAAAATTCTCAAACTTTATGTAAAAAATTTCTCAAATATAGGCAATTAATATTATGGCTTTGTCGCAGAGGTTGAGAATCTAGAGATCGTTTTGCCGTAACACCACTGTTGCCAAGAAAACCTTTTCCCAGGCATGCATATACGTAAGAGAATTTGATGTTGAAGTGTCTTTTTTTTTTTGGTAGATAAGTGTCTTTTTAATGAATTGTGAGAAGATGAGCTTTTTTCTGGAAAAAAAATGGTGAATATTAAGGAATTGCGAACTTCTTCTAGGAGAAAAATGTTTTAACATGAGTAGGAAATTTCCAAAAAAATGTCTCTTCAACCTAAAAATTGATAAACACGCTTATTGTAAGTTAAATTTTATACAATTACATGATTCTCATAATCGTGAACTTCATGATTTTCACATAATTTTAAAGAATTAAAGATTAACCTTTGTCCATTGCCTTTATTGGTAGTCTTTTATCATTGATTTGGTGCAAAGTCTCTTGAGGAAGATCGATTTCTCTCCTTTGACCCCTCTTTCTGTGATGGAAAGCAACGTACACTTTTCTGCCTAACTTTTCTGCTCTGTACGTTTAATTATGCGTGTAGAATTGTGTAGAAAGGTAGAGAGAGGACCAAATTCCTCTTTAAATAAATCTATAATAGATGCCTCCGATCAAGGCATCCCTTCAGTAGAGTTGTGATTCTTCCTTCAGCCAATAGAAATTAATCACTTAATATTCACATAAATAATATTTTTTCAAATAGACTTTAATATTGATAAAATATAATATGTAAATAATAATATGTGAGTCATATTTCTTACATTTTTTCACTTGGCTCATATATTTGCTTTTATGATTTAGAATAACATAATGTGCACAGAAAATTATTCTAAATCTTTCTTTAAAATTGGTTTTACCATAATATCATGATTAAGTCAAAATTAATGTGAGTCATGGCGGTTGTACGTCATTTATCCCGACATAGTCTCTTCCATGTACCACAACACTAATTTCTAATCAATCATGACTCTTAATGAAGAGAACATAAAGGTCCAGATTTAATGTCTTTATCAAAGACAACTCCTGTTATCATACTTCTATTTTATAATGTTTACAATATAGAAAAACAGGAGATTTCAGAAACATTTAATTGAGCTCAAAAGTATCAAACATAATCACTTATTATGGATAACATAATTCAATTATGACGTCCTATAATGTCCATTCTTTTTCGATATGCTCGTTAATATCTTGGGCAGTAAACTATAATGCCCCTTCTTTCGATATGCTCGTTAATATATCTTGGGCAGATGGTGCTAATATGTTTGATTGATACTCTTTGTTTCTGATATCTTCTTTAACGATAAAATACATAATTTTCATATGCATAGTACCATTAAAATACTTGTCGCTCTTACTAAAGAAGATTGTAATCCAATACAAGTTTGAAGATTCATCAAACTCTCAACATCACATACATAATGAATCTTTTAGTTGTTCTTATTCCAATTCATTCTTTGGACGTTGCATAATTCCAAACTCATTTCCCTTCTGAATTGGAACTATCTTTACAAAACATTTCCATCTTACATCTTTCTATAACTCTTTTCATATATACTTTATGGGACAATCCAAATAATCATTCTGATCCATTATGGAATACTTCAATTCCTATCACATATTGCCTCTCTCACATCTTTCATAGTTCTTAAAAAGATATCTTGATTTTATGTAATAATCCAAGATCATTAGTGACAAATAAGATATCAATTCATCGCTACACAAGACTAAGCAAATAAACAAGCTCTCACTGACCTTCATGTACATACAAAAGAAGCTTGATTTAGACTGTGTACTGATATTTTAAGCTTACACACACTTTAGGCTAATAGATAAACCTCTTCTTCTAATCTTCATTAAGAAACACAATTTAATATTCATTTGGTGTAACTCTAAGTCATAATGAGTCATCAAAACCATAATATAGTCTTTCTTAGATATCAATAAAAAGTTACTTTCTAATCAATGACACCTTTCATGGAAACGCTACTAACTATATATCAAAGTTCTCCTTTGGGATGTACTAAGATTTATAAATCATAAACCATAAATATACGTAAGTATTAGATTTATTTGTTATCTTTGGATACACAAAATAAACCTAATAAAATATACAAAATAACAATTATGTTTATATATTATAAGAACAATAAACCAACCTTTGGGCGATTCTTGAATGCCTTATAATAAATAAACTTCAATATACCCCTATATTTCCCTCATTTATGAGAATATAAAGTTTATGGTAATTGAAATACTTTAATATGCATTGAAATCTACAACTTTAATGATCAGGACACTTTGGTAACTAACAAATCATCTATCAAATGGATTTCAAATGCAAACTTTAATACACTTTGAAATTTATAAACTTAATGCTCAGGCCATTTTGGTGACTAACAGATCAACTTTCAAATAAATTTCATATGGAGACTTTAATACATGAATTTAATACAATTAGATCCATAAAAATCACAATTCATGTAAACAGGAGTATCCATATAGAAGTATGCACACTTGTATGTACATATAACATTACAATAAACGTACAGTTACCAGATCAAATCTGAAGCAACACAAAGCAGGCCCTTATATGTATAAAATTTAGGACCTATCATCAGGCTTCATTAAGTAGGTGCACATATATTAATTACATATCATGTGCATTTAAACCTACTGTATGTAGTTCTTTCATAATCAAGAAAAAAAAAATGCCAACTGTTAATAGTGATTTAAGCACCAATTCTTTTCAAAGCAAGAGAACTACGTAGCACTGATTACATGTTTTCCCATAAGTTTTATAATGCTCCAGAAAAATCATCCGTTCAGATTTTAAGTGGGATACGGCCAATTCATAAATTTTGTGACTTCTGTGTATCATATATATATACAGTATATATACAGAACTTTCATATATACAGTCCATCAGATGCGTTCATTGGAAAAGACATGTATCATCATATTTTACCCATACAATTCTTGAAAGCATTGACATGAAATCTTACTGAACGTATGTAGCCATATACACATGCATTATGTAATTTCCCAAATGTGTTCCTACTATTATATTATAATAACAAACACTGTTAATGGGATTGGTCTTTAGTGGAGTTCCATATATTATATGATATACATGAAGCAATTTCTCATCCATTCGACCAAGTGAAATCAAATTCATGTCATTCATGTTTGATTTTACTCCTAGGGCAGATTCTGTGAATTGATCACTATAGAAATATTTACTCAGCCACACAAGTACATTACAAAATGAATCACATAACATTTATCAGACATCATTTGCAGCGGAAAATTGATATACAGTAATTAGGATTCACACGAAACGGTGTAATCATTAACCATAAAACACCTTTTAACATATTTTCTTTTTCCATCACCGATAAATTAAAGTCAAAGAAATATATAACTTTAATTTTCGAACAATGATTTATATCAATGATTTTAAATGGAAAATTCATGAGTTCTTAAACCATGCTCTGATACCACATGTAAGTTAAATTTCATACAATTACATAATTCTCATAATCGTGAGCTTCATGGTTTTCACATAATTTTAAAGAATTAAAGACTAACCTTTGTCCATAACCTTCATTGGTAGTCTTTTATTATTGATTTGGTGCAAAGTCTCTTAAGGAAGGTGGATTTCTCTCCCTTAACCCCTCTATCTGTGATGGAAAGCAACGTACACTTTTCTACCTAACTTTTCTGCTCTATACGTTTAATCATGAGTGTAGGAGTAAAGAGAGGATCAATCTTCTTTATATTAAAACTCTTAGAGTTGTCTTCCATCAATACACTTTTTCACTTATAGTCATGACTTTACATTACGTATAGTCATGACTTTACATTACGTAAAGTCATGTCTTTTCACTAGCCAATAGGATATTATTACTTAATATTACACAATTAATTATTTCATCAAATAGACTTTAATATTGATAAAATAATATGTAATTTATAATATATGAGTCATATATTTCTTACACTTATATGCGAAAAATGTCTCAAAACAAAACATTTGTAAGATTTACCCACATCCATTCGCAGCCATAGCATCTATCTGTAAGATTTTTTGAAATGACCTATAAGCTAGACTTGGTATGAATCTTACAAAAAATAAAATAACTAGCATAGAGAGAGCAAGACGTGTGGGACTTTTGTTTGTTTCCTTTGCAAACTTTTTTAAAGTTCAACTTGGTAAACATTGTTGGTTGTAATCCACTTAGGAAGTAGTTTATATGCATAAATTAGTATATAAAATTATGATATTATGGTTGGTAAAAAGGAATAGAAAAAAGTGGAGATAAATGCGCATAAGTTGGAGTAGTAAAACTTACGGCGGATTATTCTTTTGCTTTCGGCCGTTTCTTTAGCTTAGTGAATAATAATTTATAATTTACATAATTAGTCAAATCTCAATAGGTCATGTGTGAGTGTGACTCCTATATGTGCTGTACTCTACTATACTATTGCTAAATAAATTATACCACGAGAATCACGATTTACACAACACACTATTTTTATTTTTGGCTGTAACTATTGTTGGCTCTGTTTGGAACTAGGATTTTCTTTGAATCTGAATTTAGTTTTAAAACCTGGCCTTTTAAATGTTGTCAAATAATTTCGGGAGAATATGTGAAAAAACAAGTATAAGTTAATGATTTATGCTACAGTTATATGAAAATTGTTAAAAACTCATTAAAATAAATATTTAGAAAAACCATTTGAAACTATTATCAACTACTCCTTAATTTAAACAATGTGTATATCTAAAAAACTTATTATATTACTGTTTATCATAAATATTCATCAACTTTTCATTACTAATTAGCTTATGCGTTAACAATGTAAAGTTTGATTCTTTTTCAACAATGTTAGATTAGAGAAAATCCCGTAGGGAACTTGTATTACTGAGTAACATATTTATAGAGTTACAAGAGAGAGAGAATACAAGAAAACCCTAAACTATAAAGAAGGTATAAGATAAATAAGGTAATAAGAATACTAGTCTAACTAGGAAAGCAATAATAATACTAATCTAATTAGGAGAGCAATAATAATATCTAACACTCCCCCGCAGTCGAAACGTGAAAGTCTTGAACATTGAGACTGAACTAAAAACCGAAAAAAGATGTTACGATAGTCCGGGCATAAAGAATGCTTAGTAGAGAGATTTTGACGAATATGTTTCTCAAGGTGGAACACTTTCGTCTGGAAATCATTAAATAAGGCGGCGGTTCGACGAAGACGCTTCTCAATGTGGAGCAGTTTCGTCTGAAAACCATTAAATAAGGCGGCGACTCCAAGTCCTTGTTTTTCCAAGGGTGAGCGGCGACAACATAAACAAAGATTAAAAAAAAACTATCCTAAACTAAACTAAACTAGATAAGATGCGCCGGACGGGGTCGGCAACTTGAGGATGGCGGAAGCCAGATATCGAGATACCATGGCTCTGATACCATGTTAGATTAGAGAAAATCCCGTAGGGAACTTGTATTACTGAGTAACATATTTATAGAGTTACAAGAGAGAGAGAATACAAGAAAACCCTAAACTATAAAGAAGGTATAAGATAAATAAGGTAATAAGAATACTAGTCTAACTAGGAAAGCAATAATAATACTAATCTAATTAGGAGAGCAATAATAATATCTAACAAACAAAACTATCCTTGACTTCTTAAATCAACAATGTTCGTAGTTAATAAGATTTTTCTAGCATTATTTTAGGTCGTCATCTATAAAATTATGAATTTAGGAGGAGCCAAGAGTTCTGGCAAACAATTTAGATGAGATAAGAGAAATTCTTTTAAATAAGTCGAGTATTCATGCACTATGTGACTACAATAGTATCATTTCATATGTTTTGATTAGATGTCTTAATGTCACTCACATGGTCCATTGTTTTTGCCTAAGTTCTTTTCTCTATTTATTTTTAGTCACATTAAATTTTATTTCTCATTTTCTTTCTTCTCTTCTCACCTTTCACTTCATTTTAATTCCAAAAACTTTCTTTAAATCTACCAAATTTTATTTTTTGAACGCTTCATATTTTAAGTTTTTTCACATACAAGAGTGTGTATTACCGACTAATATTAATAGATTGACAAGTTCATTGTTTTTCCTTAGACTGTGATACAGTTATGTGATCGAGCTAAATTAATATCTATAATAAATAACAAGTGACAGTAATCAAGATGGTTACCAAGACCCACAATTCTGGGTATTTATTTTGGCAAAAGTAAATTGGGGTTCATTGAAATGATATTTTATGTGCCAATATGGTACAGTTACATTATATTAATTTTGTCCGGTAGCAATCCTGTCAGTCATCACCTTGATCGACCATACTCTTCCAATCTATAACTTTCATTTTCAATGGTACCATTAATTCAATGTAAGGATATTAAAAGCCATGAACACTTGATTTTCTTTTTGTTTCGAATTAATGATTAGTTTAATTATTAGATGTCATTATTATTGTTGCCAGCCATGCGATTTTTTCGGTTGAGAAAGCAACTGTTTTATAAAGCAGGAAAAAAAACTCTTGTTCTTATCCTTTTGAGTTTTGATAGGATTTACTTTAATTAGTTGGAATTCCTCCACTTAAGAATGCAAGGCTTTGTTTGTGTTTTCGAAATCTTATTTTTATTTTCATTCTCATTTAAAAAATTTACAACATTCTTAACTAAAAATACACTTATTTTCATTTTCTATTTTCACGTTATTCAATATCTACCTTTCACTTTATCAAATCATACTCACACATTTTTTTCCCCTCACATCTCTTTCTTAAAATATATAGTTTCGACAACAATTGTGATGCTATAATAAAATAAAATACAAGGATTGACTTCAAAGGCTTGTGCACATTTTAAGACCCATTTTGAGTTTTTTGAGTTTTTTTTTTTTTTTGTCAATTTTTGTCATTTTTACTTATTTATTTATTTAATCAATATATAATTATCTATTATTTTATCTATACTATTCACATAATCATTTATTTTAACTAGCTCAATCATTCACATTATTAAATTATCATTTCTAACCATTTTCAAAAATACAACCAAACATGTTCACACAAAAATAATAAAACTTATTTTCCTAAACGTTCTAAGAAATGACTGTTGAAAATAAAGAAAAACACATCCAAACAGAGCTCACGTTTCTACATAGTGGACCTTTTTAGAATTTGTCAACCCTATATATTGCTTATATGTAATAGGTGGGACACTATCATAGACCATGGTATATTTCTCGGTGATTATATGCTACATCGGGTTAAACAGGGCAAGTGTTGCATACATCATTGGATGCAGGGGCAAAATAATATAAATAAATTAAATCACTTGCATCCAATGTATTTGATAAATCGGCTCTATTAAACATAGTCTATTCTAAAATTTCCCATATTTCTCAATGCTTATTTGTCGGAATTTCCAAGAAATATGATTTCACCTAGGTTAGCCATCAAAGTTTTTGTAGAATAAAACAATAAATATATTAAAGATTTTGTGAAACTTGAAAATTGTAAGTTATAAGGTTGAGTTTGACTAATTAAGTTTCGTTTAACAATCTTAATTTTTTGTATTTTATTATATTTAAATAATTTAATAAATCTACTATGAAAATAAAATCACATCAATGAATTATTTTTAATTTAAATTTATTGTATCAAATTAGTCTAAGATTTAGTACAATATTTTACAGTATTCACTTTAAGTTTTTTTATTTATTTATTAATACATGATGTAGGACAAATAATCAAAAAATAAGAAAAAATGATTAATCCTAAATTAAGTAAGAATGTTGAGAAACTAATAATACTCAGTTCACTTCATTTCTTTTTAAAATGGGAGTTCAGTGATCATAGAGTGAGCCAAAACATTTATGGTTTATACGAAATCCTAACAAAGGAACTAACTAGAGTTAAGGAAACACAGGTAACTACGTTATTCTTCAAGTGTCCTTATAAATAAAGTTAATAAATTCTTTAATTCTATCCCATTTTCTTTTTCGATCCATTATTATATACAAGCTCTAGATCGCTCTTGCTCTTAATTAAATATTTTAAGATTTTATTACTCTCACTCCGAGGCAAGTCCAAACCTCTCATGCCCACACACCCTCAATGTAACTTATTATCTTGAGCTAAATATGTCCTCCATTTGATAGCATTTAATATTTTTCATTCTTTGTCTTACTTTCGACTATTCAATAATGTCACGCTTTTCTAATTTCAATTTAACATTCACTAAAATGAGTAAGTATAAAGAAAGACTTTTGGCCAATAACTATTTGGTTAAATGCTCAGCCTTGTTTTGTTAAATGTGAGGTCATTTGTTGGAATCTCCACTTCAAGTACGCTCTCGCCGTTGTATTTCTAAAAAAATAAAGAAGAAAAAAAAAAGAAATACCTTTGAGGAACGTAAGCCAGGCTCTCATATCTGGAATTATTCTCACTTCACATCCTCATTAATAATGTGTAGAAGTATTTTCATGCTAAAGATATTTTAATTTCAAGATATGTACCCACTTTACATCCTCATTAACATGTAGAAGTATAATTAGATAAAGACAAAATGTAGAAGTATTTTTCAAGCTGAAAAGCTAAAGATATTTTCACAAAATATATGGCAATGTTTGGTTTTGTTTTCGTACCATGTTTGGTCCAAAATTTTCACCAAATCATGTTTGGTTCACAAAATATTTGGTCAAAATTACACTACTTTTTTTGTCCAAAAAAAACATAATAATTATCTTCTATCTTTTTACAAGAGTTTCATGATTTGACTGCTATAGTAATTTTTGTTCCCTCTGAAAACAAAACCAAACATTATCTCACCAAAAAAACACATCCAAAAACCAACTCTCAAAATAAAACCAAACACAATCTCATCAAACACGCACGTGTCCCCATAAATTTCTCACCAATAATTCTCACCAAAATATCATCCCAAAACGTAACCGTTACATAGCTTATACCTTTGGGTTGTAGGCATCTTCGTGCTAAAAGTCGCTACCATGACCCAAACATGGAACAAATTATTTACAAGCAATTGAACTCATTTTAGATGCAAAATCAGTTGTGCTAATTAATAGAGATACAGTAATTATCAATAATTTGTTTAAACATATTTTCATGAAAATATTCTGCCCTTATTTCGCTAAGTAAATTGAAGTTACTTCTAGAAGTACATCAATACTCGTACATCCTAAATTTTTAATTATGAAATCACTTCCAAATTAATTAATAAGTCTCATCCCTAAATGGCATGCTGACCTAGCTAAGTATCATTATTGCATAGATTATGAGTGTTAGTTGCAATTATCCTCTCCAAAATAACTCATTAATTCTAACTTGATGTCACTTTCCAGTCTTGAATAAGCCATAACAATCCCATCATCATTTACTAACAACTGTCATCACAATTAATTGGAACTATAATCATGAACAAACCATATA
Source organism: Buddleja alternifolia (assembly GCA_019426215.1). NCBI lineage: Eukaryota > Viridiplantae > Streptophyta > Magnoliopsida > Lamiales > Scrophulariaceae > Buddleja > Buddleja alternifolia. The sequence continues at coordinate 20,384,342 of CM033397.1, read as the reverse complement.
GTTTAACATTATCTAAATCTGTTTGTTTGACTTGTTGCGTTTTAACTTCCAATAGAAACCTTAAATAAATAAAACACTTGAGAACTAATAATAGCCATATAAATTATATATATTATATATTATATTACTGTGATCGGGAGTGGTGATGAGTGGGAGTGCGTTATAGCTGGCAAAGCTAATTGACAAAAAACAGAAATATAAAATTGATTTTTCAAAGCTGCGGTTACAAACGGACAAATCGGCTTGGTGGGACCCAAATAACAAACCCTATGACGTGGCGGGATGTATTTCAAGGTTGTCGGAAGTTTAGTCAACAGGTCTACGTCGACGTGGCATGCGTTTCAGGCACAAGTGTTTTGTCGGGATTCGGCGCCACGTCACTACAGAGTTTAACGTGCAGTTAAGTTGTTACGTACACCAATAATTCAAGGAAGGGGGTGGGGATGGTTTTTTGTTAATGATGATTTGACCCCCACTTGTGTTTTCAGTCGGTCACTGATTCTAAGGCACTTTTTTGCTAATTTAAAATCTCTTTTGAAATTTTGCTAAAGGTGCTTTAACGTTGTTGCTTAATGGATGAGAAAATTGTATTTAGAAAATTAATCTTTTGTAATTGTTTATTCAGTATTTTAATTTAAGAACAAGAGGGGCGGATGGGTTTATTGATTAATTAATGTTTTAGAGATTTATTTCTAGAAATTTTTGGTTTTGGATATTTTTTTTCTTCTTTTTGTATTGTATTTGTATATCTTTTAACGGTATTTTGTATATTTTTCATTCTCCAACAAATTATTGATTTCAATTTCATATACTCAGCTCGATAAGGAAGAATATTTTAGTCTTTAAATAATTAATTTAAAAAGAGAAATGGAAAGAAGAAAGCTACATGCAAATATACTTGAAAATGAAGAGTGAGGATGACAAATATCTATAATTTAGTGGAGGTTGATGCAATTTTCCCCATAATGGTTAGTTTGCTTTTGCACTGGTTACTTTATTCTTCTGTCTTTTCCTTTCTTGGATGGTCTTTACATTTTGCCTGGCTTTTTTCAAGAATGTGAAGAAAAAGGTTAAATTCGTAATACTAATTTTTGAGTAAAACTTTGCCCTAATATCAAATAATACATGAATTTTTAAAATGGTTTACTCAAAAATTGATGTTTATGAATTTCTCCTTTTTCTTTTTTTTTAGGAACAAACGACAATAATATTAGGAAAATTCAAATGAAATGAATTGATACATGATTATTTACAAATGCTCTAATTGATTTCCATATTTTACCATATATATCAAACTGGTACGAATCTATTCTTATAATGTCCATTTACGATTTGTATTACAATAACAGATATACCTCTTTGTATTCTAATTTAAATCCAAATATTCATATAATTGTGTTTTATATTCAATGTCCATTAATTTACGAATCTATTCTTATAATGACCATTTACGATTTGTATTACAATGACAAGTATACCTCTTTGTATTCTAATTTAAATCCAAATATTCATATAAATGTGTTTTATATATGCTCTGATGCAGGTAAATTTTGCACCAGCACCATAAATGTGTAAAGTCTACTCCATGATTCTTCAATGAATTCCTTATACCTGCAAAAGAATAGAGCATACCGGACAATGCAACATGTGAATCCCCCTTCCGACCCTAATGAGAAGGGTATTTATAATTGTCAATCTTAGAACATCCCTTCCAACCCTAATGAGAATGGTATTTATAATTATTAATCATAAAATAGAGGAACTCTAATTGTCTTTAACTTCTTCATCCGGGGCGAGAGCCCAATTATTTAATCCTGACTTGAACATATATCAAGCTCATAAGTCTTTGTTCGTCCAATATCCGAGAAGATGGGTCCAAACACTTAATTATATAGTTCAATGGTCCAAGTATTCACCATGGCCCATTGTATATTTTAACCACATCATTATTCTCCACTCTCATGTTTTGAGAGCATCCGAACTAAGAGATTAGTTTCGTCAAATAATACACATGAGTTGAGTTGATACTCACTGTACAATATGAAAATTGATACTTTGGCGAAAGTTCTGTTGTTCCTTATTAATTATGCAAGTTAGATGAAAAAACATTTGTACGCATAGAGATCTTTATAAATACTCCCAACTTTTCATTTGTGAGCACCATTTTACTCTCCAACTCTCCTGGCCTCCTAGCATTGTATTTGACCTTACAATAACCTTACTACCTATCTTCCAGGAGCTTGGGTCATAACCCTACCGTAATTCTATTGATCGTCATATTTTAGATGATTGAACTATGTAATGGCTTGATATTTGTACGAAGACAGCTTGGTCAAGAGACTAAGTGCAATTCAAGTTATAGGAGACCCAAATTGTGCCCGACGCTTAGCTTATTCTGAAGAAGATCTACCCTACAAACTACAATAAAAAGTAATGTTAGTGACAGAATTTGAAGTGACAATGTTAAAATTGTAATTCGATATATATAATGAGTAATAATAATTTTTAATTTGTCAACAAAATATATATATATATATAGTGACAAGTGTTTATTTAAAGTTGTCACTATTGACAATTAATGATCAATGTATAGTGACAACTTAATGACAACGCATATAGAGTGAAAACTATAATTGTTGTTACTAAGTAATCACTAAAAGTGTATTTGTCAATAGTGACAACAATTTCTTTGTCACTAAAAATCAAGAGTGACAGATTCTATATAAATTTTGTCACCATCAAATATGTAAAACTTATTTTTGTGTCAAAGCAAAAAAATCTTGTTATTAAAAATTTACAATTAATATCAACTTTAATATTATCACTTGGCATTTTATTACTAATATCTTTTTTAAAGTGTAATTTTACCCAAATCAATGTGTCTGATTAAATGTATTATATTTAAGGTAATTCCATAAAAAAACAAACAAGGAATTACATCAACCATCTGGATCGAGTGTCATATGCCACCCAATTGTTTCTTGAAAAGAGTAACTAAAGTCAACAAACAAACAAGTTTTCATGAAAAGTTTCACAAAATATCTCACAATCAAGTGTATTTTTACCGAAAAAAATGCACACCACTCAACCCTATTCACTATATTTTATTCTTTAAACATGTCACATGTAACACATATTCCACAAATATTTCTTATTTCTCGCTACCTAAATGGAGGAATTTGACTTGTGTTTATGAAAATTGATATTTAAATCACTTTATAGAGATTTTTTTCATCAAACGAACAATTCATCCAAACATATTTCTGAAAATAAAGATGTGTCTCATAAGCAATTCTAAATAAATAAATAAAAACATATAGCATAACTTTTATCATTTTTACTCTACAAACCAATGGGAGATGAGACGAAACCTCAACTAACAACTTTCCACTCCCAATTTGAGGACCCAAACCCCAAATATTCTTGTGACATATGTGGATATATAGCTCTCTATGCACTGCCTACTGTATGGTCCAATTTTATGTGACGTGATTAAGCGCAGCTCGACGTTTTTTATTGCCCCCAAAAGCAGCAAATACAGCTGAATATTATTTTTGAAGTATATTATTAGAACGACAGTGTGTACTTGATGGAGGGCATCTCAATGAACTTTTGCCTGTGGTTTGCAGCATATATATATATATATATAATCAAATTATTTTAATAAGTTTCCTCATGTGGAACCTAATTAATATTTTTAAGACAAAGCTATTGCAAAATCAGGCAAATGGATTGGAACGAAGCATCCTCTTTCTTTCCCCCAAATATTGATCTTACCCATAACTCAAAAAAGAATCTTTCAAGAATAAATATTTTGAAACATAAATAAATAAATACACATAATTGTTCCTCACTTTGTGCTTGCTCAAAAGAAGAGACCCACAAGTGTAAAGTCTGACATTTTGTTATTTAACTAATGCCTCAAATATTCAATTTACCCAACCAAAAAAAAAAATTATCTCAAATTTAATAGAATATGTTCGTATGTCACCTCTTAATTCATCAATCTTTTGTATCTTTTTCTAATTTTAGACTAATGGGTGTAAATGCAGTTAGTTGAGTTTTTTGTAACTAAAATTTACTGTGACCAATTTTGTACATTTCTATATCAAAACCGGTAACAAAATAATAAAGGATTAATAGTGTGAATGTAATAATATATTTTCTAGTGACATATAATAATATATTTTCTATTCAATATTTAATCGATACCAACTTCGAAGTCTTAAAAGCGAAAGAGCTTATTGGCTAGAGTTATAGCTCAAGTTTTGTTGCCTCTTACAATCACGATTAGTTTTATTCTTGGGAATTTTAATTTGCTGGGTACAAATTACCGTAGATCCGTATATAAAGTAACAAAAGTGGTTCTTAATCAAATGAAAAGTATTAAATCTCTGGGTTCAAATCCTAGAAATTGGCAAGGCCATGTGCCTAAACTTTCGAAGCTCCTTAAACTATAACTGCTGTTTAAAGCTTTCCAAAAGGTAAAGCTTTGATTGCAATTGTTTAGTTACATAGAAGCAAAGGCGTCTTTGAATTCTTGAAAAATTGAAGTCACTAATCAATTATTAAGAGTGACATCACGTCGACTTATTGGCGAGAAGTATTTGACTCTAACCTTATTTTCTCATTGCTTATTAGTGAGAGGTGTCCAACCCCACTTCCCATCACCGAAATTAGTATTAGAAAAGCAAGAGTTCTTGCGAAATTTATAAAAAGCAAGCAAAAGAAGCCATTGAATAAAGTTCCGCCGAAATAGTCGAAGGAAAAAACACTAGAAAAAATGTGTAAGAAAAAAAAAACAAGAGAAATTGATAATACAAACATCTCAGCTAGAATATAATGCTTGGGTGATTGTTGGTTGGAAATTGTAACTCGTACACATCCCAATGTCGACAAGAAATAAGTTTGAGAGTTGTGAATTCGAAAAAATAGAAGAAAGAAAGTGGCGAGAATTTTTGAGTTTATGATCTTTATATAGTGAGTATAGCTTGACGATATCGAGTTTTAGACTCTCTGATCCCTTAGTCACTTTTATCCATATATTCCCAACCAAGCTAACACCCGATCCTAACATTACAAGGCAAAAAGACCTATTGATCATGCTATTGCATATTGTGTATTTGGATAAATTTTAAAATTTCAAAGTTGATCTATATCAACGAGTTTGATTTATTGCATAATCTCGCTAATTTGGATTGGTGACTTAGGAAAAGATGTGGGAGTTCATAACTTATGAGTAGTGTTGAAGATATTTTGAGACGTGCGAATTTTAGATGTTTTCGATGAATGGGTGACTTTTTTACACTTGGATCACATAGAAAATAGAGAGAGTGTTGCCAACTTTGTCTATGAAAATGGGGAACTCAAGCGACGAGCGCCCAATTAAAGACGTTTTTGTAAGAATATATTTTCTAGATTAGCATAGGATATTTCCTTATCTTATATTTTCTTGTATTTATCTTTATAGCTTAGGATATCTTTCCTTATATTTATCTTACCTTGTTTATAGTTTAGGGTTTATTTATTTACCAAGTCTATATAACTATACAAATATGTTACTCAGTAATATAAGTTCCTTACAGGGTTTTCTTTAATATAACATGATATTAGAGTCATGGCTTCGAGCCATGGTATCTCGATCTCTCGCTACCGAAATCCTCAAGTCGCCGTCCTCGTTCCCGTCTGGCACACCCTATCTAGTTTAATTAGTTTTATTTTATTTTCTGTTGCTGTCGTTCACCCTTGGAAAACAAGGACTTGGAGCCACCATCGCCGCTTCTCTAGGCCCTAGATGCTTGAATGTTTAGCACACCACGTTCGAACGTCGTTCCACAGATGAACACTTTTGTTTTCCTGCCCGAAACAGTTAGGATTATGCCCTCAGATGTCATAGAGGATAGAATGTATAGGGCATATATCTTGTATTGAACTTAAACTCTTCTTAAATAAAAGGCATTATTGAGCTTTCACTTAATTCTTATCTGTATCTATAAGTTGTGTAAAGCGTTTTGTCCATGTTTTCAGTGCGATCCTTCTACTTCCTATGGGATAGGAAGATTGACACTAGAGAGATCGATCTTGATTACTAAAATAAGTTCGCAAGTAATATGAAGTCTTTAATGGACAAATGAAGACTTCGAATACTTGTACAATCTTAGCTCCGACATGGGAGTGCCTGTCTGGTACCATGGGATGATAGGAGATTAAGATTGTAGACACGTCAGTGGAACTAATATGTTTGAACACGATTCGCATCGGTTATGTCATATGGGTTTTCACTCTGTGACTGTCAATGACGGAACTGATTATGCATAATAGGTATATGTGAACCTTTGACCTGAAGTATCAGGCTGAAGATGCACTTGTGATGTCAAATCTTTCATTAGAGTAGTTAGACCCAATTCACCCTTTAGTGGGGTCAACCTCGAAATACGGACTTGACGGGCAAGTGCTAATCTTAGCAGATATCTAATATGGGATTTGTTCTCTCATAAGTGAATGAGTATGTACCCTATGTAAGTATAGATAAAGAGAGATCAAAGTCTTTGGCCAAAGCAAACGAAACGATTGTGCTTGGCACTAAATCGATCTCAATGATCTATGTATTATGATTTATACATATGGTCAAGTCCAGTGAGTTTGACATAACCATGACTCTCACTTGACCGGGGAACATGAACAAAGAGTTTATACATATACGGTATTTACGATTGGAAGGTTTCGGAATGATCCTATCATTCGTTTTTGTTTGGGTTACGAAGTGGGCCACGTGACTGGCTAGGTGTTACCCACTTCCTTTGATTTTCTCTCATTGCCAAACGAAACGAACCTAAAGAATCGCGCTAAAGGATTGACAAAGAAAAATGAAGAAAAAAGAATTTCTATTATTTTTTCTCGGAGTTTTAATTTATTGGATAAATTAAATAATTAATTATTTATTAGATGAAATAATTAATTACAATGATAAGATTAATTATTAATTAATTTCCTTGTGAAATATATTAATGAATTAATTTATTTAAATAAATCTGGTTATTTAATTAATTAATTAATTAATTGGATACAATAAATTATTAATTGAAATAAGAAATTAATTAAACAAAACAAATCCCAGGGCTAAATAAGGAGTCCAATTGGACGCCTACTAGGCCTCAATGTGGCGTCTTTGAGAGGCCACATATTAGGGCTCTTTTGTTTTGACTTGTGTAATAAGTCATGAGGTATATAAGGACTCTTTGATTTAGAACAAGAAAGAAGAGAACACAACAACTCTCATAACTCTAAAAATATATATATATATATATATATATATATATATTCCTCCCCTTCTCTATACCTAGCCGTCGACCATAGAGAAAGAAAAAAGGGGATTTTTCGTTTGTTGATCCGTGCGTGACGATTTAGAGACGACGTATTTTCGTTGTTTGGATCAAGTTCAAGTTTGAAGAATCAAACCAAAGGATTGAAGATTTGGAAGCTTCAATATTTTGAGTTTGGAGAAGAAGAAGTTTTTCTCCATCATCATATTCATATTAACGAGTAAGTTTTATTCGTTATACGCTTTTAGATTCAATTATGCGAATTAGAGTACCAATTGGGTTTTCGTTTTTAATTTTTAAAATCTCTTCTGCTACGTTTATGCTTTTTCGAACGAAAACAGTGGTATCAGATCCAATCACTGATTTGCATATTTGATCTTGTTTACGTGATTTAAGAATTGCATGTTATGTGTTTTTGAAGCATGTTTGTATGTTTTTCTTAAATCTGCATTTTATGATTTTTTGCCTATTTTTTTTATTTTTAGTTATTGTAAATTTGGGGATATTTGATGATATTGAAAATCGAAAAATACCGAGAAAAAACGGGGCTCAAAAGCCCAGAGAAAAAAGTGAGCAGCAGCGTGCATGCACTGTTCACTCGTGAACAGTGCGCACACAGCTGCGCTTGCTGTTTAGTGCAGCCGGGCCGTTCAGCCCGGCCCTGCCCAGTCACGGCCCGTTGGGTCGTGACCGTGGCCCGACAGGTCGTGGGTTTGGATACCCAATTCGTTGATCCGTGTCATGGATTCTGGTCGTAAAACAGGCTATGTTTGGGTCGAAATTGTTATTGGGTGGATCAAAAGGATGATGACTCGAATAATTTAAATCAAGTCCAATTGAAAATTATGCAATTTCGATTTGTTAATTAGTTTGGACTTAATCTAATTAAATCTAAATGGGCCAATTAGATTGGTGATTTGGACTTAAATTAAATTTAGCCCAATAAGAAATTAATAAATGTGAATGTTGTTCTAATTAATTATTTTGAGCCCAATTAAATTGAATCCAAGTGGACCAAAAGGATGGTGACTTGAGTTTGATGAAATCGAGCCCAATGAGATTAATTGGAATATAATATTTAACTAGAACTAATTAATTATTTTTCTTGGAGATTAATAATTGATTTATGGATTAAATATTATTATTTTTTCCTCGACTTGGAAATTACTTCATTTTGAATAAGGAATATAAATTATTTTTCTTAGAGATTAATAATTAATTCTTTGATCAAATAAAAGTATTTCCAATTTTTGATGGTTTTAAATCATAATAAAATAAAATAGAGAATTCCATATTTTATGTGTTCATATTATTTTAATTAAAGGTAGATGCACTTAATTCTTAATTTCGAACATCTAGGTCATCTAGTTGGACTAGAATGATTTTAATTGAAATAATGAATATGTGAAATCATAAGGAATTTTATAAAGGACTTTTTAGTTGGACTAAAATTTTAATAATCAACATAAGTGATTTAATATTGCGAGCATGTATTAAATGTTGCGAGCATGTATTAAATGTTGCGAGCATGTATTAATTGATGCGGGCATATCTTATGTGATTAAAACACTAATCATGGACTTAGGATTATATGTTTTACCTTTAATTTTATGGGTTATCAAATTTGAAGCGATTTATTATATTCTTAGAAATAATGCATGAGTTGTTTTAGGAATCGAGATAAAATAGTTCAAAGTTGATAAAGTCAAAAGGCCTAAGAATGTTTAATAGGTTTAATATATGCATTTTGTGATGGCCCATTGGCTCGGGCCCTCTAGTAAAAGTCCATGATCAAGTGATGAATTTATTTATTCATTTATTTAAATTCTATGTTTATTTATATTGAAAGGCATGATTATTAGTAGTATTTTTATGCATGATCAATATAGAATAAAATGCTATATAAATTGAATAATATGCAAAGTGAGACCAAAATCTTTTGACGAATTAAATTCTCCCAAATAAATTATACCGAGTTAGAAATGGATGTTTGACACCCTCACCCTCCACTAAGCTTTCTAAAATTAGAATTACTATAAATGTGTAATGCTTCCCAATTATGGGGGTTATACATTTAGAAATAATTTGAAATTTTATAAAGTGCATGCAAATGCCTTAATCGAAACGTATTTCACCCCAGAAACCTGTTCGGTTGCAAGGTGAAATTCAAATGCTAGATTATAGGAGTTAGTGGGATAAACTCGGGTAGTTCACGAACCTAGAAATCGAATGGGTTGCGGTTTGGTGAACTATGGGGAAACGTATTGAAACATTTATTGGATAAATTGATATTAGATATCACTTCAAATAATTAATGGGCCAGAAACTGATTAGGTTGCAACCTATTTAATTAATTAAGGACCTCAATACCTACTGTGGAATCGATGCCAATGATGATTCCCGATTTTCACATGGGAGTGTGGGATTTGAAAAATACAGTGGGAGCCAAGACAAATTTTAAGTCCTTAATTTTTCTTGGTTAAGTCAAAACAAGTAATCTAATAAATCTGGTTTATTTCTGCAGTTATTTTCTTGTTTATCTCTCTCAAGCATGACAAATCCACTTATGAAATTACTCGAAAGAAATGTTGTGACTGGTCCCAACTATATACAATGACTCGCAATCTTAAGGAATGTCCTGAGTGAAAAGTCGATTGAATATGTGTTGGAAACAAATCGTCCTGTAATTCCTGAGAGGAATGAGGATGAAGAGGTTCAACTGGCTCACTTTAATTGGACTTGTGACAATTATAAAGCTAGAGGATTCATTTTTTGCTCAATGTGTAGTGAGCTGCAAAGTTCACATGACACAATGAGCAATGCAAAGGACATAATTCTTCACCTGGAAGAAATGTTTGGAGAGCACGGTAGGACCGCAAGATATTTTATATCAAAAGAACTCTTCAGAGCGAGGATGAGAGAGGAAGAGAATGTGGGAGACCATGTTCTCACGATGATGACCCTAATGGAAAGACTTCGGTCAATGCATTTCTATGTGGATATTCATCTTCAAGTTGATCTCATCTTACAATCGCTCCCTGATTCCTTCTACTACTTCGTCATGAACTTTGATATCAATAATATCGATTGTTCATTAGCTGGGCTAACTAAGAGGCTTGAAATCGAACAAGCTCGTATTAGGACGAACAAGAAGAGGGATTCTTCTATCTATTTAACGAATGATACATTTGATGATCAACATGATGGAAAGAGGAAAAGGCAAAAAAAAGTATCCATAAGAACTTCAAAGAAGTTAGGACATGGCCGTAAGAGCAAAGGACCTAAAAAAATGGATAGATGTCTCGAGTGCGGTGAGCTTGGCCACTGGAAGAGAAACTGTCCCAAATTAGGCAAAGGCGCACAAGGTATGGAACTATTAGTTTTTGAAACTAACTGTTCTATGACCGTATTTTCTACTTCGTGGATTCTAGACTCAGGGGCTAGTGCCCATGTTTGTTGTTTGGATCAGGATCTATAGAGAAGTAGAAAGCTGGGCCGAGAAGAAGTGATGATCAAAGTAGGCAGCGGGGAAAGCGTCGCAGCTACTAGGATTGGATCTACTTCTCTTTATTTGAATTCTGGACATTTATTGTTTTTAGATAATGTTTTGGTTTTGCCCAATGGGCTTAAGAACATTGTATCTATTCCTATCTTAGTTAAGATTGGATATACATTCCGTTTTTCTAAATTAAATTGCGACGGTTATTATGGAAATAAATTAGTTGGCAATGCATGTTTAGTTAATGGTTTGTATTATTTAAATGTCCGTAATTCATCTGATGTTAATGTTGTAACACGTAAACATGGTAGGCAAGAAACTAACTTAAGACTCAAGTGGCATCTTAGACTAGGCCATGCCGGAGAGCACAAGATCCACAAAATGGAAAAAGATGGGCTTTTAAGCTCACTAGGGTCGGACTCTATTCCTACTTGTGAATCATGTCTCTTAGGCAAGATGGCTAGATCCCCCTTCACAGGGACTTTTGAAAGGGCTACGCAAGTCTTAGGATTAGTGCATACCGACGTCTGCGGACCATTTGGAGAAATGGCTCGTGGAGGTTTCTACTACTTCATCACTTTCACTGACGACCATTTAAGATTTAGTCTAGTGTATCTGATGAAGCAAAAGTCTGAATCCTTTGAAAGATTCAAAGAGTTCAAGGCCTTAGTAGAAAATCAAACTGGGCAAAATATAAAAACTCTACGATCGGATCGTGGAGGAGAATATATGAGTGTCGAGTTTGATGAATTCCTAAGACAACAAGGAATAATGTTACAACTAACACCACCAGCAACTGCTCAACTGAATGGAGTAGCCGAGCTAAGGAATCGAACACTGTTGGACATGGTTTGTTCCATGCTTAGTTACACTGATTTACCCATTTCATTGTGGGGATACGCGCTCCTTACCGCTGCTCATGTTTTGAACAGATGTTCCTCCAAATCCGTTCCTAAAACTCCGCATGATATGTGGAATAATAGGAAACCAATTTCAATATTTCATCAATAAAACCTAGGCTCTGATACCATTTTTCAGGCACGGATCATTAGGCTAGACATGGGACTAATAGTGCAAAATACTTATAAACTATGGGACTAAGAGTGCTTGATTAGTAAAGTTTGGGACTAATAGTGCACACACACAGTTACATTGTGGGACTAAAATTGTAATTTCGCACAAAATATCACTAAAAATTCAAAATTATACATACATATTATACCTAAACATCCGAAATTATATATATACAAATTATACCTAATTCGAAGTTATACCTAAAATTTATATCAAAGTTCAAACCAAAACATACCTAAACCCTAAATTGAATATTATACACACAAGATATAACTGAACATTCAAATTAGACGTACAAATTATACCTAAACATCCGAAATTATACTTAAAAATTGTATCAAAGTTCAATCCATAAATATTAAATTCAAAATTATAATACAAATTACACCTAAATATTTGAAATTATACATATAAATTTGAAATTATAACCTAAAAATCGAACGAATTTAAACTCTAATTTGATTCAAATTAACGTAAATTCTACAATGTAATTTATAAACGAATTTAACAAAACAAAAAGTATATGAAAGTAAAAGACTACCTTAAATTCTTAAATTTGGAGAGGATTTTTGGAGGAAGGATTTGTTTGGAGAAATTGTAGGATGGAACGATTGGTGTGGAGAAACTGTAGGAAGGAAGAATTTGAAAGAAGTAAAGAAAGAAGAAAGAATCCGCATGCTACACCATTTATGCCCATTCCGCGCTCGGGCAGCGCGGAATGGGCATATATATATATATTTAAAAAAATTTAATTACATTCCGCGCAGCGCGGAATCTGCCCATTTCGTGCTGCCCGGGTGTGGAATGTGCTATTCTCTGATTCCGAATTTTTCTTGTATTATTTTCTTAATTCTTATTTATTTTTGTATTATTTATTTAAAATTGACTTTTTTGCAAACATTTTTAGAATACAAGATGGTGATTAGACTATTTCATCAACACAAAGAGATTTATTGCATTTTCGATCTAACACTAAACCCATAAAATAAATAGGGATAATGGCAGACACCCCCCTTCAGTTATGAGGTGATGTGCACTTTGCCCCCTCACTTATCATAAAATGTGCACTTCACCCCCTCGGGTAGGGGCAAAGTGCTACAAAACACATAATGAGGGGGGCAAAATGCTACAAAAATACATAAGTCAGGGGGCAAAGTGCTACAAAAACATATAAGTCAGGGGGCAAAAGTCCAATTTTTATGATCAGTGTGGTGCCCGAATTTGCCCGAACTGCCCGATGGGGTGAAGTGCACATTTTATGATAAATGAGGGGGCAAAGTGCATATTTCAATAAGTTAATAGGCAAAGTGCACATCATCTCATAACTGAGGGGGTGTCTGTTATTATCCCAAATAAATAAATGCAGGAGTGTTAGACACGAGTTGGGGGAGGGGGTTTAGCAAGTCACGTGATGGAGGCGAATGGGTCATAGGGCGTGCACGTGCGGGGTACGGGAAAAGGACGGAAGTAGGTGAGGGATGGGCGATGTAGCACGTGACAATTCTATGCTTAGTTTGGGCAGAAAGAGAGTGAGAAAAAAAAGAAGAAAAAAAAGAAATTTAATATTGAACAGCTGTAAACGAGTCACTGTAGTAACAGTATTAGGCAGTAACGGCTGCGGCAGCCTCACTGCATTTTGCATTTGCATGCGCAACTTCTGTTTATTTGATGCGGAAATTTGAATTGACAACTACCTTTATTTCTCTATAGAATATAATTATACACAACCACCCCCTAAAACCCGCTTCTTTTTCAGACTCTTTTCTTTTTCCATTTTTGTCTTCTCACTCAATTTTACCTTCTAATACTTTCTCCTGCCTTTATATTTTATGTTTTTCGACTTTGCTTAATGGCCTTAACCACTTCAAATGCTTTTAATTCTGCACTTATAAATATTCGTTCACGCATGCCTCACCTGAAATCCTTCTGAAAGTATTACAAAACATAGGAATAGTAATTATCAATTATTCACACAATTTAATGTATTCTAATAAGTTAATGGATTTCTCTTCTTTACATGCCAGATCATGAATCTATAACTACATTTAATTTCCAAAACAAATTCATATTGTTACGATATATGTTAGTTAGAAAAATTAAAGAGAATTGGAGCATGTACATCTAGGTTTCACAGATACGAATACGGAGACACGGGTACGATACGATACGGACAAAGTGATACGAATTTTCAAAAAAATTTAGGATACAACATGGCAAAGATACGGCTATACAATATATATTTATATATACTTTTATGCATTAATAATGTACAAACAAAATAAAGTAAGAACTAATAATTCTACACATAATTTCACTATTTGGCATTTTATCAAACACCGGAAGTATTATGCATTTTTATGATTTTCAAGCATAATTTCTACATTAAACTCTTAAAATCTTTAAATTTACCTAATATGGTGCTCTTGTAATAAAAAAGTTGAAGTAACCAAAACAAAACTCGAATCTCCAAAGTGTGATAGAATTTTAGAAGTAAAATAGTAATTCCAAGTCCAACCCCTTAGAATTGAATTACATAAGAATAAAATATGATTTTGAAGTTGGAACTATTATCTCAAACTAAAGATAATTTCAAATGGTGAAAGAAGAGCTTGAATTTCACTTTTGATTTTGATTGTAGAGCTAGAAGTAGTAGGAAGGAAAAGACGGCTTCACGTAAGCTGCTTTGGTGTGGATCTAATTTTTGATTTAGTTAGATTATTGCTATTAGTAATTCAGGCCCCCTAAATTTCAAAAATATAAAATTCAACCCCGTCGTGTCCTAAAACGTGTTGGACACTTCCCTAGCCGCCTCCGACACCGTGTCCTATTCTTGTTCTTTTTATTTGATTTTCTGACACTCCAGGTGACATGTTCGACACGTATCGGGGCCGTGTCTGAGGAGTATCCGTGTCCCCCAAGTGTCCGACACTGCATTATGTGATTTTTAGGAGTATCCGTGCATCATAAATTTACATGAATTTTTTCACTCCTTCAAAGTAGCCGAGTCGAGATGAAAAAGATAATGTTGAACATAATTTTATTTTACTCACTTTATAATTTGATCGAATTTAGTGTAGTTATATATTATTATTATCATTATCATTATTATTTGTTTGGTTACAAGTGTAATTATTAAATGAACTGAAATTGAACAAACTTAATTGGAAATGGGTTGGGTTATAGCAATTTAAGATATTTAAATAACTTCATAATTTTTTTGACAAATCAAGTGAAACTTAAGTCAAATTGCTTTATCGGTCAAAACTAATCGCCAAATCTCTTCAAGTCTAATTGTCAAAGTTCCATCTTATCAGTATTCTTATGAAGTGTTTAAGATGATCACACAAAAACGTTTACTAGACTAGACTTGTAATTAATTGAGTGACCATGATGATGACTTTTACATTTAAAATTGAATGAGGTGTATAAAATGTTCATGATCTTTCCTTAATCAATTTACTATGAAATTGTTCTATAACATCATCTCCAGTTTAATGTTTCTTCTTAGCTGATGAAAAAAATTCTCACATATATTTCATATCTTTTTAGAGATTTTAAAAAGCTTTTGAGTAATTATGTTTAACACCTTAGTAGTAAAAAAGAATAAAGCCAAGAGCTTGATTGGATGTGACGTAAAGAAATAACCTTTATTTTTAGGGGTTAGAGATGTGATGATAAAAATTTGTTTGGGTGAGTTTTTTGTTTTTCTCTTCCCACTAAAAAAGAGTAATAATTTTTTTTGGTGGTAAAACCAAGTAAATAAAATAAAAATAACGCAAATGGAAATCAAAAAACCAACACAAAACTAAGTCGACATATCTGCCTCTAACAGAACAAGGAGGCTTTCCGGGGCTTCCTGCCAAAGCTTCGTCCCCAAGTTAAAAGAGTGTCCAAGCTTAGCAAGTTGATCCGCACAAAAATTCCCCTCTCTCCGAGTATGTAAGAAAGAAATGTTCCAAGGTTGACTCATGAGGTGCCTACAATCTGCAATAATACAGCCTAGAGGATGGCTCTTTGAATCCCCATGCAAGATTAGTTTCCATGCCACTTCCGAGTCCGTTTCCACAACAAGCTTTTGACAACGTCTTTTCCAAGCCAATTTGAGAAAAAAATGTAATAATAAAGTGTGATATTAACGAATACTTATTTAATAAGAAAATTTAGATATATTGAAGTTAAATTCATCGATTAAGACAACCAAAAATATGCAAAATGAATTTAATTTCGCACAGTTCCGTCATTTTGAATCACGATATGTGATTATCTCGATGTTTATATTAAAATATTAATGAATAAAAGCCTTTTAATTTTTTAGGTGCGCAGTCTAACAATGAAAAGTTAAGGCCTTGTTTGTTTATGTTTTTCAAATTCCATTTTCAATATCCTGAATTATAAAATTCTAAAAATTCATAACACAAACTATTCTCATTTAAATTCTACTTTCTTCAACTTAACTTTTTCAATCCCCCATATAACTATCTATCACTCACTATATCAATCATTTCACACATTTATCAATCAACATCATTTCCTCAAATCATTACTTTTTTATTCAATCTTCCACATTTTACTATATATTAATAATAAATTCAAATTTCAAATTTCAAAATATATTAATAATAAATTAACTTTATGCATTTATTTTATTCTATTATTTATTTATTCACATAATCATTACATAAATAACTAACTCAATTATTTAACTCATTATACATCAACCAATTATTATTGATTTGACACATTTTACAAATCTCAACCATTTTTTAAAAACATAAACAAACACAACACACATCACATCATTTCTCACACGAATCCATGTAGTACGCATTTCCCAAGAAATTTTTAGAATTTTATCTCAAAAACATAAACAAACAAAGCCTAAAAATGTGATTTTGTGAAGCTTCATTTTTCAAAAAAAATTGTGATTTTTTTTCTTTGGCATATTTTTAACCGGTGCTAAATAAGTACATTTTTAATGGAATTTTGTTTCTTAAAAATGGGGACTAGCATCCAATTGATAAATTTTGAAAATTTAGGCTTTGTTTGTTTGTATTTTCATTATACTTTTTTTATTTTCATTTTCAACAGAAAATGAAAACACACACTTTACGTTATTTTTAACTGAAAATATATTCTCATTTTCATTTTTATTTTTACGTTCCCTAGAAATTTTAATTATTTATTTAAAATTACATTTCACATCACTTATCTCACATTTTCTCTTTTATCCATCCATCACCATTCTCTTTCTTTCGTTCTCCTCTCTCATCAATATTCAACATCAAATCCAATACTATTCATCTAATTATTACTTTTCAATCATTTTGCACATCACACTCACAAATTTCAACCATTTTCCAAAAATACAATCAAACACGCCTACTTTTTTTACACAAAAATAAAAAAAACACATTCTCCTATACATTTTAGAAAATAATCGTTGAAAATAAAATAAAAATACATCCAAACAAAGCCTTAGTGTTCACATAGGGAGGCATAAAGCTTGTATAAATTTGAAAATGAAAAGAAAAGTAAATTTGTTTTTTGAGTAAGAGAGACGTGGACGTGAATCCAAGGGATGTGTCAGGTTGTACAGCCTGGCTGGCAGGCTCCTCCGTTAGTTGGTTAAGTATTTGTCGTGTTGTGCCAGCTCATCACACACTCTATCTCTCTGAATAAATATCAGGAAAATCCGTTTTAATGCTCGACAGCCTGGCTTAGTCAAAACCCTCCCTCTCCATCCCCCAATCCAACCGTACCCACCCTTACCCCCCCCCGCCCCCCCCCCCAATTATATTATTAACTTCCAAAACGGTCGGTGATTTGAATTTTCCCTAATCTCTAAATAAATACACTATAACCTAACCTAAACCTCTTTTTCCTTTTCCTTTTCCTTTTTCTTTGAAAACAACAAAAATAAAAAATTGAAAGAAAAATCATAATACCCGAGCCCAGATTCATGTAATCTGATAACAATACAATAGGTGTCCCATCATATCCCTGATGTCCGACGCGTGTCCCATGCCAGCTATACATTAGTAACTGCCCTTTCAACCGGTCACCTCCCACCGGTTCAACCAGTCATCTCTATCCCCCCCCTTGTATAAATTCCCTACCTCCTCTCCACACCTTCCTCTTCTCATTAGTAAAAGGCGAGGCTCCGCCTCTCCAAATCTCCACATACCGTCTACTACTCTCTGTACATAAACCCAAACCAAAAACCATACCTTCCATACCCAAACCAAAAACCATACCTTCCATCAATTTTGATTCGAAACAAAAAACAAAAACGATTTCCGATTTTTTATTTAAGTTTTTAGGGTTGTTTTTCTAAAGAAGCTATGGCGGCGGTGTCGCAGAGGAACGAAACGGATCGGATCAAGGGTCCATGGAGCCCCGAGGAGGATGAGTTGTTGCAGAGATTGGTTGAGAAGCACGGCGCTCGTAACTGGTCCCTCATAAGCAAATCCATTCCGGGTCGCTCCGGTAAGTCTTGCCGTCTGCGTTGGTGCAACCAGCTTTCCCCCCAGGTGGAGCACCGGGCTTTCACGCCCGAAGAAGACGAAAAGATTATGCGGGCCCACGCCAAGTTCGGCAACAAGTGGGCCACCATAGCCCGCCTCCTTTCGGGTCGGACTGATAACGCCATCAAGAATCATTGGAACTCGACCCTCAAGCGTAAGTGCTTGTCTATGTCGGAGGAGTTCAATAACTTCGATCCGCTGGAAGCTCAGCCCCCGCTCAAGAGATCATCTAGCGTCGGGCCCTGCACGAATGTGTCGGGTTCCGGTTTTTGTTTTAACCCGGGAAGCCCATCCGGGTCAGAAATGAGTGAGTCGAGCCATTCGGCTCATCTTGTGTACCGACCCATTGCTAGAAGCGGCGGGATCTCCCCGCCCCATGTACAACCCGGCCCAGTTACATCACTAAGCCTTTCGCCACCCGGATCCGAAACGAATCCGAATACAGTAAACGAACCGGACCCGAACCAGAAACTTGTGTTGGAGCCTACCGTGAAACCCAGTTCCGTTTTACCAAAGCACCACCCTATCCAGACCATTCCGCCGCCTCCGCCCCCGGTTCAATTTGCTGAAACAACAGGAGATGTGACCATGGCGGGAGAAGGGGTGGCGGAGAAGCCATTTTTCAGCCCGGAGTTTCTGGCGGTGATGCAGGAGATGGTGAGGAAGGAAGTGAGGAATTTCATGACAGGGATTGAGCCGAACGGGTTGTGCATGCAGCAGAGTGAAGCTATTAGGAATGCTGTGGTGAAGCGCATGGGAATAAGCAAGATTGATTAATCACTTCACTGGAAAAAGAGACATCTTTTGTGGGAGAATTCGGGGGTATTTTAGTTTTTGAATTAGTAAAATTTAAATATTTGGTTAGACGGAAGAATAATATTAGCCTAGTGTACAGATGAGAGGGAGTGGGAGAGAAAGGGAGCAAGATATATTTCATGTCAAATATTAGAAAATGCAATTTAGAGGTGATCCAATTTTTGCGTTTTTGATGAACTGCTAAGCCTTTAATTGACCAACTATTTATATGTTTTTCTTCTTTTTTTATCCAAATACACTTTTTATTAGTTAATTTTCCTTTTTTCTGGTAGTAAATTGGATTTGTAAAATGATCTGAACAAAATCTGTTTTATTTTTAAATTTCCTATAGTTTTCTTTGCTTTGAACATAAAACTAAACAAAGAAAATAGTTTTGAGTTTTTAACTAGGACTCTTTTATTTTGAACACAGAGATAGATATCAAGCTTTTAAAATGAAGTCTGAAGATTCAAATCAAAACTGATTTCGCTGACTTGTCAATCTTACCCTTGTCAACAACACTTTCGTTTCTACTGAATGCAAGTGGCAAACCCTCATTTTCAAATTTGAGGGACATCAAAATAAAGAAGAAGCCAAGAAGCCAGAATTGACTTCAATCAAAAAAAGGGATTAATGTTAAAAAAAAAAAAAAAAAAAAACCGTGTTAACGTGAAATTGCAAAAAAACCCGGGGTTAACGAAATAGGCTAAAAATCACTTGTGTTCTTAAAAAGTCTGCAAACAGTGGATTTTTGAAAAAAAAGTGCGTATTTTTTATGTTTTCACCTTTAATGACATGCTTCTTTGTTTGGAGAGTGTATAAATGACAAAAAGACATGTCATTAAAGGTGAAAAATATGAAAATCACGCACTTTTTTTTTTCCAAAAATTCACTGTTTGCAGACTTTTTAAGAACGAAGGGTGGTTTTTAGTCTATTTCGTTAACACGGGGTTTTTTTTGTAATTTCACATTAACACAGGGGTTTTTTTGCATTAATCCCATAAAAAAATAATAGTGGTGATCAGTTTCTCATTCCTCATAAAAACTCCTATGCATGTATTGGTGGACATTGTACCAGTGCCGAGGAAACAAACTAAGCTCATTCAATAGAAATGCGTCGTACAATTAAGTCTTTGAAAAATGTACAATAACCATTTTTGAATAACTTAACGACTTGTAATTGATTTTTGAATCGTAATTTTGACAGACAAGTTTCATGATCGACATTGGCAATGCGATTGTGTTGTGCACAAGATGTACAACCAAAATAAAGAATGCTATTTTACTGTTTTCACTTTACAATAAATAAGATTGCAGTAACATAGCCCAACTGCACTTTGCCGCCTAACTAAATTGGCGAGTCGGTCACAACTTTATCATTAGTGACTTGATGAATATGTACTTGTTCATTTGGAATCCTTCTAATTGGGTTCTTTTTAGAACGACTGAGATGTTTGATATGAAAATTCGTGTTTCTATGTCCTTGCCGTAGCCACATGACTTTGCTTATTTGTTTCCACAAAAGTTCTTCTTTCTTATGTATCTCCACATGACTTATTTGTTTGATAAAAGTCGATTTATGCATCATTTGATTTGTTCATATATCCACATGGCGTAGTTTCATTGTATTTTTTTTAATTTCTTAACTGGATGACATGATTTGATTGGCTTATGCGTCTCAATTTGATTCTCGGCGAGATTTGATTGGCTAAAGAAAATACATATTAAAATATGTATTTCAAAAACAATTTTAACTAAGCGTTAGTGGGAATGAGTTAAACGCTCAGCAAAAACATTAAAGGATTGTTGAACGCTATGTTTTAAAATACCAATTGTTGTGAGTGTCCAACTTATCATGCTTAAATCACACATATGTGCTGTTGATCTGTGCAAGGTTTTATCAATTCAGTTTTGATCATGGACACTCGTCTGGCTTATACAAATACAATTTTAAGGTTCTCACTAAATTTGATAACTTGTTAGCACTTTTCAAAATCATTTTGACATAAAATTAAAGGTGGATTCCCCCTAAATTATATACCTAATAAAGTATGATGCTTCAAGATTTTAAATCAATCATACCTAATTCACTTTTTAAAGTGAGAAAGCGCTGTTTATTAGGCGTTCTGGTGAAAATATCTGCCAATTGTTTGTCAATTTCAATGAAATGTACGAAGATATCTTTCTTTTGAACATGGTTACGTAAGAAATGGTATCGAATATCAATATGCTTTGTTCTAGAATGAAGAACTGGATTTTGAGTGATAAGAGGTGTTTTTACGTGTTTTTAAGACCGTAATTCTTATGATTTGGATTCACTTATTGCTTAAATCATGTTACATTTGCATTTAATAAGTGTGTTAAGTGAATACAGGTAATAAATGAGAATACATGAAGAAAAGAGAAGAAAAACAATGTACAAAACAAGTTCAAACATGTTTTTCAACACTTAGGCGGTTTATGCATCTCCTACCACATTCGAGCGATAATTCTGTACATTTCGAGACCGAATTGGACAACATTTCCTTCTACAAAGTTGTAGATCTATGTCTTAGCTTCAAATGAGAACTTGAATCATCCAAATCGGAGGTCTATAGAGATAATTATGAAGGAAATACGATTGTTGCGCCGAACAGAGAAGTATATGCGCCAGGACACGCCCTAGCGCCTTCCTAGTCACTCCTAGGCGTGGACATCCGAATCTTACTCCTTTTCAGCCTAAATTCCAGCTCTTTATGATGGGAAGGAATCACTTTTAGCCATAATTCAGCACATGTGTTGAGGGGGAGTGTCATAAGTGTGTTTCTTGGTAGATTTACTTTATGGAATTTTATACTACACACTTTAGAGTAATGGAGGACACAAGAGAGGAACAACACATGGGAGGAAGAAGAATCTACACCTATAAAGCTAATCATCTCTTGCATTCATTCTTCACCAAGAAAAAGAGGGGAGGAAGGGACCGATCCATTAGAGAGAAAGGAGAGGGAGAAGGATTTTTGGATTCATTATCATCATTGGAGAAAGAATATTCACTTGGAGTTCTATCATCATTTACTTAGAGGGAGTTTTTATAGTCTTTTCATTTTCATTCATGTCTATGAATATGTGTATTTACTCATTATTGTTTTTCATATTATCTATTATGAACTAATTTCATAAGACTAAGGCCATGTAAGGTCAAATTGAAATATATGCTTATAATAGATGATTGTTGAGGTTATACTTATATTGTTATGTGATGTGAATTGTGTTTTTGTCTAACTTGCATATACTTGATCACTATATGTTAGAATCTTATGCCTAGGTTAATATTTCGGGAGAAAATTAACTTAGGGTGCAAGAAATTCACATCATGACCCGCAACTAATGAGGAATTGCCCTAGACATAGGTAAAGATTCCCGGGTGAAGTCGTTCGATTCAAATCGAGTGAACTCTAGTACATTAATGCATGTTTAGTGGTTAGATTTCCGGATAGGGATATTTGGGAAATCACGATCTAAGTATAGGAGTTTATACGCGAGACATCGGTTATTCTCTACCTTAGGAGTTTTCACCATAACAATATAAGTGTAATCCTTCAACAAGAACCTCTATAAGTATATTTGATCAATTTGGACCTAGCATGGGCCTTAGTCTCTCTTTACATATTTGTTTAAAATCATTTGTGCAAACTTGTTCTTATTGTACGCATTTTACATTCAATTTAATTTAATTGTATTTGTTCTTTATCGTTATAAAATCTTGAACTAGAATTCAAGTCCTTGTGGTTCGACAATCCGGACTTCTCATCCACTTTTATTACTACACACGACTAGTGCACTTGCTATTATAGCACGTTAGCTTTTAGCGTGTTAAGTTTTTGGCGCCGTTGCCGGGGACTTGTTCATTTTAGTTTTTGATTTTTCGTTTAAATTTTCATAATTCTTAGTTCTTCGTTTATTTCTAACCTTTCTTTTATTTTATTATTCTAATTTTTTTTTTTGTGTTTAATTGTTAGGTGTAATTTGTGGTGCATGACCCGCTCTTCTAACGAGCCTCTATACAATTTTGAGCCGGAGATAGAGCGTGTTCTTCGATCTAGTAGACGCGCTCGAGAAATGGCCGACAATCTAAATCCAAATGGGAATTTTTCCGACATAAATCTCTCGGAAAACAGGGAATGGTTGCAAAATCTATTCCAAGCTATGCAACCGGCACCTCCTCAAAGACTTCCATCGGTCCGGGAAAGTCTACCTCCAAGGGTCCACACTATACCGGGGCCCGTAGTCTTTCCAAATTTCTTTGCACCAAATTATCACATTCCGTCACACATCTTTAGCATGGTGCAAAGCGAACCCTTCTATGGAGAGCCCCATGAATCACCTCATGAGCATTTGTAGACTTTAGATGATACTCTCATGACTACCCAATTTCATCCACGGGATCTCGATGCAATTCGTCTAAGAGTCTTCCACTTCTCATTAAAGGAAAGGGCGACCATGTGGTACAAATCTCTACCACCCCAATCCATCACAACATGGGGACAATTGGTCGATGCCTTTTTGAGCAAATTCTTTCCACCTTCCAAAATCAACGAGCTAAGGAGCAATATTAAAGAGTTTAAGCAAGGGAATCATGAGTCCTTGGCCGAGGCATGGGCTAGATATAAAAACATGCTCCAAAAATGCCTGGATCACAACCTAAGATTGAGTGAGCAAGTATTACGATTCCATGATGGAGTTCGTTCGCGCATCCGAAATAGGCTCAATGTCGGCGCCGGTGGTGATCTCCTTGGGGTCGATTGCCAAAGTGTGTGGGACAAGATTGAGCAATTAGCTCGAGAAGATGAACTCTATCCCGATGATGAAGAAGTCACACCCACTAAAAAGATTGCTTGTGTTCAAGAGTTGGGCGAAGAAATTGCTTTGGAAACAATGGTTGGCAATGTAAACTATGTCGGAAATGCTAATCGACCTCAATTGAACTTCCATGTGCCCGAAAATTTTCCAAGGAGGCCCAATCTGGCACAAAATGCCCATCCCGGCGTCTATCAAGCACCAAGGCCCCCATTCAACAATAACCAAGCTCAAAGGCAAGGTAATCCTCATATACAAAGGCAAGTAAGACCTCTTACAACCGATGAGCGTCTCGATGAACAAATAAAGAAATCGGATTCAGCAATCAACGAACTCCGTACTATGATGAAGGATTTCATGATGGAGATGAAGGATATGAAAACACAAATGGGTCAATTATCCTCCGTCATGATCGGGAGAGCCCCGGGAACTCTACCAAGTGACACGGAAAAGAATCCGAAGGAGCAATGCCATGCCATTACCTTAAGAAGTGGCAAACATGTAGCAAATGATGTTGTTCGCACATGCGCGCCCGAGCGCCCAGATTACCACGCTCAGGCGCCGGAACCAACCTACAGTGAACAAGTGCTTCGCACTTTCGCGCCCGAGCGCCCCGATGATCACGCCCCGGCGCCAGAGTCACGGCGCCCCAGCGCCGAATGTGGCTCCCAGGCGCCCAACACATCACATCAGGAGAATTCATTTCGCACTGATGCGCACGAGCGTCTGTCGAGTCCCGCCCAGGCGCCCGAGTCACAGCGCCCTGGCGCCGATTTCCGCGCCCAGGCGCCACTTCCTGAATCCTCCACCACGGGCCCTTCAACTCCAACGCATCCTCCCATCGAGGTCCGTCTGCCATTTCCAAATGCACATAGAAAGAAAAAAAAGGAGATGGATCCAAGTTTCCTTCTGATCTTAGCAATTCTTCGTGAGGTTAGAATTAATATTCCTTTTATAGACGCAATTTTACAAATGCCAAATTACGTGAAATTTTTCAAGGATATTTTATCTAACAAACAAAAGTGGGAGGAAAACGAAACGGTATGCCTAACCGAGGAATGCTCCGCCGTATTGCTTAATAAATTACCAGTGAAACTTGAAGACCCTGGGAGTCTCACTATTCCTTGCACGATTGGGCCATTATCCTTCGAAAAAGTTTTATGTGACTCTGGAGCTAGCATCAACCTCCTTCCGTACTCTCTTTTCAAAAAGTTGGGCCTTGGTAATCCAAAGCCGATTTCAATGAGCCTCCAACTTGCCGATAGATCAATCAAGAGACCACGGGAAATAATCGAAGATGTAATCGTTCAAGTCGACAAGTTCTACTTCCCGGTTGACTTTGTGGTTCTTGATATGGAGGAAGATGTTGAGGTACCCCTGATCCTAGGAAGACCATTCCTAGCCACTGGTAAGGCGGTAATCGATATTGCCAATGGTAAGCTAACCTTAAATGTGGGAGATGAAAAGGTCACCTTTGATGTTTTTAAAGTGCTTAAACACCCATGTGATCCTGACTCATGTTTACGCATCGATTTATTTGATATGTTGATTGATGAGACTTTTCAGGCACAAATGGTAGACGACCTATTGGAGACATGTCTTTCCAAATCTATGGATGTCGATTCAGCGAGTGAAGAACAATTGGAAACCATGTTTAGCGTAGAGAAGCCACCTCTTTACCACGTCATTGGAGCTAAAAAATTAGAAAGATCACTCTTGGCTCCTCCTCGCCCTTCTATCGAAGAGGCCCCTATCCTTGAGCTTAAACCATTACCATTACATTTGAAATATGTATTTTTAAATGATAATGAGACTCTACCTTTAATTGTCTCATCTTCTTTGACAGGAGAACAGGAGGAGCGACTCATGAGAGTATTGAAGGCCAACAAAAAAGCCTTCGGGTGAAAAATTGCGGATATAAAAGGCATAAGTCCAGCGGTGTGCATGCACAAAATACTCATGGAGGAGTTCGCAAAACCTACACGCCAACCACAAAGACGGTCAAATCCACAAATACAAGAGGTGGTAAAGAAAGAGGTTATAAAACTACTTGATGCAGGTATAATCTATCCTATCTCTGATAGTGCATGGGTAAGCCCGACTCAAGTAATACCCAAGAAGGGCGGAATAACTGTGATAGAAAATGCGAACAATGAATTAATCCCTACTCGAATGCTTACCAGGTGGCGTGTGTGTATAGATTATCGCAAGTTAAATGATGCGACTCGTAAGGACCATTTTCCCCTCCCATTCATTGACCAAATGCTTGAAAGGTTAGCCGGACATGATTTTTATTGTTTTCTAGATGGGTATTCCGGCTATAACCAAATTGCCATAGCACCCGAGGACCAAGAGAAAACAACTTTCACTTGTCCCTATGGCACGTTCGCTTATAGGCGGATGCCGTTTGGATTATGCAATGCCCCGGTCACATCTCAACGATGTATGATGGCGATCTTTCATGACATGGTTGAAGAATTCCTTGAGATTTTTATGGATGATTTTTCTATTTTTGGAACCTCATTTAACACATGTCTTGATCATTTGGACCGTGTTCTAAAACGTTGTGAGGAAACAAATCTTGTTTTGAATTGGGAAAAATGTCATTTTATGGTCCGGGAAGGGATTGTACTAGGTCACAAAATCTCCCAAAAAGGGATTGAAGTGGACCAAGCCAAGATTGAGGTAATAGAAAAGCTTCCTCCACCTACATCGGTGAAAGCCGTGAGGAGCTTTCTTGGTCATGCCGGCTTCTATAGGCGATTTATCAAAGATTTTTCCAAAATTGCAAAGCCGTTATCTAACTTGCTTGTCAAAGATGCACCATTCATTTTGATTCCCTTTGTTTACAGGCCTTCATGACTCTTAAGGAGCTATTGATATCCGCTCCCATCATGGCACCTCCCGACTGGAGTTTGCCCTTCGAATTGATGTGTGATGCTAGTGACACCGCGGTGGGTGCGGTCCTTGGCCAAAGGAAGGATAAGGTATTTCAAACCATCTACTATGCTAGTAAGACTTTAAATGATGCACAAATGAATTACGCAACCACGGAAAAAAGAATTACTAGCCATAGTATTTGCATTTGACAAGTTCCATGCTTATCTCATTTTGAATAAAGTATTGTGTACACCGATCACTCCGCATTAAAATACTTACTTGCCAAAAAGGATGCAAAACCTAGACTCATTAGGTGGATTTTACTTCTTCAAGAATTTGATGTAGAAATTAAGGATAAGAAAGAGAGTAGAAATGTTGTTGCCGACCACTTGTCTAGGATAGAGGCTCCTACCCCCGAGTGCGTGTATGATAAACCTATTTGTGAGGAGTTTCCCGATGAGCACTTGTATGCTATACACAATAATGACGATCCTTGGTATGCCATTATGCAAATTATCTTGTCACGGGAGTTCTTCCTCATATCACTTATCATCAAAAGAAGAAATTCCTATTTGATGTGAAGCGATATTTGTGGGACGAACCATATCTATTTAAGATTTGTGCAGATGGCCTCATTCGACGATGTATCCCTGAGGAGGAAACACATCAATTCTCACCCATTGTCATGATATGTCGGTAGGTGGTCACTTTGACCTTCTAAAACAGTGGCTAAAGTGCTTCAATCAGGTTTCTTTTGGCCTACTCTTTCTAAAGATGCATTTTGTATGTTCAATCTTGTGATAGGTGTCAACGAACAGTAACATCTCTAAAAGACACGAAATGCCATTGCATAACATGCTTGAATGTGAACTATTTGATGTGTGGGGTATTGATTTTATGGGACCTTTCCCTAGTTCTTGTTCTAATAAGTATATTCTTGTTGCGGTCGACTATGTCTCCAATGGGTCGAAGCCGAGGCTTTACCAACTAACGATGCTCGGGTGGTTACTCGATTTTTAAGAAACAGGATTTTCACTCGTTTTGGAACTCCTAGAGCAATCGTTAGTGACGGGGGCACCCATTTTTTGCAACAAACAATTCGAACACTTATTGAACAAGTACGGGTACGGCATAAAATCTCAACCCCATATCATCCCCAAACGAGTGGTCAAGTGAGGTGTCAAATCGGGAGATTAAACGCATTCTTGAAAAAACGTTAACGCATCTAGAAAAGATTGGTCCCTTAAACTAGATGACGCCTGTGGGCATATAGAACCGCGTTTAAAACTCCGATTGGCATGTCCCCATATCGCCTTGTCTTTGGAAAAGCATGTCACTTGCCGTTGAGCTCGAACATCGCGCTTTTTGGGCTATTAAATTTCTAAATTTTGATTCCCAACTCGTAGGTACCAAGCGTTTACTCCAATTGCACGAACTTGAGGAATGGCGCCATCAGCGTATGAGAATGCCAAGCTTTACAAGGAGCGACGAAAACTTGGCATGATAAGCGTATCATTCCTCGGGAATTTCACGAAGGAGACAAAGTGTTACTATACAATTCTCGCCTTCGACTTTTTCCCCGGGAAACTCAAGTCAAAATGGTCGGGACCGTTTTTATATCTCGTGTTTATATGCCTCCGGTGCTATTGAACTTATAACGAAAATGGACGGACCTTCATGACAAACGCCAAAGGTTAAAGCATTACATTGGAATTGACGGGTCAAGGGATAAAGTGACCATACCCCTCCGGATCCTTAGCAACTCTTTGTCTCACGTCGAGCTACCGACTCTAACTAGCGCTTCTTGGGAGGCAACCCAAGTTCCTTCTTTTCTCATATTTTTGTTTGGTTTGCTTCGTTTTATTTTGATTACTCTTGCTTAATCTTTGTTAGTTGTGTTAATTTTAGTGTGAATTGTTATTTTTCCTTTTGTTTACAGGAAATGGAATGAAATTTGCAACACAGCAACATCCACGCCTAGGCGCGTCTCCCGCGCCCCGGCGCCTCTTTCTTCAGTACAGGACTGCTTCGCATTTCCCGCCCAGGCGTACGATACTACACGCCCCGGCGCCTAATCATAGGCGCCCAGGCGTCAAAATCCTACGTCGGGCGCCACGAGAGCTATTTTTGTCCAATTCCTTTCGCATTCCCGCGCCCAAGCGTGCCCCATATCGCGCCCAGGCGCCAAGCCCACGCGCCAAGGCGTCCCCCTTACACGCTCAGGCGCGGCGTAAAACTCAAAGTATTCAATTGCTTCGCATTGAGGCGCCTAGGCGCCGATATATTCGCCCCGGGCGCCGCGCAGGTATAAACTTAACCTTGGCTGAAAAATTAGATCTATTTCTCAATTCTCTCTCTCTCTTCCGACTGCCGAGCAACAACCCATCAAATCTCCACCTTAAAGCCACCATTGGACCTGCCCGAACCACCGTCTTCCACCACTCGCCGTCGAATTTGCCGCCGTAAAACTGCAATTTCCGTTTTCTCTCGATCAAAAGTGAGTGAATAGCTGTTCTTGCTCATTTCCGATTATTCAATCAGTATAAAGTATCTTTCATCTGTTTTCGTTTCGGGCCTGAAATTGTTGCTTAATCTTGGTGAATATTCAATTGTGGAAATTTTCGGGATTTACAGATTTGGAGGATTGTTTGTGCACAATTTCAGTTTTGAAATACAGAATCATCGGGCTGTGTATGAATTTGGGAATTACAGATTTGAATTTACATTTGTGATTATAGTTCCGTTTTGTGTGGAAATTAATTTTACATTTCAAGGTTTGGGGTGATTTCTGGTTGATTGTTGTGTGGGTGCTGTTTTCGGGGAGTATCGGGAATTGGTATATCGATTAAACGTCATTACTCTGCCAAAATTCTACAAAAAAAAAAAAATGCCGAAGCACACTTCCAAACAATCCAAAGTAAAAAGAAAGTGGGAGAAGGGTCATCTAACGACCCTGACTACCCTTGATTCGACTATTCCGACCCTTGACCCTCGATTCTCTGATCCGGAGGTCCAAATAATCTGTCAATGCCTCCACCATCGAAATATCATTAAGGAGAAGTACTTAGTTACACAGGGACAGCCTTCGTGCGGAACTTGGTTGAGTTTCATCACTTGCAATATTTTTGTCGTAAGCCCGAGATTATTTGGGTCCCTTTGGTTCAGGAATTCTTTGGTGCGGGGGCATTTCATGAACTTACAGCCTCGAGATATAGTGAGCCTGAGCACACGTTCGCCATACCACGTGTCATATGATGTCGGAAAGATTCGGGAGATTATAGGTACTCCTAAGCCTCAACAGTGTGAATACACTACTCTTATCACGGGACACCTACAAATCGATATGGATGAGTTAATGAGGGTCATAGCAAAGGAAGGTGAGATTTGGCCATCGGCCAGGCCTATCTCCCCCGTCGAGCTTTACTTCCGAGGCACCTTTTGGCTTGAATTTATACGGTTCAATCTCATTCCTAGCACTAATAAGTCAGAAGCTAATAAACAAAGGGCCGCTCTCATTTTTCTATCATGACTCGCAAAACTATTGACTTCTCAAAGTGATCTTTGATTCTTTATTAGACCAGTTGAAGAAGTTCAAAATGAGTTTTCCAATCACAAGACCTCATAAGCTGTGGAACATTGCTTTCCACTTATGATAACGCATTGATCGTCTTATATTTAGTAGGGAGACTCACTATAGTCACCTACTACAAAAATGACCTTTGGGCATCGGTTTTTTTGGGCTATGGCCGCGGTTTTAACCGCGGTCAAAGGTACCCGCTGTTAAAGGGTGACCGTATGACAGCGGTAACAAAACGCTGTAAGAGGTCTACTATGACAGCGTTGTCCTGAACCCGCTTGAAAAACCAAAAAAATAAAAAAATGCGACCTGTGGGCAGCGTTCATCACCAGAACCCGATGCCACAGGTGGCCCCTCTGGCACGGTTCTGGGAAAACCGCTGCCAAAGGTCGCACCTGTGGCAGCGGTTTTTGGAGACCGCTGCCCAGGTCCAACCTTTGGCAGCGGTTTCCCAGAACCGCTGCCAGAGGTCTTACCTGTGGAAGCGGTTCTCCAAAACCGCTTCCACAGGTGAGACCTTTGCAGCGGTTTTTCCCCAGAACCGCTGCCAGAGGTGAGACTGTAGCAGCGGTTCTGCAGAACCGCTGTTTTTTTTTCTCTGTTTTTTTTTTAATTATTTATTGCGCTGTCATGATAGTGCCTGTATATGCAATGATCCAATCAACAAATTTCAACTAACAACAAAACTATTCAACATAAGCAAACATCATCCCAAACTTCAATATTACCATCTTTAATCTCCAACAAAATATACAATTAACTAATTATTACTAATGACCTTACGAAATACAATAAATCAAATCTCAATTATAGCAAGTCACAATGTACAAAAACTAAATTACCTAATTTCTAAGGAGCTGCTAAGAAAATGTAACGTGCAACTTCGCAGCGTACTTCATCAATTTGCTCATCAGTATAGAAGGATTGACAATCCTTAAAGTACTGCAAGATATATGTATATATATAGAGATAATTGCAAAGTGAAATAACATTTCAATTACCTACCAATTAAGGTTTAATATTTCAAAAGTAATAGAATAAGTATATATAATATATAAGGATTATGTATACCGCTGTTGGGATTATAGATAGTCCGTGGCTAATAATCTCTTTCATGAATCTCATAACGAAATAGCCACAATCCACCTCGTTGGTCTGCCGGGGGCACTACAAAAGCAATCAAACTTACATTGTATTAGAAGACGAACTTCTATACGAATATATCTCATGAACCTAGAAACGCTAACCTTTATAGTAAACCATTTACAGTCCGAGTTTTTGGATTTGTTGGATTGGTTGTTGCAGTTTGCACGAAATATGTGCACAGCTCTATAAAAAAATATAAAAAACAAGAAAATATGTTAAAAACAAGAAATTATGTGAAATAAATACAATTTAAAAAATATTAAATATAATGGATACATTGATTGAATGAAAAACTTACTGATTGAATTTTAGCATCATTCATCTCGGTATTGCGGCTCACCATGCACAGAATCCAGATAGTAACAATCTCTTTAATGGATTAATTGCAAGCAACAACCAATGACCCCTACAAAACATTCAAAAGATAGTTGAAAATTTGTTTTGCGTAGCTAGTTTTACAAATTAAATCGAGTCTTTAGTAGCTCACCCGGTGTTGTAAGGTGCAAAAAATAACTTATTTGTTGTGTACTCTGCATCATAGCACGTGCTATGTACTGCACTTGTTGAACTGACGGTCTGTTTGAGCAGCTATGGAATGTGGGCTAAGGAACCCGAAACTTGTTTCTTTTCCTTCGGGGATCACGTAGTTAAACCACAAACACCTAAATTGAGCATAAAAAATGAATTCGAGTGACGAAAATAATCGTAGTTGATGTAATAAAATAATTAAAAAACTTACTTTATGTACGCTGTAATGATAGAGGCTCCTATTTCTTGTCTACACAGAAGGTGATAGATCTCCTCCCTCCCAATGAACTCTGGAAATGAAACATTCATAATGGCTTCGTCCAATATATATTGATCTGGGCATCAATCTTCATCATCTTCGTGTACTTTCCCAGAAATACAAGGTCATTAGGGAGTCCATCTAGTTGAAGATCTGCACATATGTCTACTTCACCTGCAGGCTCGGCCACTTGAGATTTTCCTTTGACAGTTGACCGCTTCGACGTCCCTGACTTACGGTTTGCAGATGATTTGGACTGTTTAAGCAAGAAAATAAAATATAATGTTACACACCAAAGTATATTTAGTAACCTCAAACAAATTGTTATAATTTATTAATGACTAGCTATTAATTACATACCGGTGCAGCAGTGACAATGACAAGACTCGCTGGCCAAGCAACAAAGGTACCCAGCGCATGAGAAAATGGAGAATATTTCATCATTGAGAGGGACGGGCAGGAGTGTATTAGCCTCAACTGCAGTGTCAATGCGCACTTTCACATTGTTGGTGGCTAATTGACAGTTGTGAAGTGTTCTATCAGTCTCTGATCGATTGTATAGCTGTCCTTTAGCCACCACACGATATGATGGAGATGAAAGTGCTAATTGACATGGAGTGATACCCTACACACACACGTATATATATATACAACATTATATTAGAAAGTTTTGTATGATTTACAGAAAATAGAGAGTCGCAAGTTATATGATTAATAAACAAGTTCAATATTTTACCTCAGGAAGCATCTTATAACCTGGTCTGGGGGCTGCTATCTTTCAAAGAAATGACGTCATCTTCATGTGGCTGACGCGAGCTAGGGGCTTCCAAAACATCAATTCGTTGTTGCATGGCAACCATAGTTTCGGAGAGGTTTTCACTATGTTTCTCAAGTTTTCCATCTCCTTTTCTGAAGCAGGCTTTGGATCCTTAAATAGTCTCTTTGTGGAACCCCAAAGCCAACACCCCTAACGCGACCCGATGCTCTTTCCTTTTAATAGCTTTAGCCAATAGGTCATCTCGACTCGTGTAAGTTCCACTATGGCTAGTGCTCTCTTGTGAAATGCTCTCCTGTAATGATATATTTTTAAAATTAAAAAAAATAGTGAACCTTGTGCTTTTAATAGTATTTCAATAAAACAATTAATAGAGCTAAAATTGCCAATAACTCACCATTTCATTCACCACTCTTCTAACATTTTCGTTATCAATTTGATTTGTCGGATCGGAACGCGAAACCCTCCACACGAGTGCTCGTGTCACATCTGTACAATCGGATCCCGCATCCCTTCTTTTATTTATCTGTATTTTCATAAAAAATATATGTATGCATTAACATAGAATTATTATTAAAAAAAATTGTAAGGATTCACTGCTAAATGAACTACATACCTCCATTTGCTCCACAACAGCATCTCCAAAACTCCCTTTCCGGTAAGGATATTCAGGGTTTCTTTGCTCTTTCCTGATTGTCAATGCTTATTTTCTGTTTATTACATTATCAATTATTAGCTAAATATAAACGCAATAACCAACAAATGAAACTGTAAATTAAAATGACTAGCTACCCTGCCAAGGTTCACCTAAGCGAACCTCTAAAAATGCCGCCCAATCGGCTTGGGATATCTCATATTGTGGAGGTGGGTTGACATTAACATTTCCATCATCATCTCGCACATACTTTCTGCTTATGTAGCTCCTGAAGTACGTGCTAGCCTCCAGCTTCTGCTAGTACGTACTTTTGTCGACTTTCGTCAATATCAAACGCCAACTACAAAAAACAAACAATAAAGTATATATAAAATTATAATTTAGAGAATATGATAATATTACACTTACAAATAAGATAATATCCAAATTACCTTCATCTCATCCCAAATGTTTTTTTGTTGCTGACGGGACTTTGCGCCAAGTACTAATGGCAATCGACACCTTCTGCCGAACCTGCACGCCTATATACCCAACAAATATTGATTTGTTGGGGTAATTGGCTGACTCTGTCATCCAGCCGACAGGTAGCCTTATGCCTTTACTTCTGGCATTGACAACTTTTTTCATAGCAGAGACCCTCTCCGTATCTCCTTCTCATGACCGCTATCTGATCCATATACATCATCGTCGGAAAACTACCATCAGGATTTGAAGCCATCGACCTACAAAAGGACAAATAATACAGAAGTTAGATTCATATAAATTGGCAGATTCATTTGGCAATAATAAATTTCAAAATAGACGTAAAAATACAGAAGTTATCTTCAATAAAATTGGCAGATTCATTTGCAATAATAAATTTAAAATAGACGTAATAAATACAGAAGTTATCCATATAAATTTGGCAGATTCATTTGGCAATAATAATTTCAAATAGAAGTAATAAATCACAAAATAAACAAAATTATCCTAAACCACAAAATAAACAAAATTAATCCTCAATTAAACATAAATAACCCCCAGCTAAACCAAATTAACCTTAAAATCAATCAACCCTATTTCCCTTAAATTTTCCACAAAAATTGGCAAATCTCAAGAATATAAATTTTCTAGCAACTAAGTATAAATATTGAAAGAAGTCTATCATACAATTATGAAATAAATTCTAATACTTTCATCGTTTTCTTTTTGTCGTTGGCTTAGCAGTCTTTTGCTTCCCATCGGTACGACCATTTTTTTTAGTACGGCGACGAACTGACGGATTAATCCATATCCCCTCTTGGTGATCTTGACGCATATACAATTCATCATCACTTATATCCAAGTCATCGTCACTATCAATTGATTGTGAATCACCTAAGGAGATAGGGTTTTCTCCATCATCTTCACTTTCTTCATAATCACCTTCAATACATGTATTTTTGTTTGCCGATAAAACAATGGACCACCTCTTATCAATAGGATCGGTAACAAAAAATACTTGTTTAGCTTGTGACGCTAAAATGAAAGGTTCATCTTTGTATCCCACTCTTTCAAGGTCTACTCGAGTGAAGCCTATTTCACTATTATCGACACCATGTTTATTGTCAACCCACCTACACCAAATACAGGCACCCGAAACCAACTATAATCAAGCTCCCATATACGTTCAATCACCCCGTAATATGATAAATCGGCATAGATAGGATTATTATCTTTCGCACTTGAGATATGCATTGCTTGAGCTACAAGACTCACACCACTATTCTGCATTGTACTTCGTTCGTCTTGGTCTTTTGTATAGAATGTGCGACCATTGATACGATAACCTGAATAACAAAATACTAGTCTGTCCGGACCCATCGACAGCCGTGTCAATTTATCTGAAACTGAAAGCTGTGGATTCTCTTTCTGTTTTCTTCAAAATGCTTTCGGAACCAATCGATGAAACTCTTATTATGCTCTCTTGAAATCCAACTCTCATTTTTAATTGGATTGAATCTCCTAAGTTGGTTCT
Organism: Buddleja alternifolia; assembly: GCA_019426215.1. NCBI lineage: Eukaryota > Viridiplantae > Streptophyta > Magnoliopsida > Lamiales > Scrophulariaceae > Buddleja > Buddleja alternifolia. Next base: position 20,348,473 of record CM033397.1, on the reverse strand, counting down.
TATGCTCTTCAACATATGGGTCAACCTCATCGGTGTTGTGGAGCACATATAGGGTGCCTGATCCCTTTGTGTAATATGAACACTAGCTAATTGTTTCCCATTAATCCGACTCCTTCTGTTCCCCCTCCCACAACATGAGACTTTGGGAGCTCTGCAACATTAGAATCTGTCAGATACTCTGTGCAAAATGTAATGGCTTCATCAACTATGTACCGTTCAACAATGCAACCTTCCGGTCGACTACGATTTTTCACGTAGCCTTTCAATACTTCATATAACGCTCAGCCGGATACATAGATCTCATAAAAGCCGGTCCACATAGTTGAGTCTCTCTAACCAAGTGAATGGGAAGATGAGTCATTATATCAAAAAAAGCAGGTGGAAAATACATTTCAAGCTCACACAAAGTGATGACAATTTGTTTTTGAAGTGCAGGAAATTGCTCAGGATCAAACACCTGCTCCACATTGCTTTGAAGAAGAAACACAATTTAGTTATCGTGTCTCTCACCTTTTTTGGCAAAATGGCCCGTATAGCAATTGGTAGCAAATGATCCATGATTACATGACAATCGTGAGTCTTCAAGTGTTTTAGCTTCAAATCCTTCATTGATACAAGACTGCTAATGTTTGAAGAATACCCTTCTGGAACTTTCACTCCATTAAGAAACTCACATAATGCAATTTTTCTTTCCTGGCTAGAGTGTGAGCTGCTGGAGGCAAATAAGTACGTTTCCCCTTATTTGTTGGTGTCAATTTTCCTCTTATCTTCATTTCAACCAAGTCTAACCGTGCCTTTACGCCATCTTTTGTCTTTCCGGGCACATTTAGAAGTGTTCCAATGACGCTATCAAATACATTTTCTCAATATGCATTATATCGAGAAAATGTCTAACATGTAAAGACGTCCAATACGGCAACTCAAGAAAATTGACTTTTTTTTCCACCCAGTTTTTGCAAGGCCACATGCAAAAGTCTTTCCAAATTTAACCTCCAAGTCTCTTACATTTTCAAACACTTCTTCACCAGTTAAGCACTTAGGAGCTCGACCTTCTTCTATATTCCCATTGAAAGCTTTCTTCCACCGACGATATCGATGGTTCCGATTTAGCCATCTCCGATGCCCTTGGAATGCATATTTCTGGGAGTGTGTCAATCGATATTGATCTGTACTCTTCACACATATGGGGCATCCACATTGGCCATGTACACCATATCCCTCGAGGTTTGCTCTTGCCGGAAAATCATTGATTGTTCCAAATAACATGACTCTGAGATTAAAATTTTCTTCTCTCAACCCGTCATATACTTGAACACCGGTGTCCCACAACACCTTCAAATCCTCAATTAAAGGGGTCAAGTAGACATCTATATCATTTCCAGGTTGTTTCGGCCCAGAAATGAGTATAGGCATCATTATATGCTCTCGCTTCATGCATCGCGATGGGGGAAGGTTGTAGATCATCAAAATCACCGGCCATGTACTATGTGAGCTGCTTTGCAAGCCATGAGGGTTCATGCCATCTGTAGCCAATACAAGGCGCAGGTTTCTTGATTCTTCACCAAATTCAGGGAAATCATCATCAATCTTTTTCCATTGAGGAGAATCTGAGGGATGTCGAATCTTGTCATCTTCAATCCTTTCTTCAAACCTTCTATCAGCATGCCATGTCAAGTCCTTGGCTAACTCTTTACTACTGTACATGCGTTTAAATCGTGGTATTATAGGCAAATACCACATGGTTTTGACAGGCGTAGATCCATTCTTCTTGTACCGTGAGGCGCCACATTTTGGACAGGCCTTCAATGATGCATAGTCAATTCTAAATAATACGCAATCATTGAGACACGCATGTATCCTCTCATATCCCATGCCAATTGAGGTTAACATCCGTTTAGCCTCATAAGTACGATTAGGTAACACATTATCCTCAGGTAGCATGCTTTTTAATAAACCAAGCAAGTCTGTGAAACTCTTATCACTCCACCCATTGTTGGCTTTTAACTTGTATAGGTTAAGAACTGTTTTCAATCTCGTGAATTTACTACCACTATACAGTGGTGTCTTTGAATCACTTGTCAAATTGTCAAACATTTTAGGACAATTTCGCAAATCCTCCTCAATCACATTTGTCATCTCCTCCAAACGATCAGGCTCATAATCATTCATGTTGAAATCGTGTGATGGATATGATGTACCACCCAAATCATCCAACGGGACACTGCTTTCACCGTGTCTTGTCCAACGTTTGTAGCTTTTATCAATTCCATTACACACCAAATGATCTTCCAACTCACGTGGACTAATTCTCTTTCCAAAACAACAACGTAAACACGGGCAAGTGATCCTAGTTCGATCTGGTGCATGGTCAACCGCAAACTTTATGAACTCTTTCACACCTTTCTCATACTGTTCCGACATACGATCTGCTAAAATCCAACTTCGATCCATTTTGATTCTAAATTAATCAAATAAACAATTTTATCATCAGTTGATAGTTAAATTAATTAAATAATTTGTATTTTAATTTATTTCCCATTATTCTAGAAAAAATTCAGCAGAGTAACAACGCAAAAATTACTACCAGTTCTCGACTTAATCTTCACCCGGTTAGGTTGAATCCAACAAAATTCGAATCTGACGATCCGCTAAAATCCAATTTCAATCTTAATTAATTATATTTTCAGCAACTACAAATATTGATCACCAGTCGGATCACATAAATCACATAAAACTATAGATAAAACATTATATTTTCAGCAACTAAGTATAAATATAGATCACCAGTTGGATCAATGTACCCTAAACCACCAAATAACCACAATTTAATCTCAAATCAAACGGAATTAACACCCGACTAACTAAAATTAATACTAAATTCAGTCAAATTCCTAGTTCCCTTAAATTTTTTATACACCCACACATACACAAATACACGCACACATACACAAATATATATACATACACTCATATATGCATACACCCACATATACACAAATACAAGCACACATACACAAATATATATACATACACTCATATATGCATACACCCACATATACATACATCTATACATACTCTATGTGTGTGTATATATATATATATATATATATATTTATATTTATCTAAAAGAAAATACCAAAACTAAATGGACCACGGCGGCGGAAGCGGAGGTGGGCGGCAGGGGCAGCGGCGGCGGAGGTCGGCGGCGGCGGCGGCGGAGGTCGGCTGCGGCGGCGGCGGTGGTAGAGAGAGAGAGAGAGAAAAACCGAGAGAGAGAGAGAAAAACCGAGAGAGAGAGAGAAAACGGGAGGGGGGCGGCGGATGGTGGTGGTGGTGGTGGTGGTGGTGGTGGTGGTGGTGGTGGTGGTGAGAGAGAGAAAAACCGAGAGAGAGAGAGAGAGAAAAACCGAGAGAGAGGGCTAGATATCTAGAGAGAGAAAAAGAGATCTAGGGGGGCGGCGGACGGTGGTCTCGCGATGGGGGGGGGGGGGGGGGGGGGGGGGGGGGGGGGGGGGGGGGGGTGGTGGTGGTGGTGAGAGAGTTGAGAGAGAGAGAGAGTGAGTAGGTGGTGAGAGTGAGAGTGAGAGTGAGGGGGGCCGGGTTGTAGAAAACCCGGCCCTTGTGCCAGCGGTTCTGTCGAACCGCTGGCACATGTCTGTTTGTGGCAGCGGTTCGGCTAGAACCGCTGCCACAAAGTACACTTCTGGCAGCGGTTCGGCTAGAACCGCTGCCACAAAGTACACTTCTAGCAGCGGTTCGGCCGAACCGCTGCCATACGTGCGCTTTGTGGCGGCGGTTCGGCCGAACCGCTGCCATACGTGTGCTTTTTGGCAGCGGTTCTGGCCGAACCGCTGCCACATTCAAAATATTTTTTTTTTTTTTTTTTTTTCTGAAACCTATGCCAGCGTTTTGGCTCGAACCGCTGTCATAGGTCCGAACCGAATGCCACTTTTTACAGCAGTTTTCAAAACCGCTGTCATAGGTGCGCTGTAATAGGACTTTTTTGTGGTAGTGAGTCTTACATGACTTGGTTACTGCCCTCTAGAGCATCTAATTCAATTTTACATATTCCAAATATTATGACAAGAGACGTGTCACAGTGTCTACAAATTAGTAAAATCATCTAGTACTATTCTAAGATCTCAATACTCGTATGAGATTTTGGTTGCCATGGTCATATTAGAGATATCATACATGCGCATCTATACAACATTGATTTCATACTAAGCAAATTAACATTTATGACAATTCACCATAATGTACAGATTCGAAAGGTCACGTAGGTAGTGCCCAATCATCATCCGTGTCAAAATGTTCATTATCACAAATTTAATTTCCTAGTACAAAATCTCATAAAGTTCTAGGTAAGTATCATTTGAACCAACCTTAGAACTCCCACTTAATTTCATGATCAAAGCATATCATGATATATAAGGGAAAATACTTCTTAATTATCATATGCATGTAAGTCGTCAAAAGCTCAATGTCATAAAGAAAACAACATATACATTTCATAAACATATGCACATGAGTTACATGTCAACAACTTTTCTAGAAAACAAGGAATGTACGTAACCCAAATGAAGTAGCTCCTTGTACTTCATTTTCATTGTCTTAAAATGTTCACGTAAAGAATGCTCGGGGCGCATTCTTGACCGCCTCAACAATTCTAATTTTGCCAAACGCACACGAGTACTTCTCACTCTAACTCCCCTACGGAGGATACTAGAAGTAAATTAGGATCTCGCCATCTACGAAAAAAAATTGACATTAGATTGGGCACAAAGCCAATCATAATACATTACCTAATATGAAGATTTTAACACTTGATAAAAAAAATAATAATTATGCTCCAAGAATTTTAATTTAGGAAAAACAATTCCAAATAAGAAAAAATGAGCATAATATTAAAAATGTTCACACTTTTCATCTTGGTAGCCAAGGCATGAGAAATAATTTCAAAAAATTAATCAAAACTTTTCAAAAATTTTCTATGATTTTCCATGGTTATTACCTTCAATAAATAGAGGAATAATATTTCTGATCTCCAAAAAAAAATATTTTAAATATTCAAAAAATCATATATACATTTGTGACCGTACAAAAATTTTTCTGATCGAAAACGACCCCAGGAAGGCACTGCGGCCCCACACACCACCTAGGCACGTGTGCGCATGAGGAGGTGGCGGCGCTTGTCTTTCCATCATTTTTCGGATTCAAAATTTTGGCTACCCCCCCCCCTCCAATTTGTGACTACTGCAAATCCATCGGTGGTCCTCGTTTATTTTTGTGAGCACTCTAAGATAGGGAGTGGATCTCACTCTCCGTGCGCGCGAGTGAGATTCGTCACTTTTACTGCTCATCATCTTCCTTATATTTTTTCAGAATTTTCAACAACCGGATATAATCTTTGAGAAGCCATATCTCTCTCAATGTTAATCCATTTTGAAAGTTCGTTATATGGTTGGAAAGCCATTGAAACAAGGAATCTATCCATATATAAATTACACAATAATAGTAACTAAACAGGGTTCAAAATCACATCTAAAGTCACTGAAAATGTTCACCAAAAATTTAATTTCTCATCGAATGTCAAGCATGCTTACATATAACTTCATACAATATTTATACATGGTCTAGGAATGCTACATCTCAAAAATTAAATCATATCATGGACATATCATAAAATCACATTTCATGCAAAAAGGGGAGGCATGGTGAAGCATCATTTTAGACCATAATTAAATCACATTTTGGTGTGAAAGCAAGTCACAACCAAATCGCTCTGATATCAATGACGAAAGTTAATCACATAACACATGCGATTTCAACATATAAATATTTACAAAATGCGGATCTTCACTTGGTTATTTCACAGCCTCTTTCACACGTTTATGATGCTCCAATTGGTCCACAAACTCAATCAAAGTGAAAGAGTTATTTTCCACGATCCAAGCACTTCAAACCGGTGAATTTCCTTTGTCGAATTACACCAAAATATGACTTTTATGCCTTCACTTTTTGCCCCTCATTATATTGCTGTAAATTTTTCCTTACTTTTTTGTGTGTATTATCTTATTTTGTGAATATAAGATTAATAGGGAGAGAGGGAAAGGGAGTTGGAGTAAGCACTCCCCACATTTTCACTCATTCAAATTAATATACGGAGGGTCAAGCTCTACCCATATTAATTTGATACATGAGGTCGCGGGTTCGAAACTTTTGATTCCTAGAATGATTATTTATTTATTTAATTTATAAACAAAACGAATATATAAGTTCAAATTATGAATATTTCTTATGTTTTAGACTCATTATCTCATAAATGAAATTTTTTAATTGTATAAGAAAATGTATTTCAACATTTGTTTATCATCATGTATTAAGCGCTGGATAAAAAAATTCTAATCAAGAAATAAACAAATATGGTGATAGGGGGCCACCGTTTTGCAACCCGCATTGCGGTGTCCAAGAAGGTGATTTTTGACCGTTTATAATGAGGTTAAAGGAAACCATTCTAACACAAATCATAATTCTTTGAATCAGCCACAATGAAAAATAATTTTTGAAAAGCATATTTTAAAATTTTTCAATTTAGACGATCATCGAAAAAATAGTTAAAGAATTTATATTTTGTTGTTCGAAAGTGCAACTGCATTCATATATTGTGATTGTGATTACAAAATTATACTATATAACAAAATTATGAAATTAGATTATGTTACCCAAAATGAACATCGATTAATATAAGTCAAACAAATTTAAATTTCGATAATTGGAACTCACTTTCCTAAAATGAACATAGGTTAATATAAGTGGGCTTGCTTCATGTTACGAGTCCAGTCATGCCAAAATTCTCCTTTCCTTTAACTCAACTTTATCTCCTCTTCTTCATATCAGTCCCAATCCGCAAAATATCAGTCCCAATCCGCAACTCTTGTTTTCAGCCTTTCCTCTTCGAATTGCAAAGATGGCTGGTGTTAACTTATAAGTGTTGTGCCATAATTATGTAGGTGAAAATAAATACATTCTTGGTATCAATCAATTTTCTTGAATTAATATGGTCTTATAATTAGGTCCCCCAAGCTGGAACGTTGTGACAGACACTTCATTGATCTAGAATGGAGGTTGGGGGTCGCTAACAATGATCTGGAGAGATTACGATGCAAAATAACGCATGAAAATAAATGGGTTCAGGATGAGAGGCATGGCGGCAGCAGACACGAGAGCGGTGGCAAGGCAATGCAATGTGAATCCATCACCACGGAGGGGATCAAAGCCCGCAGTAGAATGTGCGCGAGCATGATCGATTTCTCCCAATTGCAAACATCGGCCGCATCATGAAGAAAGGCCTGCCAATGGAAAGATCGCCAAGGATGCTAAGGACGCCGTTCAGGAATGTGTATTCGAGCTCATCTACTTCGTCACTAACATGTATGAACTTAATTACGCTACTCCATATTCGTTCAAGCTTCGATTTTTAGTATTGTTTATTTTTAGTATTGATAATTGTCTAACAATATCTTTCAAGAAATTTTTAAGAAGACTATACATATGAAATATTTAAAAATAAAATTATATTTAGTCAATTATCAATATAATTTTTTTACATAAAACAAATGCCTATACAAAACTACAATTGATTAAATTTTTAGTCTAGAGGGTTAAGAGCAATTAAGCTAATAAATTTATTAATACTGGATCTTAGATTTGTTTTGAATGAAAAGTTGGTGGAATGGGTTTTTTTGGATTGAAAATTTTTATGGTGATTTTTTTGGATAAATGATTTGTTTCAAGGAGCTTTTAATAAATTTTTCCAAATTTATATTTATTTGGCGAGTACGAAACAAATTAGTCATCATATGAACTAAATTATACCATTTTTGTGTTTCCCCTTCACGAAAAGTTAAAATTGTCCTCGTTGCCGCATATATGAAATAAAATGTAATACCAATAATTCACTCAAATTTCAAATGAGGAACTCTAAATTATGAACATTTCTCAAGTTTTAAACTCATTATCTCATAAATGTAATTTTTTAATTGTATAAGAAAATGTATCTCAACATTTGCTTAGCATCATGTATTAACAAATACGGTGATAGAGGGCCAAGAAGGTGATTTTTGGCCGTTTATAACTAGGTTAATAGAAATCATTGTAACACCAATCATAATTCTTAGAATCAACAGGAAAATTAAATTTTTTGAAGGGCATAGTTTAAAACTTTCTAATTTAGACGATCAACGAAAAAATATTTAAAGAATATATATTGTTTTGCTCGAAAGGGTAACTGAGTTCATATATTGTATTTCAGACTATAAATTTTTGCTATATTTCAAAATTATAAAATTAGATTTTGTTACTTAAATGAACATAGATTAGTGATAGTCGAACAAATTTCAATTTTGATAAAAGGAACCCACTCAGTCGGACAAAATCAACATCTTTCAAACACAATTTCCAATGATTTTGTCATTCTAACTGAATTTATATTTGGTGTTTGAGATTACAGTTTTTATTATATTTCAAAATTATGAAATTATATTATGTTACCTATAAATGAACATAGATTAATATAAGTGAAACAAATTTCAATTTCGATAAATGGTACTCAATTTCGTAAAATAACATAATATAGGTGGACTCGCTTCACGTTATGAGTACATTCATGCCAGAATTCTCCTTTCCTTTAACTCGACTTTGTCTCGTCTTCTTCATATCAGTCCCAGTCCGCAACTCTTCTTTTCAGCCGTTTCTCCTCCATTTCCAAAGATGGCGGGTGTTAACGTGCAAGTGTTGTGCCATTATTATGTAGATGAAAATAAATACATTCCATATATCCATCAATTCTCTTGTATTAATATGGTCTGATCATTAGGTCCTCCAAGCTGGAACGTAATGGTAGACAGTTCATTGGTCTGGAATTGAGGTTAGTGTCACGCCCCGACCTCCAGGACCATGACCACCGCCACAAACTTCTGAGAACATTCCAAAAACCTGCAAGGCTCGCCTATTAACAACACTGGTATAGAGCATCTATACCTAATAATTATTATAAACGAATCAATACTACCAACTGAAATGGAATTTCTCAAGAATAACTCAATTCTCCAAAATAATAAATATCTCGTACAGTCAAATAAATGCGATTCTCCCAAATAAATATCCACTACTACAGAAATGATCTATTACAGCGGTTTTTTTTGGCCTATTACAGCGATTTTAACCGCTGTAATTATAACCGCTGTAATAGGTATATCCTATTACAGCGGTTATACAAATAACCGCTATTAAAAAAAAAAAATTATTTTTCCGTGGCCTATTACAGCGGTTTTTTCCAAAACCGCTGTAATAGGCCCCGGAAAAAAAATTTAAAAAATTTTGACCGTGTTGGAATGATACGAAATTCGCACGGTCATAACGAAACGGCATTCCGAACAAAACGCAAGGTACAACCTTGCGCTCTCGTGATTTTAGCCATTCGAGATCGCTTAAGGCCTCAAATTTGCGTTTTATTACGAAAATAGGGTATTTTCGTAATAAAACGCAAATTTGAGGCCTTAAACTATCTCAAATGGCTAAAATTCCGAGATCGCATGACTATGTCATGCGTTTTGTTTAGAATACCGTTTCGCTATGACTATACGAATTTCGAGTCATTTCAATACCGCAAAATTTCAACCGAGAAATATTTTCGTAAATACACAAATATACATACACCCATCCACACATACACAAATATACATACACCCATCCACACATACACAAATATACATACACACATCCACACATACACAAATATACATACACCCATGAACATATACCCAAATATACATACACCCATCCACATATACACAAATATACATACACCCATCAACATATACGCAATATACACAAACCCATCCACATATACACAAATATACATACACCCGCACATACACAAATATACACATATACACAAAATAAATACACACACACATACACAAATATACATACACCCACACATATACACATATACAAATATAGATATATATATATATAGAGGGAAGAAGAGAGAAAGAGAAGAAGCTTACTATCGTCGTGGTGGTGGTGGCGGCGGCGGCGGTAAGTGGTGGTGGCGGTGGCGCCGGTAAGTGGTGGTGATGTCGAGCTTTTTTGGGGAGGGGGGGATCGAGAGAGAGAGAGAGACCGAGAATAGAGAGAGAGAGAAGCTGAAATGGGTTTTAAATTTTGAGAGTGGGAGAGAGAAGCGGGAAGATAAAAATATTTCGAATTTTTTCGTACATGGCCTATTACAGCGGTTTTTTTAAAAACCCCTGTAATAGGTATACACTATTACAGCGGTTTTTTTTAAAACCCCTGTAATAGGTTTAAATTTTATTTTTATTTTTTTTAGCTGCCTTTTACAGCGGTTCAGTAGTGAACCGCTATAATAGACCTGGCACCTATTACAGCGGTTCATGAAAGAACCGCTGTAATAGGTGCCGCGTATTACCTATTACAACGGTTCTTTTACGAACCGCTGTAATAGCCCCCTCCGTTCAGCAGTTTTTTGAAAAACCGCTGTAATTGGGGCGCTGTAATAGGCTCTTTTTGTAGTAGTGATCTAAATCGAAAAGATCCAAACTAATAAGTCTAATCGGCTCGAATTAAACTAAAAGCGATAAAAAAAACTTCTAAGTCGAGCTCCTCAAGACTTGGTCAACCGACTTCAACAATTCACCTCTCCACTAATTCTGGACATCTGAAAAAGGATATTAATAAAAGAATGAACTCGACGGCCCAGTAAGCAATTCCATCACTCGACCAGTCGGATCAAGCAAGCAACAAAATAATATTTTACTTTTTGCTAGAGTACACAATAAAGTTACAAATAATTTTCACGAGAAATTCACTGTAAAGGTAATATCAAATCTCCACGTACAATTCACAACGTAAAAACCAACACATAAGACAACCATGCTCAGGGACATGTTTAACCCCTCTGTCTTAGGTCCTGGTACAGGCATAACCCCCCTGTACTACGTCCTGGTATAGGCATAACCCCCCTATACTGGGTCCTGGTATAGGCACAACCCCCCTATACTGGGTCACTGACCAACACTCACACACTCGGTTGCCCATTTCCTATTCCGAAATAGTCAATGATGTAATGGTCTCACAATGGGTTTTAAAAACCACTTCTACAATAATCACATTTACAAAAACCCATATCAATCACATACAAAAATCACATTTTGAAATCCAAGTTCAAGAGGCTCAAATCATTCACGTTTCCAAATACATACATATATACAATTGCACGATCTAAGTTATGGAAATCACACACGCACCAGAAAGTAATACATATATAATTTTATATAACTAGAAGAGTGAAGAATCACTTACCTTCAAATCACAGACATATGACACCTAAGAGAGTACTCTCAAATTTCACTTTCTGCTGCCAATCTGAATAAAAGTAAGGTTAAGTGTATAATTTCACTTTTTTTCCATGTATTCTAATTAAATCTCTATACGAATAAGATTAGGTGAATGACATCTCATCCTTAAGGGCGTAAATTTCATAATAACACTTGTCCTAACAGTTCCTCTGGTATTCTAATCCACATTCATTAGTAATAAACAATTTTCAAACTCCCAATTCTTTTAGAGCAGATTACGTTCCAAACTAAATACCAAGAATATATGGAATCAACTTCACTTTTAAACTTCCAATTTTCATGGTTGTAGAAAAAAAATAGACAAAGACACTATGCTTTACAGATGATTAAGTATGAACCATCGGGTAGATATTTGATTTTCCCATGTACGTAAATATCACATACCTTAAGTAATGAAAAGGATGGTGGAGCATTAACATACTAATAGCCCTAATGTCATCATGTCCAATAACTTCTCTTTTATATTTCTCGCTTGTAGAATCTTGAGAGACTTTTCGAAGTCTTCAACAACTTTTCAATCAACGTGTGCAGGATAGGGATATAAAGCAGGCTAGAGAAACTTCAACACCAAACTCGTGCATGCAATCTCACAAATCTATTTCTCTCTTCCATTGTATTTTGAAATCTAATCATTTCAATCTATTCCCATGTTTCTCTTGGGTGCTCTCTATCTACTCGCCTTGCCCTAGCAGCAGATTCTTTTTTTCCTTTTATTTTATTTTATATATAATATATATAGTTTAGGGTTTTAGATAGCTCTTCGTAATATCATATTAGCCCATCTAACTAATTGGCTTTTGCAGCAAGATTCATTTCTATCTCTTTCTATCTATCTCGCACTACAAGAAAACAGGGTATCAGAGACGGATTTTAGAGACCGAAATAAATCGGTCGCTAATTAGCGACGGATTTAGTGACGTAATTGAGTTCCGTCTCTAATTAGCGAGGGCTTAGCGACGGACATAAAGAACAGTCTCTATATTACAAACAGCGACCAATTTAGCGACGGATTTAGTGACGGAAATAGAGACTACCCGGTAATCATCGCTAAATACGTCGCTAAATGATTATTCTAGCTCACTTAGGTTAGAGACCGAAATTTTCCGTCGCTAAATTATAAATTTGCGACTGAATTAGAGACGGCCATTCAAATGGATTCTCAAAATCACATTAGCGACGGAAAGAGAGACGGGATTTGTCGTCGCTAATTTGCGAATTATATTATAAAATAAAATCAATTTCTCATTGACGTTAGCGACTGTTTAGCGACCGAAAGTTAATTTAGCGACGGAAATAGAGACAAAAGTTTTCGTCGCTAATTTGCGAATTATATGATAAAATATAATCAATTTCCCATAGATGTTAGCGACTGTTTAGCCATCGAAAGTCAAATTAGCGACGGAAGTAGAGAATGAATTTTTCGTCGCTAATTGCAAATTATATTATAAAATAAAATCAATTTTCCATGGCCTTTAGCGACTGTTTACCGACCGAAGGTGGTCTCTCTTGATCATTAAACTTAGCAAGAAAACTAGTAGAAGTAAACTTCTGATTTTTTGATTGAAAATGAACATTTTTAGAGTTTATAAGAATTCACTCTTTCTGTGCGAATTTGCTAAAGAAGAAATAAGCTTAAAAAGTGCATTGATGTGGAAGGGAATTTATGAGGGTGGAGTTTGAGGATTTTCTTTTTGTGTGTGAATGGGGTTATACATATATATTTGTATATGTATATGTGTATGTATATGTTTATATATTAGGAAAAGAAGATTTACTCATATCTTTACCTTTCTACTGCCACAACAAACTTTTCATTTTTTGGTCATTTTTTTGTGTGCGAGTGGGGTTGATGATATTGCTTTTCAAATCTAATGATCAATGTCAACATGACTGATATTAGATAACAAATTCATAATTTTCATGTAAGTGTAATTAATACTAACTAGAAATAAATATATATTATTTAGTACTATTAATATAAATATATAAGGCTGAAATACAAATCAAGCTATTCGATAATTGAGATCGACTCGATTAACAATCAAATCAAAATCAAACACAAATTTTATAGTTTGATAATGTTTCACATAAATAAGCTTGAACAACAACTTGTTCGTCTCCACTCGACTCATTTACATCCCTATAAATACCGTATCAACATTGATTGGTGGGTTTTAAAGTTAATCATTACAATGACCAATGGTGGGTAATCATTATTGATTTTTAACTTTAAAAAGATATATCTATCATTAATTAATGTCTAATAATGTGCTTATGTTTAATAATACTTCTTTGTACCCTAAAGTTGTTTCCTTATCTCGATGAAAGATCTTGGGATTATATATATCTATATATATGGAAGAGAAGACATTTCTGGTTTTACTCAGCAGACATTTTTTACTCAGCCGCCGTGTCCTTTAATTTCAAGAGTCATGTGACTGTGCTCGCTTTAATGTCACGAGACATTTTTTACTCAGCCGCCGTGTCATTTAAAGTTGTTTCCTTATCTCGATGAAAGATCTTGAAATTCCATATCCTCGATAAAGGTTAATTAAAGTCGTCAATTGGGTCCATCATTTCATTGCATTGTTTTTCTCTTTTATCACTATTTTTTTACCCAATAAGCTAAATATGCCAATTAATTAAAGTTAAAGGTAAAGGTTAATTAAAGTTAACCTTTACCTTTAACTATATAATCACTATTTTTAAGATAAAGGTTAATTAAATTTAGTGAGGATCAAAATCAAACAATCTCTTCTTCCACCAAATCCTACAAAGAATTTTCAGAGTATAAACAGGGGATAATTGTGAGGATCATCTTCCACGAAAAATGGGAGATATAAAGAGGGGAGATAGGGGATCATCTTGCACGATTAGCAACAGAGTATAAATAGGGGATAGTTCATATAAACAACCATGGAACGAGGTACAATTTCTAATAATGGACTTAGTTTTCTTTGTGAGGATATAATTTTTCATGTTATGGGAAGGTTATCAAGGGATGCATGCATTGTGGAGGCAGCCCGATTGGGTCTTTTATCAAAATATTTTCAACATTGTTGGTATTCCATCCCTACTCTTTTATTCGATATTAACCGTTTCGAACAAAGGGGTTATCATGGTTTAGATTTTATTTATTTTGTTAATCGCACTATACTTGAACATAATTAAAGTGTAGTTGAAACCTTGAATTTTGAGTTACCAATGGGGGCCGAGGCATTGCATTGGATAAGGCAAGAGTGGGTGGCGTTTGGAATAGATCATTCTGTGCGTATACTGAAATTAGTCGGCCGGTTGTCCACTTCACTCCCTAACGGCCTGTTATTGTCACAAACTCTTGTTCAGTTAAAATTATATCTACCGAACTATATTGTTAGGTGGGAAGATAGATATAATTTACGAAATTTAAAAAGACTCATATTGAAGCACATCGTGCTGTATGATAACATATTTTCTTCCCGCCTTGGAAAATGGTGTCCCGAGTTGAATGATTTGCAGTTATTCAACTGTGATTTTAGAGGACTAACAGAATTTGAGGCATATTTGCCTTCTATAAAAATATTCAAGATGGCATTCAATCGGGCCCAAGGAAATGTGAATATAAAAGTACACTTCCCCAATGCAGATGTCCTTATTATTTTATTGAAACAAGACGAGCAGGGTCCGGGGCATTTAAAAGTATTGGGGTCGTTACCTCATTCTTTACAGTGGATAGTACACCGTCATCGAAACTACATCGGATCAACTTGCTCGACATATCGACTACTTCGAGAGGTTGTAAAAATGACGAAAGAATTGCTGTCCAGCGAACGAGCACGTGTCCCGGTTGATTTTGTTAGGGTATATCTATCTATCATTGTTTGAATAAGTGCAAATGCTTTTAAGAAGTTGTTTTGTTTTTTTTTTTTTTTGAATTGTTTGTTTAGAGGTTGGCGCATGTGGAGTCTCTACATCACATTATGGCGAGGTACTTTTTTGTTAATATGCACCGCCTAGATATCAGGTGTTCGAAGCTGCTTGACAATCTTGCTGTCACATTGGTGCTCATCAGTAGATGTACAAGCTTGAATGAGCTTAAAGTCGATTTGGTGGTAATATTTTAAGTTTTATGTTTTGTCGCTTATTAGTTATTACATGGTTTATTAAGCACGTTCTTTGTTTGGGTTTCTAAAATAAAATTGTAATTGACTTAACATGTGTAGGGTGCACCATGGAAAAGCGCGGGCATTAGTGTATCCAACTACGTAAAGGACTGGAAGTTGCAAGAAATGGGATTGGAGACATTGAATGAGGTCACGATCTTCAACTTCTCGGGTTCTGATTGTGAGCTAAGCTACATTTTGTACGTGTTGTCGCAAGCAACTGAGTTGGGTACACTAAATATCTATTGTGTTAATCAATTTTTTGATGATCCAATTGGTGTGTATAAGAGGGCATCAATTAGAGCGTATGAAGCTACCGCGTCAAACAATGTGCAAATTCGTTTCATAAAAGGGGCTTACCCTAGAATAAGAGGAGAATGAAAATTGCACCGAGTCCGAGTGTTTGATGGTGTACACCAGGTGTTTGATTTAGTGACACAATTATGTACATATCTTGAAAGTATTTCAATTTCTCGAAAAAATGAAGGGCAATGTATATCTAAACATTTAAAAAATTTGTAATAAATTTGGATGTCTATCTAAACATTTAAAATATTAAATAACATCCCCATCACATAAAAATTAATAGATGGAATATTTCTTTATCTCGTTCTTTTAGACATAATTTGCTTTAATCATATGCTTTTCATATCTCTAAATCTCCTTTCTTAATAGATGGAATCTTTCTTTATCTCGTCCTTTCTTTTTTGCCAAGATGTTGTATAACAAAATTCATAAATGAATCAACTCTGCGTACATACTCAGGAGAAAATTTTCTTGCATTCATCCAACTTTTATCCATTTTCTTATATCCTACTGTAGAATATATAAAAATATATCAAGAAGATAATTTGATAATTTGATGGTACACAACAAAATATTTTTGGAACTTTAGATGTATTAAAAGATACTTAACATTGTTAATTGGATTAATATTTGAATTTTTTGATTTGGATGATATATATAGCAAAGCAAATTAGTTTATAGACGAAAATATAAATTAATTTAATTTTCATCTTCAATCGAAGATGGAATATAAATTTTCTATTATCTTAATTTTGAATAGAAATTGAAGACGAGAAGTAATTCAAGTTAAAAAATATAATTCATATTTATTTTAATTAGATTGAATTAACAATGACTAATATTTAAAACAAAACTAAAATGTTACTTCAAAGAATCGAACCAAAAACCACCCACTTAAACTCTAAGCTCCTTACCACCACACTAAGGCACCTGTTGTTACTTACAAAAGCCCAAAATACTTTTATATCTTTTATCCAAGAGTCAAGACAAAAGAGGGATATATTATTTGGGACCTTAGAAAATTTCACAAAAAAACCAGATCCGCCCCCTCTGCTGCTCAAAGCTCACCAGATCCGCCTCTGCTCAAGCTCCGTCCAGCCGTACGTCGTCAGTTCATCATCATCATCTCATCATCCATCCAGCAAAGGCCAACCCTTCTCTTCTCTATCATCGCGTCATCATCATCTCATTCAAGCAGAAAAAGAGATCAGATTTGCAAACCCCATTTTCACTCTTGACAGGTATTCATAAAACTTCAAAAATCTAATTTTCCGTCTAGAAAATGTGTTTATGTTGTTACCCAATTTACACCCTATAGATTACGTCTTTTGCTCTAGATCTCAACATAAGAATTGTAGCCCTTTCTGTTATCTTTAATTCTCCTAAAGAATCAACTCCATCCGATTTCTAATGAAGCAATTATGCCCAAAATACTAGATCCTGGACAGTCAAGTGCGAAAATCTCCGAAAATATGTGACTTTGCTGATTCTCTTCCTTTATCTTTTTCCTCAATTTGAGTATTTGAATAGGTGTGAAGCACTGAAAATCGCTTGATGAAAATATTTGTATATGTAATTGTATGTGTATGTATATGTATATATATATATATATATATAGATTCACTAACCTTGGGGGTGGGGGAGTATAAAGAGGTGAAGCTTCAAGGGAGAGATGCAGAAAATGGAATGGAGCTGCAATAGGAGTTGTGTTTTTCTAAAATAGAAAGAAAATGATATGTTGTTATCATAATAATACTTAATTAATTCTATTGCTTTAATTATATTTTGTGTATAGGTGAAATGCATGTGTATTAATGTGCATCTCCTTTTTGGTAGTTTCTATTGAAGGAGCACAGTCGATGATTTTATCTAACTTTGAATACAAAATTGCTTTGTTCTAAACATCTCCTAATTATGTGCGATATATGTGTGGATGTACCTACGTGTCTAGTTTCATGAGAAGAAAACGGTTCATGAATTCGAGCTTTTTACAATGAGTTATGAATTTTCTCGTGAAGACGCGCACAGCTGTCTGCACAGCCGACAGATTTTTAGTTAACTTTGAATACAAAACTGATTTGTTCTAGTTGTCTCCTGATTATGTGCGATATATTCATGTATAGCCCTATGTTTCTAGTTTCATAGTAAGAAAACGGTTCATGAATATGAGTTTTGTGCAATGAGTTATGAATTTTCTCGTGAAGACGCGCACAACTGTCTGCACAGCCGACAGATTTTTATCTAACTTTGAATACAAAACTGCTTTGTTCTAGACGTCTGCTGATTATGTGCGATATATGTGTGGATGTCCCTATGTGTCTAGTTTCATGGGAAGAAAACGGTTCATGAATTCGACCTTTTTACAATGAGTTATGAATTTTCTCGTAAAGACGCGAACAACTGTTTGTACAGGCGAGAAGATCCAAAAAGTTAACGGACATGTGCGAGGCACATGTCAAAATCCGTCAAATTTCCTTTTTTGATATTATTTGAGTGTAGGAAAATGTTGAAAATATCATTTGTTATGTGATTTATATCATTTACGTAGATGTGCACTTCTTTTGGTGATGGCTTATTGTAGTGAAAATGACTTTTTTATTTGCTTTGATACGTATTTGTTTGTACATTTATTTGACAATTGTGACGTCTATTTCGTTAAAAAATAACATAAAGAATGAAACTTTTTCAATGATGTATTCGTTAAGAAACGTGATTTTAGTATATGCATTTTGCTCTCAAATTACTTCTTCTTTGAAGTTACTTTTATGTATGTCTATTGGAATTTGTTTATTTGGTCTTGAAATTTGATGTGTGATTTTATCACTTTCATACTATGTTTGTGCAGGAAGAATATAGGGCAAAACAAGGTTGCACTGATTCTGATTCCTCTCCTCCTGAGTTTGATGTTGCATTATGGAAAGGTTTAGTTGGAGAAGCGACATGAGTCAAAGTACTGTAAACTCAACATTTATGAATGATGATATATCAAAAGTAGTCGATGATGGTCGGGCTAGTAATATGAAGATTGAGGAAGACGCTCGCAAGGAGGAAGACACTCGCAAGAAGGAGGAAGAGAGAGAAAAGGAGGAAGAGAGAGAGAAAAGGTTGGAATGAGTACTTGAGGAAGTTCGAAAGAGAGAAGAAAAGGTTTGAAAGAGAGAAGAAGAGGCGCAGAAAATAGTTGAAGAAGCTAAAAAAGTTGTAGAAAAAACTAATAAGAAAGCTGAATAAAATTTGCAACAAAAAATGGAGAAGATGATGCAAAAAATGCGCCAAGGTAAGTATGTGAGTGGATCTGGACATGGGAACTAAAGAGGTTCCGATGGAGAATGTTAGTTGATATTTTTTTTTAATTGTTTGGATGATTTAAAAACTCGTTTTATTGACACTTTTTGTTGGTTGTTAGATTATTTGGATTTAGATAATTGTTATTTAGACAATGTTTTGTTAAAATTATGTTGTTAGATTTTGATTGTGGTGTGAATGAGTTGCTTGCATTTTGTTGTAATGAAGTTATGATTTATTGTTGGTTTTTTTGTTGGAATATTTATAATTTACAGGTTTAATATGGATTTAGCGAATAAAATGCTTCATGCGTAATTGAGATAATGCTAATTTAGAGACCAATTTAGAGACTTGACTCAAAGAATTTTTTAGAGACCGATTTAGAGACTGACTTGTACATATTTTTAGAGACCGATTTAGAGACGGATGTCAGCACTAATTTATCCACGGAATTAGCAACCGAAATAGCGACGGAATTAGCGACGGAATACATTTAAATTAGAGACAGAATTAGCGACTGAAATAGAGACATGATATAAAATTATTAGCGACGATTTGGAGTCCGATTAGCCACGATATTTAGCGACGGATATAGACACTGATTAGCGACGCAATTTAGAGACCGATTGTATGTATACGAGTATTGAAAATAACGACCGATATGTCGAAGAAAGTTATTCAGTCTCTAGCGTTAGCGACGGACGATTTCCGTCGCTAAAATTTAGAGACGTGCCATTTAGTGTCGGAATTTAGCGACGGACAATTCCGTCGCTAATGACTTTTAGCGATGGAAAAATGGGTATCACCGACCGATTTTTCCGTCGCTGATACCCATTTTTTTTGTAGTGTCGTACCTATTGGATAAACTTAATTTACGTATCCTTTGAGAACTAGAATTTAAATTACCATAAATTATCACTTGAGTAAATAAATACCATAGATGAAAAAACATCATCACATATAAATTTCTTTTATATGAATGTTGGGCATTACAGTTAGGGTTCTCCAACAATGACCCGGAGAGATTAAGATGCAAAATAACGAATGGACTAAATGAGTTCCGGATGAGAGACATGGTGGAGGCAGCCACAAGAGCTGTGGGAAGGCAGTGGATTGTGAATCCATCACACGCAGAGGGGATTAGAGCCTGCAGTCAAACGTGCGCTCGCACGATCGATTTCTTCTAATTGCTAACATCGGCCGCATCATGAAGAAAGGCCTGCCTGCCAATGGAAAGATAGCCAAGGATGTGTATCCGATTTCATTTACTTTGTCACTAGCATGTATTGACTTACGCTACTCCATATTCGCTCAAGCTTCATTTTTAGTATTGAGTTTTAGCATTGATATTTATCTTAAAAATATATTTTAAGAAGTTTTTAAGAAGATTAAAAATATAAAACATTTAAGAATAAAATCATATTTAGTCAATTATCAATATAATTTTATTACATAAAATAAATATCTATACGAAACTACAATTGATTAAATTTTTATTCTAGAAGGCTAAGGGCAATTAATTTAATAAATTTATTAACCCTGGATCTTGGGTTTTTTCAATGAAAAGTTGGTGGAATGGATTTTTTTGGATTGAAAATATTTTTAATCAGCCACGGTGGAAAATAAAATTAGATTTTGTTACCTAAAATTAACATAGATTAGTATTAGTCGAAAAAATTTCGATTTTGATAAATGGAACCCACTCAGTCGGACAAAATTAACATCTTTCAAACTCAATTTCCAACAATGTTGTTATTCTAATTGAATTTAACTTGGCGTTTGAGATTACAATTTTTATTATATTTCAAAATTATGAAATTATATTATGTTACCTATAATGAAGATAGATTAATATAAGCCGAACAAATTTCAATTTCGATAAATGGAACTCACTTTCCTAAAATTACATAATATAGGTGGACTTGCTTCATGTCATGAGTACAGTCATGCCAGAATTCCTCTTTTCTTTAACTCGGCTTTATCTCGTCTTCTTCATATCAGTCCCAGTCCGCAACTCATGTTTTCTGCCTTTTCTCCTCCATTTGCAAAGATGGCGGGTGTTAAAGTGTAAGCGTTGTGCCATAATTCTGTAGATGAAAATAAATACATTCCAGCTATCCATCAATTCTCTTGTATTAATATGGTCTTATTATTAGGTCCCCCAAGCTTGAACGTAGTGACAGACAGTTCATTGACCTGGAATTGAGGTTAGGGTTCTCCAACAATGATTCGGAGAGATTAAGGTGCAAAAAAATGAATGGAATAAAGTGAGTTCCAGATGAGAGACATGGCGAAGGCAGCCACGAGAGTGGTGGCAAGGCAGTGGATTGTGAATCCATCACGCGCCGAGGGGATTAGAGCCTGCAGTCAAACGTGCACTAGCACAACCGATTTCTTCCGATTGCTAACATCGGCCGCATCATGAAGAAAGGCCTGCCTGCCAATGAAAAGATAGCAAAGGATGTGTATCCGAGTTCATTTACTTTGTCACTAGCATGTATTGACTCACGCTACTCCATATTTGTTCAAGCTTCGATTTTTAGTGTTGATTATATCGAATAATATAGTTTAAGAAATTTTTAAGATGATTAAAAATATAAATCATTTAAAATGAAATTATATTTAGTCAATTATCAATAAAATTTTGTTATATAAAATAAATATCTATACGAAACTACAATTAATTAAATTTTTAGTCTAGAAGGCTAAGGGAAAATTAAGTCAATAAATTTATTAACTCTGGAACTTGAGTTTTTTGAATAAAAAGTTGGTGGAATGAATTGGATTGAAAATATTTTTACTCAGCCACAGTGGAAAATTAAATTTTTGAAGGGCATATTTTAAAATTTTCCAATTTAGACGATCATCGAAAAAAATATTTAAAGAATATATATATATATATATTAGAAATGGTAACTGAATTTATATATTGTGTTTGCGATTATAAAATTTTACTATGTTTCAAAATTATAAAATTAGATTTTTTTTTACCTAAAAAGAACATAGATTAGTATTAGTCGAAAAAGTTTCGATTTTTGATAAATGGAACCCACTCAGGTCGGACAAAATCAACATCATTCAAACCTAATTTCCAACAATTTTGCGATTCTAATTGAATTTATGTTGGTGTTTGAGATTAAAATTTTTATTATATTTCAAAATTAAGAAATTAGATTATGTTACCTGTACTGAACATAGATTAACATAAGTCAAACAAATTTTAATTTCGATAAATGGAACTCACTTTCCTAAAATAAACATAGATTAATATAGGTGGACTTGTTTCATTTTATGAGTACAATCATGCCAGAATTCCCCTTTCCTTTAACTCAACTTTGTCTCGTCTTCTTCATATCAGTCCGAGTCCGCAACTCTTGTTTTGAGCCTTTCCTCCCCCATTTGCAAAGATGGCGGGTGTTAACTTGTAAGTGTTGAGCCAAAAATTTGTATGCTGTATTTATGGGGGAAAATATAATATGGAACTAGGTCCAATTATAATTTTGGACATTCTTTATACTCTTATATCTCTTTCGATATAGCCAGGATTTTGGGGTTGGGGGGGGGGGCAACTCAAAGTAAAGGGAGAAAACGTGATATTTTTCGATCTTTAGGGGGCGAAATTCAAATATAAAAATTTTTGTAAGGTGAAAAAATAATTTTTCAAAATTGTGGGGGGCGACCGCACCATCCAGCCTCCCTCCCCCCCACCTGGCTCCGTCCTTGCATAATTATGTAGATGAAAATAAATACATTTCTGGTATCCATCAATTTTCTTGTATTAATATGGTCTTATCATTGAGAAATTCTAGCCCGCTCCCGGCTCGGCCAAACCCATGTGTATTTTTTAAAATAACTTACTAATTATATGGCAAGTGTAATACACTTGGGTGCAGCCAAGCCGGGATTGGGCTAAAATTAGGGCATGTTTCCATATTAAATTTTTGAAAGGCATATTTTAAAACTTTCCAATTTAGACGATCAACAAAAAAATATTTAAAGAATATATATTTTGTTGTTACAAAGGGTAACTGAATTTATATATTGTGTTTGCGATTGTAAAATATTACTATGTTTCAAAATTATAAAATTATACTTTGTTACCTAAATGACAAACATGATTTTCGTGATTTGGCTTTTTTGCAAATGAAAGTGTATTCATATATATGCTTGCTCAAAAACCCAAAATCAAGAAGTGGCATTTGTTGACATGAAAAAATTGACAATTGATCTTTTTATGTCATATTAAAAAAATATATTTCTTGACGTTAGTAGATCTTAGTTAATGTCATGGAATATGGGAATCACAAAACCAAAGTGTTTGATATTTCACTAATGTACGTATATTATATTTTTTATATATAGGGTCAAGATCTAATACATACCCTATATTAGATAAGATATAAGACCCAATCCACACAATTGAATCCATTAAATCTAACAGTCCAAAAAGCAAGCAAAAAACAGGCGAAAAAACTGATTCTAATTGGTTTAGGGGTATAATAGTCATCTGACCTCATTATGCAGTATCCAACTACCAAAATAAATGGGAAAAAATCTATCCTAAAATCTCTCAAATTGAATCGCACAAAATCTCCACTACAATCTCTCAATTTGTTGCCAAAATTAACTCAATCAAATTATAAATTGCAGAATCACAGAAAAAATCACGAAAAAAGAGAAAAAGAAAAAACAGAGACGAAATTAGAATAAGCTAAACCCTTTTTAACGTTTTTTTCTTCATTTCTTCATTATAGCAGGTTGATGAAAACTTCTTCATCCCTTTTCTTTTCTTTTTGGATGTTGTGATACTTTTCATACCTATATGTGTGAAGGTTGATGTGAATCGGGCCTGCATAATTTTATCAGCAGCTGTTCTTAAAAGCATGTATAACAGTATCTTATAACTCAGTATACAGTATTATATAAACTAATATACAATATAATATAACTCATTATACAGTGAATACAATAGCTAATAAACATTATATAATAGCTAATTAATCTATTATACAATAGCTAATAAATAAATATAGAGTAAATACAATGGTAATATACATTGTGTAATAAGTAACATACATTAGTGATTTCAAATCATCATATAGTATCTTATAAACCACTATACAGTAGATTATAACACATTATATAGTATCTTATAACTAATTATACAGTGCGTGTATAATGGTTTGAAATCGAAACAAGATTTCTGAAAATGATTGAAAAGCTTATCTCCGCATTTATTAAGGAAATGTGTTCATTTTTTATAAGTTTTTGTTTACTCTTCAAATTCTTCCAAAAATTTTTTTCTTTGGCAGGACATGTAAATATTCCATTTGTTTCCTACTTTTATACCTTCGGATTTTTTACGTCTTTTTTTTTTCATTTCTTCATTATAGCAGTTTCATGAAACTTCTTCATCCCTTTTCTTTTCT
Organism: Buddleja alternifolia; assembly: GCA_019426215.1. Lineage (NCBI taxonomy): Eukaryota > Viridiplantae > Streptophyta > Magnoliopsida > Lamiales > Scrophulariaceae > Buddleja > Buddleja alternifolia. The sequence goes on along the minus strand of CM033397.1, from coordinate 20,323,867 downwards.
TTTTGGATGTTGCGGTACTTTTCATACCTATATGTATAAAGGTTGATGTGAATCAGACCTGCATAATTTTATCAACACACGTCTGTTCTTAAAAGCATGTATAATAAACTAAGAACACACTGTATATCACCAATGTATTTACTGTATAATCGTTTATAAGCTACTATATAATGGTTTATAAGATTGGAACTGTATGATGTATAAACACACAATGTATAATGGGTTATAAGATACTGTATAATGTGTTATAACATACTGTATAGTTGTTTATAAGATACTGTATAATGGTTTGAAATCACTAATTGTTTAAGTAACAACAACTTCTTCTTCTTCTTCCGCCATGGCTGTTCTTGAGGAGAAATCATCATCATCATCAGTAACAATACAGAATTGACGATGATGATGATGAGTTGACAATAATGATGAATCGATCTAGATGATTAATTCCGTTTTATGATGAATAATGTAATTGTAATTGGAAAGATTTAGGTTATTCGAACTGATCGAATTGTTCTGTGAACTGATCGCGTTAATAAAATGATGAATAATGTAATTGTAATTGGAAAGATATATTATAATTAGAAAGAAAAAAATAATTGGGGATAAAGGAATCTGTTATAGCTTAATGAGTGAGATTTGATTTTGATCCGGCATGAGTTGGTTAAATTTCATTGACTAAAATGCCCCTGCATCATTAAAAATAATTATACAAACTGAAAAAGGTAGTTAAATCTTGACCTTGAGATCAAATGGTATCGATGGTGTATATTGTGTCTTAGATCTTATTTAAAGTATATGGATGTATTTGATCCATACCCTATATATATATATATATAGTAAAATAATGATATGAAAAAGAATCATATCACTTGAGAAATAAAAGATGGACTCTTGAGAGAGAAAATCAAATCTTCATCAATCAAAGTAGCCTTGCTACGCTGGATGAAGTTGAGTTGCATGGATCATATGAAGACTAATTCCAAATATCAGAATTAGTTAGCACTTTACGAGATTAGTGCCTATCAGCTCACAAATAAATCGATGAAAAAGAATTCATCCAAGAGGGGTCTTTTTATCACGTGGGGTTAAAGGAGTTTTGGTTAACAAAATAATAAGAAGATTAAGATTGTGTATATCATAGAAGATACATGATTATCTTCTTGGGAAATTTGCCAAGGCTCAAACTCTTAAGGTGAAGCCTTATAAATACGCTGGACTGACGGCCAAAAGAAGAGGGAGGAGGAGGACATCAGAGAGTCACGGCCAGAAAGAGGAACAAAAAAAAAAGAAAGAAAGAAGAGTGCTTTGCTGCAAATAAAAACTCACATACAGCAGCCTCATAGGGAGACAAAAGAAATAAGAAAAGGGTGAATGAAGCCAAGGAATACATCGGGGTACTCGAGTAGCTAGCAAATCAGGAGGAGAATAGAAGCTTATTGGTGTACCCTATTACAGCGGTTCTTATAAGAACCGCTGTAATAGGCCAAAACGAAAAAATTTGAAACACTTTTATCTTCTCGCTTTTCTCTCTCACTCTCAAAATTTAAAACCCATTTTAGCTTTTCTCTCTCTCTACTCTCAGTCTATCTCTCTCTCGATCCCCCCACAAAAGCTCGGCACCACCGCCGCTGCCGCCACCACCACCACCACTTACCGGTGCCGCCGCCACCACTACCACCACCACTTACCGGCGCCGCGCCACCACCACCACTATCGTAAGTTTCTTCTCTTTCTCTCTCTTTCCCTCTCTTTCCCTCTATATATATATATGTATATGTATATGTATATGTGTATATGTGTGGGTGTATGTATATTTGTGTATGTGTGGGTGTATTTATTTTGTGTATATGTGTATATTTGTGTATGTGCTGGTGTATGTATATTTGTGTATATGTGGATGGGTGTGTGTATATGTTGATGGGTGTATGTATATTTGTGTATATGTGGATGTGTGTGTGTATATTTGTGTATATGTCGATGGGTGTATGTATATTTGTGTATATGTCGATGGGTGTATGTATATTTGTGTATGTGTGGATGGGTGTATGTATATTTGTGTATGTGTGGATGGGTGTATGTATATTTGTGTATATATGTGGATGGGTGTATGTATATTTGTGTATATATGTGGATGGGTGTATGTATATTTGTGTATGTGTGGATGGGTGTATGTATATTTATGTATGTGTGGATGGGTGTATGTATATTTGTGTATGTGTGGATGGTTGTATATATACTTGTGTATGTATATTTGTGTATTTACGAAAATATTTCTCGGTTGAAATGTTGCGGTATCGGAATGACACGAAATTCGTACGGTCATAGTGAAATGGTATTTTACACAAAATGCATGACTTTGTCATGAGTTCTCGGGATTTTAGCCATCTGAGATCGTTTAAGGCCTCAAATATGTGTTTTGTTCAGAATGCCGTTTCGCTATGACCATGCGAATTTTGTGTCATTCCGACATGGTGAAATTATAAACGCGAAAATCAAATTAAAAAAAAAAACATTACCTATTACAGCGGTTGTGGAAAAAACCGCTGTAATAGGCTATCCTATTACATCGGTTTTTTCCAAAACCGCTGTAATAGGCCCCGGAATTATTTTTTTTTTTAACAGTGGTTAAATAACCGCTGTAATAGGGTATACCTATTACAACAATTATAAAAATGACCGCTGTAATAGGTGTCTATTACAGCGGTACCTATTACAGCGGTTAAAATCGTTGTAATTGGCCAAAAACAACCGCTGTAATAGGCCATTTCTGTAGTAGTGAATAATGTTCCCATAGGAAATTTGTCTCACATGTGAGATAAATCTGTTATCCGTCTCCAAATCCATCTCAAATTGGAGACGAGTTTCTTTTAGTCTCTAATTTTTCGTCTCTGAGGCCCTGCTTTCTTGTAGGGTTTGCAGAGTTGAGGGGGTAATCGGCACAAAAGTTAGTTTAGAGGGGATGTTTGATACAAATGACATAGTTTAGGGTAATAAATAATATTTTACCCAAATATATATGAACTGTTATTGTGGTATATCTAATATATTTATATTTACATTGTCATAAGACTTTTCAAAATTAAAATGAAAGCTACATAATTATATAAATTGTATATCTTTTTACATCTAAAATACGCATGTGGCACATAAATATGCTTGCAAGAATTCAAACCTCGAAAAAAAAAAACATAATGAGCAAGTCCAGAATGATTGTATCATATCTTGAAGTTTTAAACATTCTCTTAAGTATAGTTCACAGTTTTATATAGAGATCATAATTTTAGTTTTTGAAAATAAATTTGATTGGATTCAAATCAAATAGGGGAAATTATATTTAAACAACTAAAATAGACGATATCTGTATATCTCAATTTTATTGTTCCTGATATACCAATCTCAGAGATTTAATCTTCGTTATCTCGTATTCATTAAATGTATATGGTCGTTTGGCTCATACTGTGCCTCGTATACAAGGATACGAAGTGGGTTTCAGGTCCGGTCCCTAAAACAATATTATTTGCATTACACTCCAAGATCCGCGTGTTATTATTATTATTCGGGTAGGGTCGATCCATGGCCCGACCCGATGAAGATCGAATCTGTGCCACCCATCAAACACACGTGTAAAGGATCCACAGGCAAGACGTCTTATCAGTTATTCACTCTACAGTGCAAAACAGAAACTCTATAAATAGCGTCATTTATGAAGTTACGGGGGACGGATAATTGGAGCAATAAATATTACGAACCATCCATCGTATTGCTTGAATTATTCGGAGACCTGAGAGTACAATCCTAAAATACAAATAAGAGAGTTCTTCTATATACGAACCATAACGAATCCAATATCTTTACTTGAACTACGTTTAGACTTGATCCTGGAAAGGTACGTAGGCAGCTCGATATCATCCGAGCGCAGTCTATATTCTAGGGAACGTGTAGTTTGGTACGTATTCGAGGCCATCTTGACCGAAATAGTGTGGGGTAAAATCCGTGCTAGATCAGTTTGGTGCCGTCTATGGGAAACTACTCGAGGGTCGCTGAAGTCAGCTTTAGAAATGGAGGGAGATGGTCAGAAGGAAAAGCGAGTTCGCACCGAAGATTCTGTATCCTCGGCACCAGGGAGGAGCGATGGCTGTCATGGTAATGAGAAGATGATGATAACAAAATGAGAGTTGGACAAGATGGTGCAGGAAAAGGTGGATGAAGTTTTGAGTCGTCTGATGGCGTCGGGACCAGTGACTCCAAATATTCAGATGGCTCTTGTGGTACCCTTGGCGCCTAGGAAGCTGTTTCAAGAACAAGAGGGGATGAACCCAGAGCATAGGAACAGGGGAGAAGTGGAGGAACAGTCTGATGAGGAGGTTAACAGTAGGGACGATGTGCATTTGGAAGTCCGACGAGGAAAACAGCCTGTGCAGAAAGAAAGACCAGTTTTGTCAAGGGCTGAAATTGAAGATATGTATGAAAAGCTTGGCAGGGTAAATCGTAAACCCGAGGCTCTTCGACAGAAAAGTAGGCCAGTTTCAGCGTTGATGGCTAGAAATTCGCCGTTTTGTGAGAGTATAATGTTTGAAGAACCTCCAAGTTCGTTCAAAGCTCCTCTCTTGCCTACCTATAATGGGACAGGTGCTCCGAGGCCGCATTTGACGACTTTTGAACTGTTGATGTCATTATATCATCAGTCGAATGCGATTAATGCAAGGGTCTTTGTGACGACCCTGGTCGGGCGGGCTCAAGATTGGTTCACGAGTCAGCAACCCGGTTCGATAGTATCTTATGAGCCGCTCATTAAGAAATTTGAGAATCATTTTGCAGCCAACAAGAAGGCTTGGAAATCTGTGTCTTCCATGATGGGATTCAAGCAGGGTCCTAGTGAGAGTTTGAGGGATTTTGTTCATAGGTTTAATCAGGAAGTTTTAGAAATACCTGAGTTAACTCATGATCTTATTGTAACATTTCTTTTGTTGGCTTTGAAAAAAGGTACTTTGGCGTCCGCCTTAGCTCGACGCGCACCCAAAGATCAAGAAGAATTGATGCAGTTGGAAGAGCAATGCATCAACGAAGAAGAGATGAATTTATCAAAAGATTCCGAGGCTTGCAAGCTCGTAAATGATCGCAGAGATCGAAAAGATAATAGCTATCGGCATGAAGGGTCGAGGTCTGAAAAGAACCACGAACGACCCCCTCGATACACAAAATACGAACAGTACACCCCCTTGAAAGCATCAAGAGGAAGAGTGTTACTGGCAGTGCAGCACATGAATGCGATTCGGTGGCCAAAGCCAATGAAAGCAAAATCCAGAGCAAATTCGGACAAATATTGTCAATTTCACAAGGACAAAGGTCACGATACCGAAGAGTGCTACCAGTTGAAAGATGAACTTGAACGTCTAATAAAAGATGGTGTTCTAAACGACTTCATTGATCTTACTCTTGCGAAAGTAAGAGCCCCAGAGGCCAACCGCGCTAAAGAGGTGACACGACTGCGCAGTAGGCCGCCGGATCGGTTTCATTATGGAGGGAATGAAAGTCGATATGACCATCGGGTCCATGACAATCGCCTGTATAACCGGCCTCGAAATGACAATAATCGACGAAACGATGACAAGAGGGAGAATGATAACAGTTGTCAGGGAGATCGACGTAAAGAGCTTACCAATGTGGCTAGAGCAGAGATACACACTATCGCGGGAGGGCCAGCTGGCGGTGATTCATCCAGCGCAAGGAAAAAACATAACAGGGAAATGCGTGGCAATCACTATCGTCAGAAGCCTACGAGGATCTTCTCTGTACAGAATCACGACCAACCAATAGCTTTTGACGATTGAGATTACGAGGGCATGTTTATTCCCCATAATGATCCGATGGTGATAACGATGGATGTCGCAAATTTTGCTATACACAAGGTGTTGGTTGATACCGGTAGCTCGGTAGATATAATTTTTTAGGATGTGCTGCAAAAGATGGACCTGGGAAAGGTAACTCTATGAACGGTGAGTACCCCCTTAATGGGGTTCACCGGGTCACAGATTATGCCGAAAGGTTTAATTGAACTTGATGTATCACTGGGGTCAGCTCCGAAGAGGAGGACATTGCGCGTAACATTTTTGGTTGTAGATACCGCTTTTGCTTATAACATGATTGTGGGTAGGCCGATGTTAAATATGTTTGGGGCTATAGTATTGACTCCTCACTTGAAAATGAAGTTTAAAACCAGGGATGGTATAGGTGAAGTGAGGGGCAATCAGTTGGAAGCTCAAGACTGTTACACTACCTCGTTAGTGCCAAACTCAAGCAAGAAGACGAAGGGAGAGGTTACGAGGGTAAATGTCATTGACGAGGATGCCGCTATATTAATGAAGCAGTTGGATAAAAAGCAGAAGAAGGAGGAAATGAGGGTGCAGCCTGTGGAACACAAGATAGTTCAACTTTTTGAAGGTGATGCAGAGAAAACTACGAGAATTGGGGGCAGTTGAGTCCTACGATGGAATCAAAACTGATAAACTTTCTCAAAGCTAACACTGATATTTTTGTGTGGAAAGCTGCCGACTTCCAAGGCATTGATCCCGAGGTGATAGTGCATCGTTTGAATGTTGACCCAGAGGCAAAACCAGTTCGTCAGAAACGAAGAAATTTCGGCCCTGAAGGAGACGCCAATATTGAAGAAGAAGTGAAGAAGCTGCTAGAAGTAGGCTATATAACTGAAATTCAATTTACTGAATGGCTAGCCAATGTAGTTCTTGTACCAAAAGTCGGAAACAAGTGGCGCATGTGTACCGATTTCACTGATCTAAACAAAGTTTACCCTCGGGATCTTTATCCTTTGCCTCGTATTGATTTATTAGTAGATTCAACTGCAGGTTGTGCGTTGTTAAGCAGGATGGACGCCTATCAAGGTTTCAATCAAATTATGATGGCAGAAGAAGATAGAGAGAAAACCTCCTTCGTCACAGCACGAGGTGTATATTGTTATAATGTGATGCCGTTTGGACTTCGGAACTCCGGAGCCACATATCAACGATTGGTCAATTCGATGTTTGAGAACGAGATAGGAACGACCATGGAAGTCTACATTGACAATATGCTCGTCAAATCTGTGGACGAATCAGACCATTTGAGTCACTTGATGAAATCTTTTGAAATAATGAAACAATATGGAATGAAATTAAACCCTAATAAGTGTACCTTCGGAGTTCGAGGGGGAAATGTTTTGGGATATATGGTAACCGAACGAGGTATTGAGGCCAATCCTGAAAAAATCGAGGCCATTTTAAATATGAAATACCCCTCAAGTGTGAAGGACGTACAAAACTGACGGGGAGAATGGCAAGCCTGAATAGATTTATATCTAAATCGGCTGATAAAGGACTTCAATTTTTCAAAATCCTACGAAAGGTGAAAAACTTTACGTGGACAGAAGAATGTGAAAAAGCTTTCCAAGTGCTTAAAGAATACTTAGTCCCGCCCCCCTCCCCCTCCCCCGTTGCTTACAAAACCTGTCTTCGAGGAGCCTCAATCCTAGTACTTGGCTGTTTCTTTAGCAGCCATTAGTGCAGTTTTGGTCCGAGAGGTCGAAAACGAACACAAACCAGTATATTACGTCAGTAAGCTGATCCAAGGGGCTGAATTGAATTATTTGGAGATTGAAAAATGGGCACTTGCTCTAGTAACTTCCGCTCGTAAGTTAAGACCATACTTTCAGTCCCATCACATTGTAGTACTAACGAACAAGCCACTGAAGCAGGTGTTGGCGAAGCCCGATGTTTCAGGAAGACTCATAAAATGGGCCATTGAGTTAGGAGAATTCAACATTGAGTATAGAAGTCGGGCGGCGGTGAAAGCGCAGATAATAGCAGACTTCGTTGTTGAGATGACGACGGAGTCTGCCCTTGAAGTGGCCATAACAGAACCAGCAAAACCATGGCTATTGCATGTGGATGGTTCGTCAATGACGAAGAGAGGAGAAATTGGAATCTGGCTACAAACACCGGATAAGCTGGATATGGAATTTGCAATTAAGTTAAACTTTGATGTAACCAATAACGAAGCAGAGTATGAGGCCCTTGTTGCAGGTTTGAGAATGGCAAAAAGCTTGGAGGTAAAGATGCTGATGGTTTATACAGATTCGCAGTTAGTGGCTAGACAGGTTTCTGGGGCGTATGAAGCTAGAGAGAAAACATTGATAAAATATCTGAAGAGAGTGAAGGAATTGATGCTGGAATTCGAAAAAGTTGAGTTGCATCAGATCCCAAGGGATGAGAATGAACGAGCAGATGCATTATTGAAGTTTGTGAATCAAATTGTGGGTTTGATAAGTAGGAAGGTAACTCTGTTGGTGGCTGAACACTCGGAAATAGAGTCAGTAACCTCGGTAGTGCTCGTTTTGGTTGAGAGTTCGTGGAAGGATGCAATTATGGATTATTTAATAAACGATGAGCTACCTAATGATAAAGTTGAGGCTAGGAGGTCGTTCAAAGAGCAACGAGGTTTGTAATGATGGATGGAGAGCTATACAAAAGGTCAGTGGGGGCCCCACTGCTACGATGCTTAACTCCATCTGAGTCTGAATATGTTCTAAGGGAAATTCATGAGGGGAGTTGTGGAAATCACTCTGCGGGAAGATCGTTGGCCCAAAAAGTTACGAGGTAGGGTTACTTTGGCCTACCCTAGTTAAGGATGCATATGAATTCGCCAAGAAATGTCGGGAGTGTCAAAAGCATTCCAATGAAATACATCAACTGGGGGCCCCTATGAAAGCAATAAAAATTGCATATCCATTTGATCAATGGGGAATTGATATCTTAGGTTGGAATATTTAACCTTATTGACATACCTGTTGTAAAACAACGTAAAAGGCAGAATCATCTGATTATTAAATTTGTATGCAGGACCTTTCCCTCCAGCCCAAAACCAAAAGAAATTTGTTATTGTGGCAATAGAACACTTCATGAAGTGGATAGAGGCAGAGGCTGTGGCTCGTATCACAGAAAAATTCGTTATTGACTTTGTATGGAAGAATTTAATATGCAGGTTAATTAACCTAGACAAAATTGAATAAATATGAATAATTCTGAAGTTGTTCTCATATGGAAGAAAATAATATGCAGGTTTGGCATACCGCGGATATTGATATCGGACAATGGCACACAATTCAATGGAAAAGCGATCACAGATTGGTGTGCGGAACTAAAGATTCAGCAGAACTTCACCCCGGTGGGACATCCGCAGGCCAATAGATTAACAGAAGTGACAAATCGTATACTCCTACAAAACTTAAAGACAAGACTTGAAGGTGAACGAACAGGTTGGGTTAAAGAATTGCCTGGAGTGTTGTGGGCGTATAGAACCACACCTCGGTCGTCGACGGGAGAGACTCCTTTTTGTCTCGTTTACGGCTCAGAAGCAGTTATAACAGCTGAGATAGGGATGATGTCTAATAGGGTTGGGTTGTATGAACTAGAGAAGAATCGGTCTACAAGGGAGTTCGAGTTAGATGTCATTAATGAAGTACGAGACAAGGCGTATGCCAGTATAATGAGGCAAAAGAGCACAATGGCAAGAGCATACAACAAAAAAGTGAAGGCTCGATTTTTTCAAGTTGGAGATCTCGTTTTGAAAAGGGTGGAAGTATCGCGACATGTGAAGAAGTTGGAAGCAAACTGGGAAGGACCATTTAAGATTGTAAAAATTACGAAGGCAATGACCTATCGATTACACGATCTCAAGGGTAAAGACCTACCACGTCCCTGGAATGTAAATAACTTGAAAAAAAATTATGCATAAGAAGCATAACTTTTACGTTACTGTTATTTGGATATGCGTTTGTAGTAAAACGAAGCTGGACAAATCCTTGTTCGTTTGAAAAAACAAAATTAAAATTGACATCAATGTGTTCGTTTGAAAAATGAAATTAAAATTGACATCAATGTGAAACGATACAGACAAGAGATCCTAAATTTGGGTCCACATAAAACATTGTTTCGAGTTCCAAAAGTTATACAAAAGCCTCTCAAAATCGGGTAAAAACAAAACAATCTTTACACAATTAATCCTCAATTATCTGAGGCTCATCAATGGTAGCAGCTGTTTCTCCCTCTTCACCTTGTCCGCCGCCTCGATCAATTGTTGCTTCTAGTTCTCTCTCGAATTGGATACTGGCTCCAGATTCGCCGATAACTAAGGCGTCGAACTCGGGGAAGTAAGTAAAAGTAGCGTTGTCTGAAGGGGTGGCCGAGGGTCGTTTGATGGGAGCTCTCAGATAGGCTTGGGAAAACTCGTCCTCTTGGAAAGTGGACGGGAGATTTCCTGTCTCCTTCAGGTAATCAATTGCCTTGAAGAAGCCGTCCTGGACGTCGTTCAGGGCTTGATCGAGCAAACGATCGTCAAATACAGTAGAGCGTAGCATGTCACGAGCCCCACCTAAATGAGCCTCTTCAATTTAACGCCCGAAAGAGGACGATTCTTGGAACTCCCTGTGACCTGCGGTATTACCTAAGGCAAACTGACGTCATTTCTCGGCCTCAGTACCCTCTTGCAGTGTACTCAATTGCTGACGAAGCGCAGCATTGTTTCATTCGAGCTCTGCTATTTTGAGCTTGTCCCCATTGTACAATCGGCAAATAACATCCAGCTCCGTCTATGATTGATGAGAGTAATGTTCAGATTATGCAAACTGTAATTGAAATAAAATACTAGTAATGAATTCGAATTTACCTGTAGAGAAACGGCCTTTTCCTTGTCTTCTTGAGCAGCAATAAGCTCAGCCTGGACTTGTCCCTTATAGTCGGTGAGCTCTTGTTGGGATCGACTTAAGACCTCCTTCAAGCTCGAATTGTTCAGGGACAATTGGTGTATTAAGAGTTTCGTCTGAAAAGACATAATGTCAAACGAAGTTATAAAAATCGTGGTATTTAAAATATCGAACTACTATAACTAATAACTGATGTACCCTTTCGAGACATTGAGCTGCTTGCTTCTCGACAACTGGATGAGGCTGATCGAGGATAAGAGCCTTGTCCCTGGGCAATAGCGTGCGATGAAATAATTCAATCGCAGTATTGCCGCTAGGATCCTTGATTATGCTGTTGTCGGAGTATATATGCTAGTCTTGGATAAGTGGTTGTTTGTCGGGTAGTTGAGGGGCGCGTTCAGTAACCTCACAGTTGAGGTAGTCTTTAAGCAGTAGAGACTCGGTCTGGTTGAGCAGGTCGTAATCACGAGCGTCGGGCTCGTTGGTTGTTTCAGCTCGGGGGGTCGGCGATGCAGGCACTGCTGGAGTGGCCTAGGAAGTACCCTCTCCATGAGGACGCTTCTCTGGATGACCGTAGGGAGCACTTGTTAACTCCCCGACCGGCTCGGAGCGTCGTCGACAAACGAGAGAGCCCGCCTCGCCCGCTGAGTCGTTTGTAGGGCCTGTGCTTCTAGGAGGACGAGGTGTAGCTGTTGTGGTGCGGGGCGGCTGGGCGCGAGTGATCCCCTAGTCTTAGGGATCACCAATCCTTATTCCAGATTGTCCCTGGGTTCGTCTGCGCCCGCGACCCCGGCCAGTACCTCGACCAGCTGCAGCAGCTGCCCGCTGGGCTGCCCCTGCAGCAATTACGGCTCTTTTGTCCAGACGAGTCAGTCTCTCTTCCATACCTGCGAATGAAGAAAAGAATAAGCACCAGAGATTATATACATAAAACATAATATATATTCCGAAGTATAATAAATGATGGAATACGAGTATGAGTTTTTACCAAGATCCTCGACGACAGGCACGTTAGCGCTACTTAGCCCACACGTGACAAGCATGGATTTACTCATCACAACTTCGGGCTTGAACAACCGTTTGAGGATACGTTTTAAAGTTCGTCGAGGTATCGTGGGTCGACCAACGTTGCTTAGGTCAACGAGGTCCATACCCCATGGATGAGGTACATTCCACGTCTCGTTTACCGGTGGAGCAATGATGAAAAACTTTTTCTTCCAATCTCCGAAGGAAGATTGGGTTCGAGATTGAAGACGACAATGACGCTGGGGTGCTAGGAAGAAAAAACCTTCCTCCTTGGACTTAGTGCATCGATGCACTGACAGAAAACCGTTGAAGTTTTTGATGTTTAGATGAACTCCATACATCCTCATTACGACTATAAAAAAAAATTATATGCCTATAAGAATTTGGAAGTAATTAAGTGGGGCTCAAACGAAGATGGAGAAGAATGTTTACTATGGCAGGATGTAGAGGAAACCTAAGCCCTGAAGCAAGATGGGCTACGTGAATGGTGCGAACCCTATAGGGGCGATGCATCCTAGCACCTTCGTTGGGGACTATATAACGATAATTAGGAGTGATATGATATCTCGCCCTAATGTCTGCAATATTTGACAAAGTTAAAATTGAGGGATAACCTAACCAAGGGATTACTCTACGAGCCCTATCCATATTAGGAAATAACTGGGAATTAACATCCTCATCTCCCTCGAGATTTGGATATGGAGGGGGAACATCAGGAGACTCGGGCTCAATAACGATGGGGGAATCGTTTATATTGGGCTCAGGAGATGTCTTAGGACAGCTAGAATTACTATTTGACTCACTACGACCAGACGAGGTGGTCTCGTTTTTCTCGTCATAGACACGGGGTGAGGCACCCACACCAGAGGTACTCATGAAAATTGACTGAAAAATGCAAAGTATTGGATAAATAAAAGAGAGAGAGAGAGAGAGAGAGAGAGAGAGAGAGAGAGAGAGATGAAGCTTATACCTAGCGGGAGAAAAAAATTCAGATTTGAAAGAGAAGATGATCTCCAAGTCGCAAAAAAACATAATGACTAAGTCCAGAATGATTGTATCATATCTAATTTTAAACATTCTCTTAAGTATAGTTGATAGTTCTATATAGAGATCATAATTTTAGTTTTCAAAAACAAATTTGATTGGATTCAAATCAAATCGGGGAAATTATATTTAAACAACTAAAATAGACGATATCTGTATGTCTCAATTTTATTGTTCCTGATATACCAAAATACCAATCTCGGAGATTTAATCTTCGTTATCTCGTATTCATTAAATGTATAGGGTCGTTTGGCTCATACTGTGCCTCGTATACGAGGATACGAAGTGGGTTTTAGGTTCAGTCCCTAAAATAATATTATTTGCATTACACTCCAAGATCCGTGTGTTATTATTATTCGGGTAGGGTCGATCCATGGCCCAACCCGATGAAGATCGAATCTGTGCCACCCATCAAACACACGTGTAAAGAATCCATAGGCAAGACGTCTTATCAGTTATTCACTCTACAGTGCAGAACGAAAACTCTATAAATACCGTCATTTATGAAGTTACGGGGGACGGATAATTGGAGCAATAAATATTACGAACCATCCATCGTATTGCTTGAATTATTCGGAGACCTGAGACTACGATCCTAAAATACAAATAAGAGAGTTCTTCGATATACGAACCATAACGAATCCAACATCTGTACTTGAACTACGTTTAAACTTGATCCTGAAAAGGTACGTAGGCAGCTCGATATCGTCCGAGTGCAGTCTATATTCTAGGGAACGTGTTGTTTGGTACGTATTCGAGGCCATCTTGACCGAAATAGTGTGGGGTAAAATCCGTGCTAGATCAGTTCCCATAATTTATGACATACCTTTTCATCCATTAATTAAGGAAGGAACTGCTGCTAGTATTTTTTGTTGGAATCTTGAATTTGTGTTCCTACAAAACCACATACAAATCATTATTAGTAAAGCACAATTGAACTTTCTCTCTGGCAATAGAAAACCCTAACCGTAGAAACCATGCATGACTGAAGACGGCTCCTGCCACCAACCTTCGGCGGTGTCCGTAGATGACAGAACTCTGAAGAAGTTCAAGCGCGGACAAATGGGTGAAGAGTGGGAGTATTTCGGGTATTCACAATAGCCACAGGATGACATCACCATGGATCAACGAGAGGGAGAGGAAACACGGACTAATGCCAACCAATGGAAATCAGGTCACTTGAGTTCTGGCTGACCACTAAACCACCACTGCTGTGCTACAATGGTAGCGGGGAGGCAACAATAGATGCTCGCGATCCACTAGTGGAGACCCCTACGACGGTGGATGAAACAAAAGCGAAATCGCATTCATGTATTGTGGATTGAATATGATTAATTGCCAAGTTCAATTATGTTTTTCTTGCCAATTTGTTGTGTTGTACATTTAGTTACTTTTTAAGTTATTTAGTTTTCATTTGTTGTTGTGTTGCAAATTTCAGTTTTGTGCACATATAAGTACCCCATATAGTAGACAGGAATTAAAATCGTACATTGATATTGAATAAGGTTCCATACATAAATCCTAAACTTGCTTGAAACAAAAAACTAAATTTCTGTATAATTTTTAGGGATAAATACATTTTGCCCCCCTTATAATACTTTTGATAGAAAAAATGTACCTTCTCTTTTTTGGTCGCATCACTTTTCCATATCAAATTATTTAAATTTTTTTTACATCTTCTACAAATTACGGACCTTTTAAACAGTAAATGTATGACAAAAGAAAAAAAAAAGTGGCTTTTTTGTCAAAGAGAATATTCCATTGGCGTTTGTTGTTCAATCATACAAAATATATTTTTTTAAAAGATTAAATGATATTCATCTAAAAAGATTATTTAAGTCAAATAATTTTAAATAATTAAATTTGGCAATTAGACATAAATGCATCTAACAAAATTATTTTATTGTTAAAATTTGCTGACATTTAGGTTATAAATGGTCGAGGAGAAGGGAACAAGAGAATAAGAGCATAAGAACCTCGCTAATTTTGTCTTCAATTTATTAGTAGGGGTGTATGTTTGGTAGATTAGGTGCAATATGTGGTGATTGAAGCATTTTGAATAATTGGAGGGGGTAAAGTGCTACAATAAAAACATGAAGGGTGAACTATCTTAATTGCAGATAATAGAAGGGGGCAAAGTGGAAATTCGATCTATTTTTGAAAGCAAGTCAATGTAGATTGTCATTAATAATGTTTTCCTAGCTAGAAATGACGTGTACTATGACTAATTGTAAACCTTAATTCGTTCCCTGAAAATATAATTTTGTAATAATTGTGAGTAAGAGTATAAAAAAATGGCATTATGTAAGATCCAATAGAACCAGCCCAAAAGTGGGAAAACACTTCTATATATCGGGTTTTAGTTTTATTTGTGCAACTCATGGATGTGATTAATACACATCACTTATTTTATTTTTTTGAATTGAAAAACAAGTGAGGTGTATTTATCACATCCACAAGCTGCACAAATGGGTCCAAGATCGATTTATATAAGAATTTTTCCCAAAAGTGGCCCTTGTCCTCCATCTTTTTCAAAAATGTCCAAGCGGTTACTAAAATAATCTTTGGGATTTTATTGCTTTCACTCCAAACAGTCTACCCCATTTAACATGGGAGACTAAAGGATAATAAAGCCTCTGTTCCTTTTGCAATTTTTCTCTGGAAAAGTCATGTTTTCTCTTGTTTTCGTGATGCTTTTGGTTTACTTCAGTCTGGTAAGCCCTCAATCTCTCTCCACTGACAATGCTTTACATGTTAAAAACATAATCATACTAGCCGGACAAAGCAATATGGCGGGCCGAGGAGGTGTGATAAATAAGACCACATGGGACGGCATAGTGCCGCCTGAATGCCGCCCCAATCCGCTAATCCTACGGCTAAGTGCTGCGCTTACATGGCAAGAGGCGCAAGAACCTCTCCACCGAGACATAGATTTCACCAAAATTTGTGGGGTGGGGCCCGGGATGGCATTTTCTAATTCAGTTTTGCAGAGGGACTTGGGCATTGGGGTGATTGGATTGGTCCCTTGCGCTATTGGTTGGACGAACATAAGTGAGTGGAGGCGTGGTGGCATCCTTTACAATCAGTTGGTGGTGGCTTTGCATGGTGGTGGAGGAATGATTCGGGCTATTCTATGGTATCAGGGTGAGAGTGATGCATTTGATCCAGAGGATGCTAAACTATACAAGAAGCGCTTGAAAAAGTTTATTACCCATGTGAGATCTGATTTAAGGTCACCATTGCTACCATTTATCCAGGTATGATGATTCAATCACCAAACTTGTAAATTAGTTTTTATATTTGACTGCAGTTTGATATTTTATTTATTACAAAAAAGAAACGGTTTTCTTTATCTTACATTACTTTCATGACATAGATCCATTCCCAAGGATTAAGTTTATAAAAAATTACATGAATTCACAATCTGGTAATATTTAAGTAAGATAGTCAATTGTTAAATTGACTAATAATATCCAAGTTGCTAATATTAAATTTTCAAACGGGCCGGCCAATGCTGTGTAAATCTGGTTGTCTTAATTGTTGAATCTACTTTAGTTTTATTTGGTTGTTTCTGGTGTAGGTAGCATTGGCATCAGGAGGGCCTTATGTTGATAATAAAAAAAGCTCAGTTGGAAATTGACCTACCAAATGTACGATATGTTGATGCCAAGGGACTGCCGCTCCAGCCTCCTGATAACTTGCATCTTACCACAGCAGCACAAGTCGAGCTGGGGAAGAAGTTGGCCGACGCCTTCCTTCAGACAATGGTGCCTCTCCCATTTCGGAGCAGTGCCCCCGAGAAGTTCCGCAACATATGTTTGGACTTGTTACTCAGATTGTTTAGGTAGATAATTATATGTATCAAATAATTATTCTTTAAAATATAGAATTTACTGATTTAACAGAATTAAAAGCACACATGATCTAAATAATTATATAGGATTGACCTAGAATTGGACATTTTCTGTTGTAAAAATAATGAAAAAAAATTATTCAAATTTTTATTCAAAAGAATCAGCTTTGGAGGGAGAGATAAGTAGTGGTTGAGCAGTATTATCAACCTTCCATTAGCAGGTGTGACTCTATACTCTTAATTATAAAAATGGTTGGGCTGTCATTTTCTTTAGTGTCAAAAAACTAAGAATATTGTCAATTGTGTATCCACAAAGAGGGTGCAAAATGTGTCCATTTATGAGTGGCAAACATTCAAAGAATATGCGCCAAGACTAAAGTGAGCCTTGAGAGTAAAGCAAAGGGAATTCTGGAATAGCCCAAGATGGCTTGTGGCTTTTCTCTCTAATTTTGTCAAACATCCGGAATACCCTTTAGGAATTTCTTGTCTAATAGTTAAATTTATTGATATTAACCGAGCTAGATTTATTTCATTTGCTGGCGTATTTTCCGCTAGTATTATAGAAATGCATAACATCAAATGAATTGGAGGATCGGAGGCTTTGAGAGTTCAAATTTCAGTATCACAGTTTTTTTTTTTTTCATTTGCAAATAACAAATCAAATAAAGAAAGTGCAGCGGTACAATAATACTCATCATCTCAAAAAAGATTTCATCATCAATAAACATAGGAAAATTACACACAGATCCCTTCATTTATTGTGTAATTACTAAAACTCCCCCCCACTTATTGAAATCACCAACACACACCCTCAGGGGGTCTATTTGTAAGGTTTATAGTGGTAAATTTGTAAGAATTGTTAAGCACATGGGGGTGTAATTGTAAAAAATTATTAAGATGAGGGGGTGTGTTGGTAATTTTTAATATGTGAGGGAAAATTTTGGTAATTACACAATAGGTGAGGGGGTCTGTGTGTAATTTTTTCTTAAACATAATATACAATATAATAATAAAGAGAAGAAAAAAAAAACGAATACCTTCCAATACAAAGTTGCAACTACAGTCATGTAGGACTCAAAAATTGCATTTTGTGTCTCATTTGTAAAACAATTGACGGAAAAAATAGAATGAAATGCCTCATTAATTTAGAAAAAAAGAAATTAAAAATTAAATTTAAAAATATTTATATTATACAAAATACATATAAAAAAGAAAAAACTGGAGGAAGAAGACGTGGCTGGGTCTTCTTCTTCATATAACCCCGAACCACAACCCATATCCATATCCAAAACGGACACTTTTAATCCTCTAAGTTAAAAAAAAGGGTATTTTTGGTTCTCATATGTGCAAATTTTTCTGGCAAACTAAAACAAATCTTAGCTTTAAAATATTTTCGGTCAACTTCATATTTTCTGACGGCAGGTGTCCTCAAAATTCAAACCGCGAGTAACTGGAATATCTATACTAGATTTCAACTTGCTTTGTTGTTGTTGTCTTTTTTTTTTTTTTTTTTTGTTTAATTCTACACGAGGGGATAACTTGACCTGACAATAAGGGTGTTCATGGTTTTTCGAAATCGCACCATACCAACCGTACCGTAACGAAATATTGTTTTTTTCTTCTAAAATCTATATGTTTTGGTACGAGCCTGTACCGTACCAGCTATGTTGGTATGGTTTTGGTTTCAGAAAATTAGTACTGGTGAAAAAACAGTACCGTACTGTATATATACTACATATAATTATTTATTTTATTTGTATAATATATAAATGATTTTATTGAAAGAATTTTATAATATATAAGTGATTCTATTGAAGGAATTTTTTGAACTTAGAGATACAAATATACTAGAAATCAATATATTACCAAAACTTGCGTGGTGATGTATGATATTTTTAGGAATATAAAAATTAACTCTATTAAATTTAGGAATTAGTTAAAATAGAGACTAAAATTATTCTCTAGAGTTATTTGAAAACCTAAACTCTAGAATTAGAATATCAATAATAAGAATTTGAGTTTGATTATCTCACTATTTGTGCCTCAAGACAGAAGACAATGTCATAGAATGCAG
>CM033397.1:19397821-19705030 GCA_019426215.1 Buddleja alternifolia | reverse complement strand
AAAGTATAGATAAAAATGTATTTGTGTATATTCTTTCCATGGATTTTTTTTTGGGAAAGAAAAGGGTAATTTTACAGATTAATTGAGCATTTTGTTTTTAATATTTGCCATTTTCGGATCCTTTGGCATGAACTCGTTTTGTTAGGACTAATTTATTTTTTCTTAGAGTTCCTTTACTTTTTCTCTTTTGTAATTCTCTCTATTTGATTTCATATCGTACTTGTTCTCTCAGTCATAACTCGGAACAACAGTTATAACCACTCACAAGATTACGCGGCATGTACTTCAAAGTATATACAACGAATGTTTGCTACATAGCCAAATAGCACAATGTTAGCACACTCAAGTTGTTAAGAGCATATTGTATTCTTGTTTACGTCAGTAGAATTCAAAATGTAAAATTTATATAGTACAATATCCACTTCCTGATTATCTAATATAGATTAACTACATCAATATTTAATCCCAAACATAAAACCTTCAATGAATAAGGCATTATTTTTTGAATTTTTCGCGTATCACCGACATTACATTGGGGAGTTTGGGAATCACATCATAAGTAATAAAAATAACTAACTACTCACTGCCACAGCACGAGAGCATTACCTTGGGGGAGTGTTGAACAAAGAAAGAACGCATATGGACCACTATCATTGTTAGAATATAATAAAATCCTATTTTGAGTACTTGTCTGACTGCTGACAAAGCTCAAAACAAGTGAAAAATTTTGATTTCAATTTTTTAAACATAAACATCAGAGGAACATAACAAATGCCTATGGATATCATGTCCATTCAAATATGTCTACAACTCTGTATAGCATAAACAACCTGGCGAAGCTCTGGTAGCTGCAATTGTCCATATAGTGCTCAAACTTCTTCAGGGCTTTCTTGTGGCCATTGATATATACATCAAGGGTACATCGGCTACTCATATACTCGACACGAGTCGGCCTAATGCCAAGAAGCCAAAGACTAGACTACTAAGCACTTACTTTTCTAGGCTACTACACATGGAGTATTTGCCGTTCGATTTAAGTTTCCCAAATATCACTAAAATGCTTTGTCAAAGGCACTAACTCTTACCCATGCATCCAACTCTCAAAGACCAAAAGATTACAATACTAGGGGAAGAAAATAAGTTTGGGTCTTTCACCATGGATGGATTGAGGTTGTTGGGGACCGGGTTTATCATAATGCAAACCTTTTGCCAATAGTAAGTAGATATTCAAAATTATTCTACTTTAATAAACAAGCAAAATAACAATATCACACGTAAGATAACTTTCAATAAATAGTAGAACTTCTTTCCGATATTTTGCATTCCACTTGATATTCAATCCTATTTTATTTAGAATTAGTGACCTTTTCTATTTTATTCTTAGATCAAGCAATTAGTTATAAAAGAATGTTTTATTCATCACAACTCAATGTACAATTGATTGGCATCCAGAAAATAATAACTAATCAAAAATAAAAGATAAATCAACTAAAATTGAAACTATATTATAATGACATTTTTTAAATGAATGAAAAAGTAACAACTATTATAGATTTATAATCATTTTATGCAACCGCAAAATTCCAAAAATAGTATACTGATAATTTTGAAGAGAATATAAAATAACACTTATTCTTCTATTAACACAATTGCAACTACTTTATGTAATCGCGAAATGTAGACAATAATTTAATGATAATTTTTCAGTATAAAATAACAGTTATTAACCAATATGACTACTTTATGCAACCAAAAATTTCAATAATAATGATAGTTTTTCAAAAGAGTATAAAGCAATAGCTAGTAACACTAATATATTCACTTTATGCATAACTTAACATATGGTGGATAAACTCTAAATAAATGAATGGAAGACTTTTCTTGTCTTTTGATTTGTTGATATTTTGTATATTTTCCATTCCCAATAATCCATTCTATTAGGTTTTAGGAAAACTGTTTGTTAATTTTAATTCTACCAAATAGGAATGATGTTCAAATAGGAAAGTTCGAGTTGTTGATAATTCAAGTTTTTTTCTTTTTGGTAAGGGTTAATTATTTTTTACCCCCCTATTTTAGTCTGAAATTGCTAAACATCCCCCTCTATTAAAACAATAGGCAAAAACACACCTCTGTTATATTTTTGTTTACTCACTTGCCCTTTCCATCCATGAGACTTAACGGTGTTAAATGTCTTTGTTCATTGCCCAATATACCGTTCTAATTATTAGGTATTAATTGTTAAAAGTTTAAAATCTTGACCATTAGATTTTATAACAAAATTCCAGCCATTAGATCTCTTTAAAATTAATAAAAAAGATTAAATCAACTTAAATCAATTTTTTGTTTTTGTTTTTGTTTTTTTTTTTTTTTGAAATCTTCAGTTAAAAGTTATGGTCCAAATCAAATCAGGGTTTATTGCCACAATTCTCAAACAAGAAGACAACAATATGGAGATTTCTTGGCGGCAGTGGTCGGGATCTAGAGGTGGCGTCGCCATTTCAGGGGAGGGAGGGGAGGTAGATGGCTGCGCCGTGGCGATTTCAGGGGAGGGAATGGCTGACTCTTGGAGGGTATTTCAGGGATAGAAGGGCTGAATCGCGGTTAGATGAGGGCTAAGTCAAGATTTTTGCAGGTTTAGCGGCAGTCTGTAGTTGCAGGCGTCAATGGGCGGAGGTGGGACAGGGGTGACGGTGTTACGGTGTAGGCATGCTGGTGTTTCCATGGTGCGATCAGGTTGGATGGAGGTCATAGGGGCGACGGTGGGGGCATGAATGTATGGTGACAGGGTGGGGTGGTGTGGCGCCGTTGGGGTGGGGTGACGGCCGGCGAATGCTTGACGGGGAGAAAGAACATAAGAGAAGAAAAGAAAAAGGGAAAATGAAAAAGAATATAGGTTAGGGTCATGGGGTCAGTGTTTCGGTGGGGGCATGGGTGAGTGGGGGGAGTCGTCATCGTAGGTGGTGGGGGAGGTGGGCCTAAACAGGTATGGTGGCTGGGAAGTGGCAGACGGCTGAGGAAGAAGAAACAAAGAAGAAGAGAGCAAAATGGAAAAATGAAAAAGAGAAAAGTAAAAGTTATTTTTATTTTAATTAGAGGGATAAAATTGACATTTCACATGCATACTATTCATAAAAAAATCCAAAATCGCACAACTCGCGTGTGAATCACAACATCCATTAGTTTATGACGGAAGAGGGGTTTTGCGTGGGGTTTAAGTTAACAGAGGGGTGTTTTTCCTTATTGTTTTAACAGAGGGGGTGTTTAGCAATTTCGGACAAACATAGGGGGGTAAATTATAATTAACCCTTTTGGTAATTATCTTTTTAATTATATAAATGAGCTAATAAATAAAAAGATAAAGCAAGTTGGAGCTTGGAATGTGCTTTTTGAATCTTTTTTGTTTTGATTAAAAGTGTGCCTTTTACATCGAATGGGCCCCTTGCAATTTTGGCTCCATAATTTACAAAATGGCAGAACATATTGTTTTGTAATTTTAGTCCCAATTGTAATAAATAGATAAGTGTCGTTAGCGTCGTCACATGTCTTGCACCTGACAATTACTTAATTTGAGTAAATTTCATAAAATCCCCCTATATTATGTAAAACTTACAAGAGAACTCACTTTTTGAATAGGGTTTAGGGTGTAGAGTTGTAAAAGTTACAAGGTTTTTATGTAATTTATCCTAAACCTTTAACGGCGCATGCAGGCCATTTTTGAAATTTCATCCATTTTCTTAATGGATGGGACCGAATGCAAAACAAGAATCCCAAGGGACTGTTTTTGCAATTTTAGAAACAATGGGTCTAACATTGAAATAGGCCTTTTCTATCGGACTAGTATTGCAGATTTCTCGTTACCTAAGTTAAACAGAAAGGTTATCTCCTATATTTTAATGTCTACTCAGTAGTCATTATATCTCCACTTCAAAGAGACTACATGACATAAGTCAGAGAACCAAAAAGTAAATGGTTATCTCAGTCCAACAATGTAGAAGAAGGATCATCTTTATTGCCTCCTTAACAGATCAACTTAAACACAATAACATAGGCCACAAAATTTATCTACAGTGTGACATATCAAAAGTTGATTCAGAGTTATCTGATCTTTCACACATTTAAAACTGCTTATGCCATCTCAGTGTCCAGCTTTTTCTATGGCAGCCTCAAATCCATACCTTTTCACTCAGAAGATCTTCCATGCATTGTTGCTGCATATGTTTTGTTATTAGAGGACAAAGTTCACAAATATTGAGAGATAGAGAGAGAAGCCTAGAGGAAAACTGCATATTCCTAACCACATATATGCTAAACTGCACATTCTAGCCTGTTCTGTAGAACTAATTTAACAGAATCCATCATTTCTTTTAAAGCTACCACATCTAAGTACCTAAGAATCCCAACAATTATACCACTTTGAATAAACTTAAGAGAAGAGTGTTTTTTGTGAACAAAACGACGTAAAGACTAAACCCCAGAATTTTATATACTAAGTTGTATTTTATGGTAAATATTCTTAAGACCAACAGGAAAACCTCTTTCTTATTCACTTTCGGTCTTTTATAAAATAATGAAATAGAGCCTCATATATAATTTCAGATGGTAATAATCACTTACTATTTAATGCTCCACCCTCTTACAAACTTCTGTTATCCTCCTATAACTTACATACTCTTCCTATCATCTAATTCAATAATCTAAATGTCACTTTTGGATGATGATTGTAGTAAAATCTCTATATGTTAATTATTGAATCAGTATTTTTGCCGCCTACATTATAACAATCACATAATTCACCTCTCATATTATATGCGCCCGCCAAATTATCAAAGAGCTTATTTTGCACAGGGGAAAACAAGGAAGGCCATCAAAATGATGCTATGACAATGATAACATGTTATATTAAGGGCTAACAAAAACTCAATAACAGCTTTGATGTATTTATAACAAAACTTTGTAAAGCCCAAATTATTATTTACCAACAAGTATTCCATCAGCACTGCAGAACAAAAAATCCAAAAGCAAAATAAGCATAAAATATATGTAAGCAAAATTGACCAAATAAATTGAGAATATGGAAAGGGGGAGAAGGGGGCAGGTACCTGTCAGAGGAAAATAGTTGATGGAGAGACGGTGTGTTATCGTCGGCCCGGGATGATTCTGCTGCCCCGTTGCAAAACGGTCGGCAATTACTGACCCATTTATGAGTTGGAAATGGTGGTGGTGTTGGAGGAGACGGAGGCGGAGGCGGAGGAGAGGTAGAGTTCTAAGGAGGAGAGAAGCAGCCATGTATGATTCTGATTCTAATTGTGAAACCACTCTGCCCTAATTATTTCCCACTGTAAACTATGCAGACTTTAAAGTATTAAAATATAGGGAAAATTTACCCCACATCCACTTGTCCTCTCTTATGATTGAAATTACAAATACCTAACTCACTATAATTAAAAATTATATTTACCCCCAGACCAATATTTTGATGACATCATCATGTGAACTTTCAAAAATGCCCCTGTCCAAATGTTATTTAGTAAAAATTACACCAACCTCCCCTCTTATTTTTGAAATTACACAACCCACCCTTATTATAATGCACTTCTTACAATCACCCCCTATATATTGAAAAATTCTTACAGTTTAACCCCTAAAAACCTTACAATTAGCCCCCTGTAGGGGTGTTGGTAATTTCAAAAACAAGAGAGGTTTTTTGATAATTACACATTATAAAAGGGGCTACGGTCGTAACAAAATATTATTACAGCTTTTTTTATTTTTTTAATAATTTAAGTGAAGGGAAAAAATGTCATTAGTATTGTTTGACCAGTGGCCGAGGGTTTTCAGGAGGGTCGATGTAATTTTCAATTATAGTGAGTTAGATATTTGTAATTTCTATTATAAGAGAGTAAGTTTGTGTAATTACCAATTATAACAATGGGTGTTGGTGTAATTTTCCCTAAAGAAGTAGCTCTTCTCACTCTCTCTCTCTCTGCACATATTAGCAAGCTAATGTGAGCCGCGACGATGGTCAGGCGAAAGAAAGGGGTCTGCAACGGCGAGCAAAGATCCGATCATCACACCACCACAGCCATCACCGACAAGGACTGTGGCATCGATGGCTACACCAACTACGGGGATAGCTAGATGCGCGATACAGTGCGAAGAAGGCAGGAAGTGCAGAATGGGCGAGGAGGAGATTCGATGGGGGTAAATCGAGCGTCTCCTGATGCAGGCCAGATCCAAACTGGGTAAGGAAGCTGAAACAATGGAATTTAACCATGCTTTGATTAATTGTATACGAAAATTGCAAAACCCACAAAAATCACCTGAATTAGGGCAATCGAGGCATATTGAAATTGATTTAGCAAAACCCGTCTTACAAAAACCAGTGTCTGTGTGGAATACATTTGATGTGAATAAGTTGAGGAATGTCGGCTGTAAGCTTAAATTTGAACCTCCAGAAACACAGGAGGGGCAAGCCATTGGGGTAATTGAAATGGAGGATGTAAAAGAGGAAATTGCTTATTAGCAAACTGCTATTGTATGGTATGTGTTTGGAGCAAACCCACCGTTCCCTGTGATGAATGGGTTTGTAAGAAGAATGTGGGGGAAGCATGGAATAGAGAAGGTATTGATGTTGAAAACTGGGCTTTTTCTGGTCAAATTCAAAACGATTGAGGAAAGAGATGCAGTACTGCAGGTGGGGGTATATCATTTTGATAATAAACCTCTGATATTATCCCCTTGGTCTGCAAATCAGGAATACAACAAGAAGCAAGTAGATAAGGTCCCAATCTGAATTCAGCTAGAAGGCCTTGAGTTAAAGTACTGAAGTAGTGTAGCACTGAGCAAGATAGCTAGCCTTATTGGTATTCCTATCATGGCCGCTAACATGACTATCCAAAAGGAAAGAGTTCAATACGCTAGGATATTGGTAGAAGTGGATGTGTATAAAATGCCTGAAAGTGTCCAATTTGTGAATGAGAAAGGTATTTTAATTGATCAAACCATTACCTATGGATGGAAACTGATAAAGTGCCTAGCATGTTAGGGGTATGGGCATGAAGCACAAACCTGTAGAAGGAATAAGGGAAAGCAGATGTGGGTACCAAAAGCTAAACCACAAGAAAAGATTTATAAAGAGACATCTCTGAATGAAGATAAGGGAAAAGTAGAGACACAAATTACTCAACCTAATCTGGAAAAAGAAAAAAGAGTAGAAGGCAACACATGGCACACAGTCACTAAAAAAGAGAGAACAATAGAGGTAGGTTCTAGTTCAACAGGTGTGGAAAGCACAATAGAACATAGAACAGGGTTTTATCATTATCATGTCACTCCAAGCATTGTAACTATACCAGTTACCAATGATGGAGAACATAGCATCCTGGAATACTAGAGGGCTGAACGACCTTAGTAGGTAGAGAGAGGTTAACACTCTCTGCAATAAATATGGAATTGGGTTGATTGGGTTACTGGAGCATAAGGTTAGAAAACACAACTATGAAAAAAATTATAGGAACATGTGTTTGAATTGGGGGAGCATCACTAATAATGAAGAGAATCCAAGAGGGAGAATCTGGATTATTTGGAGGCCAGATTTTTTTCAAGTTAAACTACAAAAGGCTAAGGCTCGGTATATGCATACCGAAGTGTATAGCATCACAACTAAGAGGAAGATTCTGGTTACTTTCGTGTATGCTTTTAATCAACAAAATGATCGAAGGGGATTATGGGAGGAACTGCAGGTACTAGCACAACAAATAACAAGTCCATGTTTAATTATGGGGGACTTTAACTGTGTCCGGGGGGGCTCCTGTTACGATAGCAGAGATTACAGAGTTCAAGGAATGGAAAGTAAATTG
Source organism: Buddleja alternifolia (assembly GCA_019426215.1). Classification (NCBI taxonomy): domain Eukaryota; kingdom Viridiplantae; phylum Streptophyta; class Magnoliopsida; order Lamiales; family Scrophulariaceae; genus Buddleja; species Buddleja alternifolia. The sequence continues at coordinate 19,697,171 of CM033397.1, read as the reverse complement.
TGATCTGGAAGAAATGAGAAGAAGAGGAAGTAAGTATACATGGAATAATAAGCATGAGGAAGGGCATAGAATATTTTCAAAGATTGACTGGCTTTTTTTAACCAAAGATGGTGCCATGAATTTCCAGATGCAGAAGCTAGAATCCTTACTAAAGGGTTGTTAGATCATTGCCCAGTGGTAATCCAAATGACAAGAGAATGATCCCATTCAAATTTTTTAATATGTGGGCAGAATCTTCTCAATTCTTGCCAATGGTTCGTAATGAATGGAGTAAACATATTGGTGGATGTAAATCTTATCAGGTTGTGCAGCATCTTAAAAACCTTAAGGGTGAGTTGAAGTAATTGAACACAGAGCAGTATCAAGATATAGAGAAACAAATGATTCAGGTGAAGGATGAATTACTCAAGCTGCAAGAAAAAATGCATGCTCATCCTAAGGATGTAGAAGTGCAAAGATAAGAATAAGAATTCCAAGAAATTTATAGAGAAAAAGAAGCTGTCGTGGAGCAATTTCTCAAACAAAAATCAAAGGTGAATTGGCTAAGACTAGAGAATCAGAACACATCATACTTTCATAGGGTGCTGAAACAAAGGCAGTACAGAGGAAGAGTGACAACTATAAGTGTGGAACTACTATGCTAACAGAGTATGATCAAGTTACAGAACACTTTGTGAGCTTTTACAAAAACTTGTTTGGTATAACAAATCCTACTGCTCTCACAGAAGACAGAGTGTTTGCCATGGGGAAATGTCTGGACTGGCAGAACCAAACAGACCTGATAGCACCAGTGACTAGAACAGAAATTAAATCAGCAATGTTTGATATGTATAGCACAAAGAGCCCAGTACCTGATGGGTATGGAAGTGGATTTTTCAAGAAAGCATGGAATGTGGTTGGGGATCAGGTAATTGAGGCTGTGTTAGAATTTTTTCATATGGGGAAGTCACTGAAATAGATAAATTGCACCCTTCTCACCCTAATCCCAAAAGTTGAAAAATCCAATATTGGCCAATGAGTTTAGTCCAATAGCCTGTTGCACTACTATCTATAAATGTATTTCAAAGATACTAGCTAATAGTCTGAATCAGATACTGCCTCTATTAGTGAATGAGAACCAGGGAGCGTTTGTGAAGGGAAAGACAATTATGGATAATGTGCTTATTAGCCAGGAACTAATCAGGCTAAATAATAGGAAGGATGCTTCTCCTAGATGTCTAATGAAAATAGACATTAGGAAATCGTATGATTCTGTGGAATGGGGTTTCCTGAGGTCAGTGCCAGATGGTTTGGAATTTCCTAGAAAGTTTAGTGGATGGATAATGGAGTGTGTTACAATAGCTTCATTCACAATAGTTCTGAATGGTTCCAATCATGGGTTTTTTCCAGGAAAGTGAGGCTTGAGATAAGGGGATCCTATATCCCCACTGTTATTTGTTCTCATAATGGAATATCTTACAAGAAGCCTATAAATGGCAACTCAACATACAGAGTTCAGATATCACCCGACTTGTAAACAGATGCAACTTACCAATATTTGCTTTGCAGACGACCTCATGGTATTCTGCAAAGCAAATAAGGGATCAGTTAAGGTAATGTGGGAGACATTTAAAAAAAATTCAACCATTTCGGGGTTGTATGCAAACCAGGGCAAATCCAATGTCTATCTCATAGGAGTGAGTTAAAATAATAAACAGGAGCTTTTGGAGCTAACTAGATTTGTGGAGGGTACATTTTCAATTAGATACTTGGGGGTGCCTCTTTCACCTAACAAATGGTCAAAAATGGACTGTGGAATACCAGTGGAGAAAATTACAAAGAGGCTGGAAAGTTGGGCTACTAGAAACTTATCCTATGCAGGTAGGGCTCAATTGATTAACTCAGTCCTTATGCCCTTATACATATACTGGGCTTCAGTGTTTATTCTTCCACAATCAATTTTCAAGCAAGTGGAACAAAAATGCAGACAATTTCTATGGGGGAAAAATGATCGGTACCATAAAATAGCACTGATAGGATGGGAGACAATCTGTACAAAGAAAAAGAATGGTGGGCTTAATTTTAAGAATTGCAAGTTATGGAATATTGTCGCGGTTGGTAAGCAGGTATGGGCACTATCCCAGAAAAAAGACTCCCTATGGGTGAAGTGGATTAAAACTATTTATATAAAGGACAGAGATTACTGGGAATACACACCACCTGTGGATAGCAGCTGGGTGTGGAAAAAACTTGAAAAGGAAAAAGTAAAGCTCATAGATGGATATGTACAAAACAGGTGGAATCATACAAAAACTGGACTTTATACAATACAAACAGGGTATGAGTGGCTACAAGGAGCACATGGGAGGTTCAGGTATGCAAATGTAGTATGGAACACATATAATATACCAAAGCACTCTTTTATTTTGTGGTTGACAATGCATAAACGATTGTTGATTAGAGATAAGTTGAATCGATGCATGACACTTCAGGATGGTAAATGTGTACTGTGTGGTAGTGAAAATAAGACTATAAATCATCTATATTTTGCTTGTGACTCGGCACAAAATCTGTGTAGAGAGTTAATGTTGTGGTTGAAAGTAGATAACTGACCAATGCAGTTTAGGAGATGGAGCATCTAGGTGGCTTTTGCATTTAAGATGTGGAAGGCTAGAGAGGGCATATTCAGGGCAGGAATCGTAGGGTTGGTGTATAAAATATGGGAAGAGAGGAATAGAATAATTTTTACTCAAATTGAAAGAGAATTTGATGTTGTCTTCAAGCAGCTTCAAAAAGAGTTAAAGATTAGATATGAATGTAGTAGAACACAGAAAATGAGGAATAGAGATATAACATATTTTGGAAGTATAGTTAGCTAGGTTGCTAGTGTTCAGTGCCTTTAGGATTTCTTGTGGTTTTGTATAGTGAATTTGTCTTTGTAGGCATAAGGGCCTAAGTACCCTTATGGAGAGTTTCTGTGTAATCTGTTGAGTAATGGAATGAAATTTACTTTCACCCAAAAAATTTTTTTCCCTAAAACATAAGTAATTATCAATTTATGAATTAAAAAGAGAAAAATACATATAACCCAGATATATCGAATTCTTAAACTTCCTTGTGAAAATAAAATTATCAAGAAACCCCCTTATGATTATTTAAATTATACACACTGACTTCCCTAAAAGTTTTGCAAGCAATTTATTCTGTAAAGATGAAAATATCCTTATGTTTTAAAGGCTTGTTGGACGTCTAGGTTACTATTTTTATCAGCCCAATTACTTCCTCTTTTGTTCTTGGAGCCCTTCACTTCTTGCCAATCTTGCATGATCCCTTTCCCCTTGGCCTGTGATTGCTGTATTGGTGTATCTTTTGTCTGTACTGATGTGTTACCCTTGCTTCCACCAGTGACCTGAACTTGTTGCCCCTTGTGAGCTAGTCCCAGCCTCTGGTTCCACTGTGACCTTGCTGATTTCACACTTCTCTCCAACTGTACTCTCAGTTTTCTTTACTTGCCATTGCTTCACTATCGGTTTCCTACACTGCTCTTTTGTGTGTCCCCATCCCTTACATTTGTTGACAGTGAATAGGCAACCACTCATATTGATTGTTTGTGACACTAATTGCCCATCAACAATATTTCTAATTTTGAACTCCTTTGGCAATTCTTTTCCAACTTCCACATTCAACTAGCACTCGTGCATAGTCTAATTTAACCTTTATTGCAATCAGTTCATCAATGTGGAGGGGTTCCCCTATTCTACTCACAGTCTTACTAAGGCTAGATGCACCCCCACATACCTAGGGAAAGATGCGAGAGCTTCACCCATACAGGAATTGTCACAATCTGTTCCTCAAACTCCATATTTGGCTTTCACTGTGTAAGGATTGGGGGCTTAGAATAAAAGAACAAAATACCTTTGCTGATTGATGCACTCATATCTTCCTCTGTATCAAAGCGAAGGATGAAGTATCCCTCTCGTTTGACAACCATTGGCATATGTATGCTTCTCCACTGTAACTTCAAGAAGCTCACCATTGTTGCTGATGGGATGTCAACACCTAAAATAAGAGCAACCAAAGAGAATTGCCAATAAGCAAGCTCCGGCTCCATATTGTTCTTTGTTAGCTCAATTTCATCCCTCTCATATTGGACTTGTTCCAACACTAATCTGCTATTACCCTCGTGATTGTTCGAGAACAGCGCACCGCTAGTTCTGTGGTTTGCTGTCATCCTTCTTTCCTTACCCCTCAGTTGCAATAATCTCAGCTGAGAGCTCTTTGGTCGGTGATTTTGGCAACGATCGAGATTTTCCCCCTTTTCCCCATTAGGGAGAAACCCTAGCTCCACTTCATTAAAGGAAAATTTTATACATTTGGCATGCATATAAATGCATAAAATAGATGGAACACGGTTTAAAATAGAAGATCTGGACTGTTCGTTATGTCAGTTGGATATAGAATCTTGCATTCATTTAATTCAGCATTGTTCTATTTATAAAGCTATCACGCAAGTTATTCGAAGTTTATGACATGTTCTATTTGAAAATTTCTTGTTTCCACATGCCAGCAGTAGTGATGGCGGAACATCTTTCACTTTACAAAGATATTTTGAAGATATCCACTTAGTTACAACATATGTCAATATCTTTCTGCTATCTATTGAGAGGCCTTAATGGAGCAGTAGATGTCCTAGCTAAGCATGGTCTTATGGTAGATGTTAACTGTGTGGCATATAAGGTTCTGACCGATAGGATTATGCCCTCCATGCCATAGAGGAATTAGATTGATTAGGTCATTTACCCTTATGTTGTACAAACTCTTATTTATTAACAAAGACATTTGTTTTGTTCATATGAATCTTGATGGCATTAATATAAGTATTGAACAAATAAGTCCCGAGTAATCAAGAAGGAACTTCTACTCCTCATGGTTCGAGGAGAAGGACACTAGAAGTATCGGTTCCTTGTTTACTTAAACTGAAGTACGTAAATCGAAGAGTCTTAATTGGGCATTAAGACCGGACTTGTATGACGCAAACTTTGACAAAGAGTGTCAGTCGGTCACTTTAGATGGTGGGAGCTTGTGCCATAGATATATCAATAGAATTGATATATTCTAACACGGCTTGCCGTAATTCAATCAGATGGGTAATTAGTTATTGACTGTCAATGATTGAATTACTGGTCACGGTAGTGCGCGTGAGCCTTAGACTTGAGGATTCACGAAAATTGGACTTGTGACACTGAACGAGTTATTAGAGTAGTTAGATCTATTTCACCCTTTGGTGGGATCAACCTCGAAGTGCGGTTCAAAAGGACAAGTGGCAATTGTTCGGTGATTCCCAATAAGCGATTCACTGTCTCAAGTAGTAAACGAGTTAACGTCTTGTGCGATCATAGGTAAATGAAATTATAAGTTTTTGGCCAAAGCAGGAGAACTAACTTATGTATAGCACAAAATGGTAGTTCAGTAATTTCATCTTACTATGATTTATAAAGCACATCATTGAGTCCTGTGAGTTTGACATGACTCTTACTCGATTCGGATATTACAGTGAAAGGCTTATACTCACAGGGTGTCTGTCACCTAAAGGTCGTATTGATCTATTCATCTCAATTGGATTTTGATGTGAGATCATGAGACTGGCTAGGTGACACTCACATCTTTGGTTTCTTCCCAATGCCAATTGAGACGAACCTAGAGAGTCGCGCTTTAAAGGAATTGAGCGAAGAATATTCTTTCATTGTCAAATACATAAATTAGGTAATTTGCTATTTGATGAGCAAATTAATTTATTTGATTAATTGGATTAATGGAAATAAATTAATAATAAATAATTAGATGTATTTATTATGAACACATTAATTTATTTGATTAATAGGATTGATGGAAATAAATTAATAATAATAAATAATTAGATGTGTTTGTTATAGTCATCCTATTCTAAATTAATAATTGGATTATTTAATTTAGATGATTATTAATTAATATCATATTTTAATTGTTAGGATTATGCCCTCAGATGCCATAGAGGATAGAATGTATAGGGTATATATCTTGTATTGAACTTAAACTCTTCTTAAATAAAAGGCATTATTGAGTTTTCACTTAATTCTTATTTGCATCTATAAGTTGTGTAAAACGTTTTGTCCATGTTTTCAGTGCGATCCCTCTACTTCCTATGGGATAGGAAGATTGGCACTAGAGAGATCGATCTTGATTACTAAAATAAATTCGCAAGTAATATGAAGTCTTTAATGGACAAATAAAGACTTCGAATACTTGTACAATCTTAGCTCCGACATGGGAGTGCCTGTCTGGTATCATAGGATGATAGGAGATTAAGATTGTAGACACGTCAATGGAACTGATATGTTCGAATACGACTCGCATCGGTTCTGTCACATGGGTTTTCACTCTGTGACTGTCAATGACGAAACTGATTATGCGTAATAGGTATATGTGAACCTTTGACCTGAAGTATCAGGCTGAAGATGCACTTGTGACGTCAAGTCTTTCACTAGAGTAGTTAGACCCAATTCACCCTTTGGTGGGGTCAACCTCGAAATGCGGACTTGATGGGCAAGTGGTAATCTTAACAGATATCTAATATGGGATTTGTTCTCTCATAAGTGAATGAGTATGTACCCTATGTAATTATAGATAATAGAGATCAAAGTCTTTGGCCAAAGCAAACGAGACGATTGTGCTTGGCACTAAATCGATCTCAATGATCTCGTATTTATTATGATTTATACATATGGTCAAGTCCAGAGAGTTTGACATAACCATGACTCTCACTTGACCGGGGAACGTGAACAAAGGGTTTATACATATACGGTATTTACGATTGGAAGGTTTCGGAATGGTCCTATCATTTGTTTTTGTTAGGGTTACGAAGTGGGCCACGTGACTGGCTAGGTGTTACCCACTTCCTTTGGTTTCCTCTCATTACCAAACGAAACGAACCTAAAGAGTCACGCTAAAGGATTAACAAACAAAAATGAAGAAAAAGGAATTTCTATTATTTCTTCTGGGAGTTTTAATTTATTGGATAAATTAAATAATTAATTATTCATTAGATGAAATAATTAATTATAATGATAAGATTAATTATTAATTAATTTCCTTGTGAAATACATTAATGAATTAATTTATCTAATTAATTTGGTTATTTAATTAATTTATTTATTTATTGGATACAATAAATTATTAATTGAAATAAGAAATTAATTAAACAAAATAAATTCTGGGGCTAAATAAGGAGTCCAATTGGACGCCTACTAGGCCTCAATGTAGCGTCTTTGAGAGGCCACATATTAGGGCTCTTTTGTTTTGACTTGTTCAATAAGTCATGAGGTATATAAGGACTCTTTGACTTAGAACAAGAAAGGAGAATACACAACTCTCAAGAGAAAGAAAAATATTCCTCCCCTCCTCTATACCTAGCCGTCGACCATAGAGAAAGAAGAAAGGGGATTTTTCGTTTGTTGATCCGTGCGTGACGATTTAGAGACGACGTATTTTCGTTGTTCGGATCAAGTTCAAGTTTAAAGAATCAAACCAAAGGATTGAAGATTTGGAAGCTTCAATATTTCGAGTTTGGAGAAGAAGAAGTTTTTCTCCATCATCATATTCATATTAACAAGTAAGTTTTATTCGTTATACGCTTTTAGATTCAATTATGCGAATTAGAGTACCAATTGGGTTTTCGTTTTAATTTTTGAAATCCCTTCCACTGCGTTTATGCTTTTTCGAACGAAACCCAACAGTGGTATCAGAGCCAATCTCTGATTTGCATATTTGATTTTGTTTACGTGATTTAAGAATTGCATGTTATGTGTTTTAGAAGTATGTTTGTATGTTTTTCTTAAATCTGCGTTTCATGGTTTTTTGCCTAGTTTTTTGGTTTTTAGTTATTGTAAATCTGGGGATATTTGATGATATTGAAAATCGAAAAATACCGAGGAAAAAGGGGGCTCGAAAGCCCCAAGAAAAACGCGCGCAGCAGCGTGCGCTGTTTAGCGCAGCCGGGTCGTTCGGCCAGGCCCTACCCAGTCACGGCCCGTCGGGTCGTGACCGTGGCCCGACAGGTCGTGAGTTTGGATACCCAATTCGTTGATCCGGGTCATGGATTCAGGTCATAAAATGGGCTATGTTTGGGTCGAAATTATTTTTTGAATTTTGGGTGATTTTAATTAATTGGGTGGATCAAAAGGATGATGACCGGAAATAATTTAAATCAAGCCCAATTGAAAAGTATCCAATTTTGATTTTTTAATTAGTTTGGACTTAATCTATTTAAATCTAAATGGGCCAATTAGATTGGTGATTTGGACTTAAATTAAATTTAGCCCAATAAGAAATTAATAAACGTGAATGTTGTTCTAATTAATTATTTTGAGCCCAATTAAATTGAATCCTATTGGACCAAAAGGATGGTGACTTGGGTTGGATAAAATCAAGCATGAGATTAATTGGAATATAATATTTAATTAGAACTAATTAATTATTTCTTGGAGATTAATAATTGATTTATGGATTAAATATTATTATTTTTTCCTCGACTTGAAAATTACTTCATTTTGAATAAGGAATATAAATTATTTTTCTTAGAGATTAATAATTAATTCTTTGATCAAATAAAAGTATTTCCAATGATGGCTTTAAATCATAATAAAATAAAATATAGAATTCCATATTTTATGTGTTCATATTATTTTAATTAAAGGTAGATGCATTTAATTCTTAATTTCGTACATCTAAGTCATCTAGTTGGACTAGAATGATTTTAATTGAAATAGTGAATATGTGAAATCATAAGGAATTTTATAAAGGACTTTTTAGTTGGACTAAAATTTTAATAATCAACATAAGTGATTTAATATTGCGAGCATGTCTTATGTGATTAAAACACTAATCATGGACTTAGGATTATATGTTTTACCTTTAATTTTATGGGTTATCAAATTTGAAGCTATTTATTATATTCTTAGAAATAATGCATGAGTTGTTTTCGGAATCGAGATAAAATAGTTCACAGTTGATAAAGTCAAAAGGCCCAAGAATGTTTAATAGGTTTAATCTATGCCTTTTGCGATGGACCATTGGCTCGGGCCCTCTAGTAAAAGTCCATGATCAAGTGATGAATTTATTTATTCATTTATTTAAATTCTATGTTTATTTATATTGAAAGGCATGATTATTAGTAGTATTTTTATGCATGATCAATATAGAATAAAGCGCTATATAAATTGAATAATGTGCAAAGTGAGACCAAAATCTTTTGACGAATTAAATTCTCCCAAATAAATTATACCGAGTTAAAAAAGGATGTTTGACATCCTCGCCCTCCACTAAGCTTTCTAAAATTAGAATTACTATAAATGTGTAATGATTCCCAGTTATGGGGGTTATACATTTAGAAATAATTTGAAATTTTATGAAGTGTATGCAAATGCCTTAATCGAAACATACCCCAGAAACCTGTTCGGTTGCAAGGTGAAATTCAAATGCTAGATTATAGGAGTTAGTGGGATAAACTCGGGTAGTTCACGAATTTATGCATGAACATAAATATGTGGTTTGAAAAGTTGCTGGATTTTTGCTCAGAAAAGTTGAGACAACGCAGCCTAACAGGCAACGCGTGCTCCCAACGACTGCGCACATAGCAGCCTGCTGGGCAGGCAGCCATGTGGCCCTTGCACAGCAGGCGCTCTGCAACACAGTTTCGCGACCCGTTTAATTTTTTTTTTTAATTTAGATCGGGTTTGACCAGGCGGGTCAAACCACGGCTTTGACTCATGGATTTGACCCATGGGTCAACCCATGGATAGACCCATGGGTCAACCCAAAATTTTTAAATTAAATAAAATATTTATTTTAAAATTAATTAAAGGATCAAATAATTTTTGAAATTAGTTTTATGCCTAATTTTAAATTGGATTTAAAATTTAAAATTAATCCTAAAACAAAGAAATTTATTTTGAATTAATTCTTTGTTGAATCAATTGGAAATTATTTTATTGAAACTAAATTGGATTTATTATCAAATAGGATTAAAGTTGAATTAATTTGTAAATTGGATTTGAATTAATTCAATTATTTTCAACCCGCACTTAATTAAAATTGGATTTTTTTTTTTTTGAAAGAACTCCAACATGTTAGCTATCATTTTATAATCTTTTGATGCTTGATATTGTGGGATGTCTTCCATGGACTAGTTTTGTTTTGGATTTTGTTTTTTGGGTTGTATCGCGTCTTTTAATACCCTCCAGTTTGTATTTTAAATTTTATAGATTTATGTATAGGATGCATTATCATCTATGTAAGTAGAATAGGACCTTTTTGGAAGAAGATCTGCTTGGAGCAGAAAGACCTGCAAGCTAGACATAAGTTATATCTTATAAGTCCCCTAACCCTCGATTGAGCCATTGGCTTGCCTCAATCTAGATAAGTCCATGGAAAGCTTGTGCAATAGAATTGCTAGGCTTTTTCTATTTTTATAATCCATGTATGTGAGCTATAAATGGATAATGTGCAATGTGAGATCAATTAAATGGAAAATCCTCCCATTGGATTAAATACTGAATTTAGAATAAAAGGGAATTGGATATCCCGACTCTCCATCAAACTTAGGAGAAACTGAATCAATGTCAAGATGCATAATTTCTTCCCAATAAGTGGGGGTTATGCATTGCGACATTTATTCAAATTCTCTAAGTGCATTAGATGCCGTCAATCGAAATAAATTCCTCCCCATATATCGATAAGGGATTGCAAGGTGTAATTTAATTGTTAGATTGATAGAAGTTGATGGGCCCAAGTTCAGATAGATCACAAACCTATATATCATTAAAAAGTTGCGGTCACGTGCTCTATGAGCCAAATTAAAGATTGAATCGCATGTTTGACGATGCTGGCTAGGATTGCCACTTCAATAAAATTAGTGAGCCATATATCGTTAAAGGTTTGCAACTCACCGAATTTATTAAAGAACTCAATCACTCACTATGAAGTCTTTCCAATGAGATTTTTGAGTACTACAGTGGGAGTGCAATGATTCGCAAAATGTAGTGGGAGCCAAGTGAAAATTCAAAGTCCTATCTAATTTTACTTGGTGTACAACATAATAACCTAATTGAATCTTTCTATATTCTCTGCAGTTATTTTATTATCACTCTCAAAATGGTTAACAACCCGATCACTGCTTGAGAAAAACGTCCTCACTGGACCCAACTTCATCGACTGGCTTAGGAACTTAAGGATAGTCCTTAGTTATGAGTCAATCGATAGTCTTGGACATAAAACGTCCCACGGTTCCCTTGACGGATGCGGACAAAAAGGTAGATTCGTTGGTTTCTCAGAAGATTCAATGGGATACCTCTTCTACCTGCACGATGATCAAAGAGTCATTGTGGCACTACATGCATACTTTCTCAAAGATGAGTTCGTTCGAGAAGGTGGTGTAGGAAAAAAGATTGTTATGGAAGAACAAAACAAAATCCCTTTAGAGACCACTGCTCAAGAGACTCAAAATGAACCTAACCAAATGCAACCACCGTCGCGTAGATCGATTAGAGTATCTCAGCCACCTGAGAGATATGATTATCTTCTACGGGGAGAGCATAATTTGTAAGCAGTAGCGGAAGGAAACTATGGATGGCAAGGTCGATACCTTTAAAGCTAAGCTTGGCGAAAGGGTTTAGTCAAAAAGAGGAAATTGACTAAGAGAAAACCTTCTCTCCCATTGCCATGATCAAATCCATCAGAATTCTGCTTCCAATAGCAACGTACCCAGACTATGAAATCTGGCAAATGGACGTAAAGACCGCGTTCTTGAATGGATACCTCGATAGGGCATCTATGTGGAATAGCCCAAAGGTTTTCGTGTACAATAAAGATTCTCATAAGGTGTGTAAATTGAATAGATCAATTTATGGACTTAAACAAGTATCGCGGAGCTGGAATCTTCGTTTTGATGAAGAAGTTCGGAACTATGGCTTTATCAAGAATGAAGACGAACCATGCGTTTACAAGAAAACCAGTGGGAGTAAAATATCATTTCTAATCCTATACATAGATGACATTCTACTAATAGATAATGATATAGGCCTATTGATTTCGGTCAAAGTGTGGCTCTCGAGCACGTTCTTCATAAAAGATTTGACAGAAGCGACCTATATCCTTGGAATTCGTATCTACAGGGGTAGAGCAAATAGGAAAATGGGTTTCTCCCAAGCCCTCTATTTAGAAAAAGTTCTGAAAAGATTCAGAATGAAATATTTTGAAAGAGGCCTCTTGCCTATGAGACATGGACTCCATCTCTCTAAATCGATGAGTCCTCAAAGTGAGAATGATTGTAAGAGAATGAGTGGAGTCCCCTATGCATTTGTAGTAGGGAGTCTTATGTACGCTATGTTATGCACAAGATCAGACATTGCCTACGCTGTGCTCATGGAAAGTAGGTTTCAAGCTAACCCAGGGTAAAAGCATTGGATTGCTGTAAAGTGTATCCTCAAGTATTTATGACATATAGAGATGGAGAACTAAAGGTGAAAGGTTATACTGACTCTGACTTTCAGTCCGACGTCGATGACTGCAAATCCACCCCGGGGTTTGTATTCGCTTTAAAGGGTGGAGCAGTGACTTAGAAAAGTTCAAAGCAAAGCACGACGACTGATTCAACCACCAAAGCTGAATATGTGACTGCCTTAGAGGCGGCCAAAGAGGCTGTTCGGATAAAAAAGTTTGTAGCTGAACTTCAAGTGGTTCCTAGCATGGAGTTCTCGTTGCCACTTTTCTGTGACAACAATGGAGCCATCGCCAGACTAAGGAACCTAAGTCTCATAATAAATCTAAACACATTGAGAGAAGATACCACATCATTAGAGAGATCGTTGGAAGAGGCGACATCACTGCGCAGAGAATAGATTTAGCAAATAACGTTGCTGACCCACTGACCAAGCCACTATCACAGGTGGTGCTAGAACAACATCTTGAGAAGATGGGTATTAGATACCATAGCGATTGGCATTGAGTGTAAGTGGGAGATTGTTAGGATTATGCCCTCCATGCCATAGAGGAATTAGATTAATTAGGCCATTTATCTTTATGTTGTACAAACTCTTATTTATTAATAACGGCACTTGTTTTGTTCATATCAATCTTGATGGCATTAATATAAATATTGAACAAATAAGTCCCTAGTAATCAAGAGGGAGCTTCTACTCCTCATGGTTCGAGGAGAAGGACACTAGAAGTATCGGTTCCTTGTTTAATTAAACTGGAGTTCGCAGGTCGAAGAGTCTTAATTAGGCATTAAGACCAGACTTGTATAACGCAAGCTTTGACAAGGAGTGTCAATCGGTTACTTTAGATTGTGGGAGGTTGTGCCATAGATATATCAATGGAATTGATATATCGAACACGACTCGCTGTAATTCAATCACACGAGTAATTACTCGTTGACTGTCAATGATTAAATTACTGGTCACAGTAGTGTGCGTGAGCCATAGACCTGAGGATTCTTGAAAATTGGACTTGTAACACTGAACGAGTTATTAGAGTAGTTAGATCCATTTTACCCTTTGGTGGGATCAACCTCGAAGTGTGGTTCAGAAGGACAAGTGACAATTGTTCAGTGATTGCCAATAGGGGATTCACTGTCTTGAGTAGTAAACGAGTTAACATCCTGTGCGATCATAGGTAAATGAAATTATAAATCTTTGGCCAAAGCAGGAGAACTAACTTATGTATAGTACACAAGGGTAGTTCAATAATTTTATCTTACTATGATTCATAAAGCACAACATCGAGTCCTGTGAGTTTGACACAATTGATGACTCTCACTCGATCGGGATGTTACAGTGAAAGGGTTATACTTCACAGGGTGTGTGTGGCCTAAAGGTTCGTATTGATCTATTCATCTCAATTGGGTTTCGATGTGAGTCCACAAGACTGACTAGGTGACACTCACATCCTTCGTTTCCTCCCAATGCCAATTGAGACGAATCTAGAGAGTCGCGCTTTAACGAAATTGAGCGAAGAAAATTATTTTGTTGTCAAATAAATAAATTAGGTAATTTGCTATTTGATGATCAAATTTATTTATTTGATCAATGAAAATAAATTAATAATAAATAATTAGATGTATTTATTATGAACACATTAATTTATATGATTAATTGAATTATTGGAAATAAATTAATAATAATAAATAATTAGATGTATTTATTATAGTCATCCTATTCTAAATCGATAATTGGATTATTTAATTTAGATCATTAATAATTAATATCATATTTTAACTAGATTAAAATATGTTAGACTTAATAAATAATTGGACTAAGTTGAAAGTCACCTTAACCCAATATTGGATGGTTTAGGCGTGTGATAGGCGTGTGTGTAGGAGTTGGATGGGCTCAAGGAATTAGTTTCCAAGTCCATCACTCCTTATATATACCTAATTGCCCAGTTCAAAAACCCTAACTCTCTCATAATTAACTTGACAGCAATAAAATAAGAAGAGAAAAATCTCTCCCCTCCCTTTGTGTAGCCGTCGCCCTCTAGGAGTGCTAAGGTGGTGAATTCTTCTTCAAGCTTCTTTCGGCGTGATATCTAGAGGCAGGAGTTAATCAATTGCTGCTATCCGGAGATCAAGTTTTTGAATCAAATCAAAAGGTTAGTGATGAGATGAAATTTGATTTCATCTTCTTGTTAATTTTCGAAAATTATAAAATCATTAAAACTCAATAGTGATCCGATTGTGAATCCAAATATGTATTTATGTTTTCGCTGCGTATGAACCAAGATTCACAACAGTGACTTGTGCCTTTGTTTCTCCTTTGTTGTTCAAAGGTTGATTTTGAAGTTGGTCTACTCGTTTGGTGTCAGCTGTGTGTACTAAAGCATTGGTGTTTGCTTAAGTAAAAATATGACTATGCTAAAAATAAAAAATAAAAATAAACATACACTGATTCACAAGTCCATTGGTATCCTTGGGAATCTATCAAATGTGTTAAAATGTAGAAATCTGGTATCATCATAGTCTAAGATTAATATTGCACTATCGTATTGAGAATCCTTCCTACTTAGGAATTTCGAGCTAGGGTATTCAATGAAATTGTTCTCAATAAGCAACGTTGTATGTGTATTAGAGTCAACTACACCGGTATCCATAAACGAGACACCATAGGCGTGTAACATGCGTGCACTCTTTTCGAATTATCAATGTCTCATCTTGATAATTCTATAACTTGAAAAGTATTTTAATCACGACTATAGAGACTTATTTTTATGGTTGCCATCTTATGTGCGACCTAGTCCCATAGTTGTATATGATCTCAAAATACTTCATCTAATGTGATTAATTACCATTATGTGCATAAGATGAAGCATTGTCTTCTTCTATTGAATTTACAAATAAGATTGTTTAATTAGAAATAGTATAATCAATTTATTTATGATTGACCGGAGGAAATATCATTCTGACATGTGATGGTGTTTGAACTCAAAATCCCAATAACTGTTAAGAGTAAAGCTAACATGTCTTAGACAAATCACACAATAGTTGAAGAACATGTGGAGAAATTATAGTTCAAAGCTTGAACACTGAAAAGAAAAGTAGGTTACTCATGTTTTGAGAGTCGCAACCAACAGGAGGCACACACTTATTCCATGCGGACAACCTTCTTTCTTGCCATAATTGAAATTTTTGTGGACAAACGTGGGTATATCCATCATTCCTCCATACCTTTAGATATATCAATATAAACTCATCCTTGTTCTTATTAGTGAACTTCATATTTAATCTTATCTTTTGCATAGTTTAATGACTCATTGAGATAATTTAATTATTACTATATAAATCACCAACTACTTTTTGAATTCACTGGATGAACTTAATAATTAACCCTTTTTTTTAGTATGAAGAGGTGGAAAATAATGAAAGATTGACCTTTTGATAATACATACATTCTCTAATGTTATTAATTAAATAATAGATCAACATCCCTCAATCAAATATCCCCATCACCAATTTGTAACAAAATTTAAATAGATTAACTTTCCAAAACTTTTAACTAGGAAAAATCACATTTTACTCGGTCCACGATTGTTTTCACACTAACATTTTGATACAATGAAATGTTTTGATTCTAGCCAATGCCCAATGATACAAACATTAAATATAAAAAAAAAGGTTATATGCCACAGATAATTTTTCATTATTTTATTATCAATTATGAGTATAGTAAGATATATATATATATATATATATTCGTTATGCTAAATATAACTTACAAAAGATCTTATTGTATTCATTTCTAAACGAAATCAAAAGAAGTGGTATTTACGCTGAAAAATGACGTTGGTATATAACATATTACATATATAAAGAAATAGCAAAAGACAAAAAGAAATGGAAGGAACAATGCAGGCAGGCAAAGTAATCCCCAATAAAACAAGAAATGGGTTTTGATTGCCCGCACTCAACTTCTTCAACCCCTAATTGCTATTGCTATTGCTATTGCCCCAAAATGAGATTACATAAAAACTTACTTTGAAGAAAAGATTAATAAAATCCAAAACCAAAAGTTAGCACAAAAAACAACCCCTTTTCAGCAAAATTTCCGGATTTAATAAACCATTTCAAGTCCGTTTCTGAAATTCAGCTATAATTACCTCCACTACCCACTCCCACCTGAGAGAACAAAAACGTGTAAGAACCACTCAACTTCCGCCATAGCTGCACCTTGAATGGGCCAATCACCTTCCATTTCGAGGCCCAGATCCTCCAAGGCTCCACCGCCGACGGTGACGGAATCGGAGAACCCTGCCACCGACTTAACGGACAACGACTACACGTTGAATCTTCCCGACGAATGCTTGGCCTGCATTTTCCAGTCGCTTTCCTCCGGCGACAGGAAGCGCTCATCCGCCGTGTGCCGCCGCTGGCTTAGGGTAGAAGGCCAGAGCCGCCACCGCCTCTCGCTCAACGCCCAGTCGGAGCTTGTCAGCGTCATTCCTCGATTGTTGTTCCGTTTCGATGCGATTACCAAGCTTGCGCTTAAATGCGACCGCAGATCTGTTAGCATTGGAGACGACGCCTTGATTTTGATCTCTCTCAAGTGCAGAAACCTAACCAGGTTTAAGCTTCGCGCTTGTCGCGAGCTCACTGATGAAGGTATGTCTATATTCGCCGAGAATTGCAAGAGTTTGCAGAAATTTTCGTGTGGCTCTTGCGGCTTTGGGCCTAAAGGTATCAACGCTTTGCTTGAAAATTGTGCGTTGCTTGAGGAATTGTCTGTCAAACGTTTGCGAGGCATTACTGATAGGGCAAAGGCTGAACCGATCGGGCCGGGAAAGGCCGCGAGTTCGTTGCGAGTGATTTGTTTGAAGGATCTCTACAATGGCCAGTGTTTCGGGCCGTTGATTATCGGGTCGAAGAATTTGAAAAGTTTGAAGCTGTTTAGGTGTTCTGGGGATTGGGATAAATTGCTTGAAGTTATTGCTGATAAGGTTGAAGGGCTTGTGGAGGTTCATTTGGAAAGGCTTCAGGTTAGTGATGCTGGCCTCTCAGCGATTTCAAATTGTGCAAATCTTGAGATATTGCATTTAGTTAAAACCCCCGAGTGCACGAATCATGGACTAATGACAATAGCGGAGAAATGTAAGTTGCTTAGGAAGCTCCACATTGATGGATGGAAAACGAATAGGATAAGTGACGATGGATTAATTGCGATCGCTAATAACTGTCCTAATTTGCAAGAGTTAGTTTTGATCGGTGTGAATCCTACGCGTTTGAGTTTAGAGAAGTTGGGTACAAATTGTCAAAATTTGGAAAGACTAGCATTGTGTGGGAGCGAAACTGTAGGGGACGCTGAAATCTCTTGCATTGCTAGAAAATGTATTGCATTGAAGAAGTTGTGCATAAAGAGTTGTCCTGTTTCGGATCATGGCATGGAGGCATTGGCTTGTGGGTGCCCTAATCTCGTGAAGGTGAAGGTTAAGAAGTGTAGGGGGGTTACTACTGAGGGAGCAGATTGGTTGAGGGCAAGTAGGGATTCAATTGCAGTGAATTTGGATGCTATTGAGCCTGAATTACCCGATACGAGTGTTATTGAGGTGGAAAATGGTGGTGTAGATATTCCTAATAGGGATACTAATATTGCATCAAGCAGTAGCAGGAGTGGGAGGTTTAAGATGAGGTTAGGGTCTTTTTCGGGAAGGAGTTTGGCCGCTTGCAACTTCAGGAGGTGGTCGAGTTTCGGTGGTAGGTCTCGTGATAATTTGGGAAGGAATTGATGAAGATTAGCAGTTCTGAAGTTAAGCTGTTGATCCGATCAAATTTGGTCTTGAATGGCTATCTACAATTGTAGAGATTATGTTTACCTATTCTTCTGGTGTGTTGGATTTATGAAGGGTATGCGACTTGATGTGATAACTGGAATTATTAACATATTTACTATAATTTTTTTTTATTTTGGATTAAGTTGGGAAGGAAGAAGCTAAAAGCATTCTGTTTGTAATTTTGAGTTTGTATGCAGAATATTGAAATGGCAACCGATGGAACTTGGTGGTGAGTGGTTTTAGGCGTGGGATTGGTTTGATTGATGAAGTTATGTAATGGAGATATGGTATTCCTGATTATTTGATTTTGATGTAATGTTTCCAATGCTTTCGTATATTCTCGATGAAATTGTAAATTAAAATTTCATCCCCAGTTCACTCATAACTATCTGTCCAACCAGAAAACAAGACAGGGAACGGATGATTGGATGTTCCATCTCGTTTTGCATCGTTTCGAAAACAAAACGTGGGGGAAAGAATTGTGTTTTAAGATAAACGAATATTTGATAACGCATGTCTTGATATACAGAAATCACGTTGATTTAGCTGTGCATTAAGTGAGGAGAATGGTGGATAAATGTTATTACTAAATTCTGCAATTCAAAGAATATAAATCTGTTTGTTTAAAGAAGGAAATAGATTCAAGCAAGTTTCAAAAAGAAACCCAGGTTTATCACTACTTGCAAGTATAGTGTGAACTATTCATATTCTAAACTTGTTACAGAAACAGTAATTGTATAAACTGAAGGATAATTGTAGTATAACATCCCTACACTCAGCCTCTATTATTCACGAACTTAAATTGCCACGAAAAAGGCATCTTTAAATCTGGAGAAGCCAATTTCTATTCTCTAATCGGCTTTCTTTTCCTTCTTTGCAGTTGGTTTCTGGTATATGATTATTTGACTTAATATTGTACCGTTCGTCATAATGCCAATCACTGAGCCCATAACCACTGAAACGGAAGACAAACAGAAAATCAATGGAAGAGCATAAGTTAATGCCAGATAAAACAGCTAACAAGAGATTACGGCTCCAATGTGCAAATTCTTGAAGAAACTTGAAAAGATATAATCAAGTAAGAAAAGAAGAAATACCGCTCGTTGGTGCTTTCTCTTGCATGCTGGTGAAGACTCTCACTGCCAAAACAACAAAAGTTACAGAGATGAGAATTTACTCAATTCTGTTGAAATCTGGCTAGTGCCAACACAAAAAAAAATACAAACTTACCCATGGAACCTGCAAAATTCATTAAAGAGGTCAAAAAGCTAAGCTCCCCAGTACTTTTGTTCTGCTCAAACAAAAATCACCACTTGTTAGCAAAAAAATAATTAAACATCTCGAACATTACTTGCGCAGCTTAGCACAAAAATAAAAATCGAAAACATTATCAGTATCTGAAGCTGTTTTAGCAACAATTGTTATGCGTGCCAATATTACAGTGTGGTCGTGTGCATGAACAACATTTTTGCACTTCTCCAAACACAAAAACTTTACTATGATGTACGTAGGTTAAAATCAACGTAGTACTTTGAAAGCAAATCATAAACTTATTACTAACCA
Source organism: Buddleja alternifolia (assembly GCA_019426215.1). Classification (NCBI taxonomy): domain Eukaryota; kingdom Viridiplantae; phylum Streptophyta; class Magnoliopsida; order Lamiales; family Scrophulariaceae; genus Buddleja; species Buddleja alternifolia. The sequence goes on along the minus strand of CM033397.1, from coordinate 19,677,278 downwards.
GTTACAAGGTTGAACACATAGGCTTAATATGCCAAATGCCAATCTTATTTCAAAACTAAAAAGAAGTGCAGTCTAATGGTAAACAATAATCTAAGAGCATTATGTGAGTTAAATCCTTTACCTTGAAGTTAGCCCAAATCTGTGGAATTCTTGCACAGAAAAATATTGCATGCTGGGAAGCCTGTTAAATTAATTTCACATGAAACCTCAGATACCCAAAAGAACTATAATGACTCAAATAGATGAAACGCTGACGCGTGTATCTCAAGAAATGAGCTAAGAAAAAACACAGGAGAGAAGTGATATATAGCACTGGCATAATGCAAAGTACAAAAACCAATTGTTGGGACTCACATATAGAGCTTCAAATAGAAAAGGATCAATTTGACCAGCCAGGATAGTTGGTGCTAATCCACAGTATCTGTGTTAAATTGTTGAGGAATGCAGACTCCATTTTTGAAGTAACCAGAAAACAAAAAATGGTTATATTTACACGGACGCCATTCTACTATATAAATGATTCTTACGAAAGAAGTATTGATACATTGGATCAATTAAAGGATACAGTAATGCTCTGATCCATGTCTTGGTTCCCAAAGGTTGAGAAAAATAGTAGATGATTGCTACTAGAATTATGGCTGCAAAGGATTAAAAGAAACATGTAATTAGAGATATTAATTTTGTCAAATGAATAAATCAAAGCAAATTAAGGGATAACCACGTTGAGGAGATTGCAAAAAAGCTTCTTTTTTTTTCACCTTTTTATCTTCCTCATTTTCCTCTCAAGGAAAGATACAGAGACAAGGATCTGCTGCACATACCTTGAATCAAAAGGAACGCCAACTCCCCGTATGCTGAAAAAGGAAGCCCTTTGTGAAGACAGTAAGCCAAAGCAATAGTATATCCTACTACCTCAAGTTCGAAGGCTACGACACTTAGTCCTCTGACACTGCTGTGTTTTAAAATTTTTAGTATCTGAAAAAGAAACAAAAGAGATTTGTGTTACTGGTGTTGACAATTTGCAACATCACATGCTCAAGCGAAAAATATAAACTGATTCTGATGTCTTGGAATGTATGATTTTTGCACGGAAATCACAGTTCTCAGTCTGGTACAGGTATAATGTTTAAACATATTTTATCATAGTCTTTTCTCATATTTCTCTTTGCTTAATTTCCTCATGCACATGGAAACATAAATTAATCAATACGGACTAGCAATATTGCAAAAGCTAAAAGCATGAAAAAATGTCTTGAGAAAGATATACTGTTCGATTGGCTAACAGGAACATAAAGTCAATGCAATAAACATGTATAACAAATTATAAATATTTCAATATGTCACATTAATTTCTTTTTCTTTGGAAGCTAACAAATTTTGGGTATTTACCAAGTCTTTTTTCCAACCACTTTTAGCCAAGTTAGAAAAATGCTTCAGACTCGATCTTATTTGCAAACAGCAAATTTAGATTACTGAAGCTTTAAGCGCAGACCCTGAGTAATTGCCTACACTGTCTTACAGTAAAGCACAATACTAGGCTAGTCTGTTTGACAATCATTTTATTTTTCCAGCTTGATTACGCTTGTAATTTTTTGTTACAATTACATGCTCAATCATGGCTAGAGGATGTTGCATCACTGTTTATTTATAAAAAGACAAGAATATGAAATTACCGACATCAGATTTGCATTTTAATACCAAAGAATTATGTCATTTGCTTCAAATAACAGTTGATTATTAGTTGAGTTCTGTGAGTACATAGGCATTACTATGCTAGAGAGAAAAATCCTTGTTATGGATGTCTTATAAATCAGATGTCTGAACAGTATTGCTGTCAAACAATAATTTCTGACATTAGTCCATCATTCTACCAACTTTAATTAGATAAGTAGACCTTACAAACAGGCACGAAAGCACAATTGAGTCATAAAACTCAGTGTTGTCCGAGTTCAATGGTGCTATACATGCCTTTGTTGAATGAAATTTAAGATCCACATTGGTTGCTTCATTTGGGGTTACATTTAGTTGGTAGATGATAGATTACGGTGCCCATTAGAATGAACATAGACATGGGGACAGTTGGAAGCAACGCGTTGTCAGTGAGTGAAACATTTGACCAAAGATCCTTTAAGAAAAATAATTCAATGGTTCCCAATTAGCAGATTCACACAGAAGGAATTGTTTACATGCCAATGTAATTTAGAATATGAAGTAAAATCTGGTACAAATATAAAAAAGGGAGACATTTGCTAATTTGTTAAATGTCTTTTGTTTTCCAGGATATTCAACTTATTTAATAGAGTTTCTAAACTGTTTTCTCGGACTGAGAAGTTGATGAAACTAAGTTTTTCACCAATTTCTTTTTGCATTCACTTTTGTTCATTAAACACAAGATCTTAACAGAGTCGTACTGTTCCACCTCAAGTGAAGTAACAATTACTTAAGAATGTTATCTGCGTCTTTCGCAAGATTTAACCATAAAGGGGAATTCCGTAAGCAATCGAGAGTTTGATAGGCTTTCCACTTAAATGGGTATCAACCACACACAACAATACCGTCATTCAAAGCCAAAAGCAAAGAAAGTTATCACTAGTTGAAGAGGCAGAAAAGGCGGCTAACCTGAAGTCTGAAAAAACTATTGTTTGATTTTCCAAACAAAAGAATAATTCACGCAAAAACCCAAATATGAATTGAACTAATTAACTTGAGAAAAAACGTGCATTAAACTTTTTCTACAAGACTGGCCAAAGGTTGTTCGAGCACTCTACCCCGGGCCGCCAACACAAATGGAGTCAGTGGTCAATCCAATTCATCAATTTCAAATCCCCTCTAACAAAATTCAATTTAAAGAGTGAGACCATGAAAATCATAATGGCACAAATTCATTCATCCAATTATACGCAACTAATTAATTTAAGCGAGCGCATGTGAAATATTAAATCTTTGTTCAATTATATACCCAACAGCAACGCTAAAATACAGAACAAATATTATAATTGCGAAAACACATGGATCAAATTATATATTGCGAAAACACAGAATAAATTGATTTGAATATAAAAAGAAGAATTGACCTGTGGGAGTTTGACAGTGGTGGAGGCAGCGACGATGCAGTAACCCAGTAGCTTCGATATTAACGGAAGCAAACAATCCTTTTCTGGAAATTGACCATTGCTCACAGATCCAAATGCACAGCTAAAATCCATCCCTATAAATTTCATCTCTACCATTTCTCTTTGATTTGCGTTTATATTTTTTTGCTATCTCTGAGATGTTTAAGATGTTTTCGTTTTTCCCTTTTCCTTCCAAGCGAAGAAGCCGAGGAGTTGCAGATGGTTGCTCTTGTTGGAAGTAAGGAACTAGTTAGACAAAATAGCAGATTACCCCCAATTGCGCCTTTGCCCAAACTATTAAAAGTTGCACACAACATCTTAAATTATTATATATGTGCATTTTGCCTTATTAATTGACTTCGGGCAAATTCGGTCAAAAATAGAAAATTTCGGGAAAAAAATTCAACTAAATTTCTGAAAAAAATTATTAAAAAATAGAAAAGTAATAAAAAAATATTAGAAATTTGAAAAAAATTAAAAAAATTAAGAATATTTAAATTTAAAAAAAATTAAAAATGCAAAAAAATTAAGAATTAAGCACATTACTCCCTCGCCAATGCAGTTTGTAACACTTTGCCCCTGTGTGCTGCCCAAAGCTGACCAAGGGGGCAAAGTGCACATATATGATAATTTAGGATGTTGAATGCAATTTTTAATAGTTTGGAGTCAAAGTGCACATCACCTAATAGTTTGGGGGATATCTGCTATTTTCTCAACTAGTTAATGATAATAGGTGGTCCTTTTTCCTTTTTGTTTTTGGAGGAATAATAATCTTTAATAGGTCCAATTCTCGAGTAATATTGGTTTTTCTATCTTTCATTTGTTATGGTAGTTTTTTTTCTATTTTTTTGATAAGGTAATTTGTTATTGTAGTTAATTTCTTGATTTTTCTTTATAATAATTAGTTGTTTTCGTAATTTGAAACCTATAAACGAACACTTCAAAATATCGCCACGTATCGTGTCGGACACTTGCTTTACACGTGTCCAACACGACACTCCTCTAACACACTTCCGATATTTGTCCTGCATGAAAAATTCGTGTCCTTAAATATAAATAAATAAATAAAACTACGATATCGTGCCGTACACGCCTAGGAGGCATGTCTAATACACATGAAGCCATGGTGGCACTTTCGGAGAGACTAAGAAGTATGTGGGTCAAATTGTAAAATAGAAATATTAAAATTCCTAATGTAATTCTTAGCAGAAGAATATGACATTTGATAGCTTGCGGTGGAGATTCTAACAATCAAGTATTTATTTTTGTTTATGTCATGTAATTGATTGAAGACATGTTTATTTTATATTTAGTTTATGATTATGTTTTTATTTTGCATTTGTTGTTGACTTATTGTTCATAAAAAATTTAATTCTTTCAAACATATTGAGCTCCATAAGTACAATGCAAATTTTATAATGAATAATCATTCTCGCAGTTTATTTTTCTATTGAAATCAAAAGTTTAATTTACATTTTCTAATAATCTATTTTAAAAATAAATAAATAAACACAGATACACACACTCACATTTATATATGTTGGACAGTGATGTCGGAGTCGTGTTCTGTCCTAAATTTCTAAGAATTGTCCTTTTCCATGTCTTGTCGTGTCCCGTGTCGCAATGTCTGTGTCCATGCATCATAGTTTGGAACACAATCAAGTACTTTTAGCAAATAAATGAAGTAATAATTAAATAGGGCTAATTACATTGGGGGTTCTGAGGTATTACCTAATTGCAAAAAAATATCCCCTAACTTAATAAATTACATCTAACATCCAAAGTTTTCATTCAATGATGTAAATTTGGATGGAAAACGTAAAATGACCTAAATGCCCCTAATAGAATGATTTTAAAAATAAATAAAAAATAAAAAACTGATAAAAAGTAAAAGTACCACTATGTCCTTTAAAATTTCAATTTTTGAAAGATAAAAGAAAAAAAAAGAAAACAAATACAAAAACCAAATAAAAATAAAAATGAAGAAATCCACAACGGTCAGGGGCACGAGGATGGAGGGGATAGCAATTTTGCACAAAAGTATTATTCCCCTAAGTGTTCTTCTGGCCTTATGAAAGGGGATTGCAATTTTGCAAACCCATTTGTTGAACAAACGGGTTTTGCAAAAATTGCAGACCCATTTGAAGAAAAAGGGGATCTGCAATGTTTGCGTCGGGGCACGAGGATGGCGGGGAACGAGGGTGGACGTCGGAGATGTTGGGCCGTGGCGGAAGGGCAGTGGCGGAGGGGTTGGCTGTGTGACTTTGGAGCTTGGGGAAGAAGACGGCAATGGTTGCTGTCTTCTTCCCCCTTTTTCCTATTTTTTTTTTTTTTGTTAATATTTGATTTATTTAATTATTTTTTTCTGAAAATAAAAAATAATTCTAATTTTTTTAATTCTGAAAATCATCAATAATAAATTCAAATAAAAAACTAAATAATATTTATTTATTTCTTGAGAGTGAAACATACTTTTAATTTATTTTATTTTTTGAAAATCTAAAAAGTATAAACAATATTGTATTTATATATATTTCTAGATAAAAATATTAAAATTATAATGTAATTAATATTACAAATACACACCTAGGATTTGTAAAACATTACAAATACCACCCAAGGGTATTATGTCCAAGAATTAGGATTTCATTCATTAAAGGTATTTTCGGAAGTTCACCAAAAATTTTAACAGCGCAGTACTGAAACCCTAACAGAAGGTGCCGAATGTTAGATGGAATAGACGGTTTGGATGTTAAATGTAATTTATTGAACTAGGGGATATTTTTTGTAATTAGACAATACCTTAAGGGTACTCAGTGTAATTATCCTAATTAAATAATTATGACCAGATCAATAATATTTGACGCGGGGTAAAAAACAATTTGTACCCCCAAATGGGCCTAAAATCTAAATAGACACTTCTCGCAGAAAAACAGAACTCACACTTCTCACCCTGTAAACCTTGCACTTTGCACCCAACTCTATTGCTAGCAATTATTTTAGTTAGGTACACAATGAAGGGTGGCATTCTTGTTTTTTTTTTCTTCTTATTTTTTTGACAAGAGAACCCGCAGGCACTACCCGAAGGTGCGCATTAGGTAAATCCCGCCCTCATGCACTGGGCATTCTTGTTCCAAAATTTCTATTTCCTACTTGCATTATGGACCCTGCCTATTCAACAATCAAGTACAAAAAATATCCCAAGCTCCTTCCCCCAATGAAGAATAGAAATGCATATAAACCTTTTTTTTAACAAAACTTTGGGGATAAATATCTATTCAATGATCTGATTTGTCGATCAATCCCCGGTCAAAATTGTGTACACTGCACTTCCTATTTTAGCGAATTTCTTTTGTTTTTTTCAGCTCCCTAACAAAAAAACAATAGTACCCCTATTAACATTGTTAGGAAATTTTTTGTTAAATGTTTTGATAATCACAATTAGGATTTTATGTTAGACCCCAAAGTATGTAAGTTTGATTTTATTAGAAATAATGTATAGGCTTTGAGCGTTAGATTTGTAATAGGCTTTATTTACTTTCATTTTAGTTTGTTAGGCTAAGTAGTCTTAGACTGAGCGTCTGATAATTTTTTAGTGAGCTTATCAGTAGTTAAGTTCAAAGACTCAAACGTCTGAAGTCTGAATGAAGAATCCAAGCGTCCAAGTATTGATTGAAGACAGAAATCATTCAGTAGTGATTGAGTGTCTATCAATGACCAATTGTCACCTGGATTTATTTCTAAGTCCAGAAGGAGTTTTAATGCAAATATTCTCAGATCATTAATTGTCAACGGGCATTTAATTCAAATGCATTAAATGCTGATAAGAGTATTAAATGTAATAAGCACTCCAGGATGTACGGAGAAGCCACCCCATTGGACTGTCAACTATTCAGAGACTGCAGCACCAACTTTTGTGCAGTAGATTTTCAGGAAAAAGAACAAAAGCTGTTCACTAGCGAAAGTGAGAGACACGCGCCTGTGCATGTGTCAAACAGACATTTTTTTCAAGAATACCTATAAATAGGACTTCAACAACAAGCCAAAAAACGGTACAAGCTTATAAGCCAAAACTCTGTTGCATTGAAGTTTCAATCCTTAAACTCTCAGAAAAGCCAGTATATTCAAGAAAATATTCTCTTTGCTTTTCTTCAATTTCTGAGACAGTCAACCAATATCTCAAATCTCTTCATAGAAGAACCTTACATTACTATTGAGATATTCCAAGTTGTTTGAACTTTTCCAAAATCAAACAAACCATTAGAAAAACCCCTATCCAAGCCTCGCGATCTGTGTGAAGTTGAAGTTGGATACTTGCAATATTTTTGGGTGAAAGAAGCAAGGAGATAGTAGTGTCTTGGAGCAGAAATCTGTGTGACCAAGGAGCTCAAGTCATTAATATCCATCGCTCCCTATTTTGTAGAAGATTCTGTGTGATTCTTTGTGGATCATTATAGTGGATTGCCTTCGAGTGTTCGAGGAGAAGAAGTACGTAGTTGGGATTACACCACCCAACGAACCTTTAAATTCTTTGTGTTATTTACTTTACCGTTATTTCTATCTTGTCATATCATTGCATAAATCGGTAACACATTGATAAAATCATTTAAAGCTAAGCAACTAAAGAAAACTTTGTGATGCTAAAACATTACAAAAGGAAGACTTAAAATTATTCCGATGTGCTAACCCTGATTAAAGAACTGAATGCTTAAACCTACTTGGTTATAGTATCCAATAAATTAAAACTCCTTGAAGAAAATAGAAATTCTTTTTTCATTTTTCTTTGTCTATTCTTTAGCGCGACTCTTTAGGTTCGTTTCCTTTGGCAATGAGAGGAAACCAAAGGAAGTGGGTAACACCTAGCCAGTCACGTGGCCCACTTCGTAACCCAAACAAAAATGAATGATAGGATCATTCCGCAACCTTTCCAATCGTAAATATCGTATATGTTTAAACCCTTTGTTCACGTTCCCCGGTCAAGTGAGAGTCACGGCTTTGTCAAACTCACTGGACTTAACCATATGTATTAATTATAATAATACGAGATCATTGAGATTGGTTTAGTGCCTAGCACAATCATCTCTTTTAATTTGACCAAAGACTTTGATCTCTATTTATCTATAATCACATAGGGTACATTCTCATTCACTTATGAGAGAACAAATCCCATATTAGATATTTGTTAAGACTACCACTTGCCCATCAGGTTCGCATTTCGAGGTCGACCCCACCAATGGGTGAATTGGGTCTAACTACTCTAGTGAAAGACTTGACGTCACAAGTGCATCTTTAGCCTGATACTTCAGGTCAAAGGTTCACACATGCCTATTACGCATAATCAATTCTATCATTGACTGTCACAGAGTGAAAACCCATGTGGTAGAACCGATGTGAGTCGTGTTCGAGCATATCAATTCCACTGACGTGCCTACAATCTCAATCTCCTATCATCCCATGATACCAGACAGGCACTCCCTTGTCAGAGCTAAGATTGTACAAGTATTCGAAGTCTTTATTTGCCCATTAAAGTAATCAAGGTCGATCCCTCTAGTGCCTATCTTCCTATCCCATAGGAAGTAGAGGGACCGCATTGAAAACAAGGGCAAAGTGTTTTTACACAACTTATAGATGCAGATAAGAATTAAGTGAAAAACTAAGTAATGCCTTTTATAAATTATGATTTAAGTTCAATACAAGATAGATGCGCTACATATTCTATCCTCTATGGCATCTGAGGGCGTAATCCTAACAGAATCCAGAGGCAAGAACTCCACGAGCTGATGTAGACTTGGGAAACGTTTTAGATATAGGGCATAGCAGACCATCAGGATTTGCTGCAAGAAACTACAAGATTAGAGTCTACAAGCTTCTACCCGTGGAGTTTCTCAATCTTGAAGAGGAACTCTTGAACAGAGAAGGATTCACATTTTCCAGAAGTGGTGAAGAGCGCTGCAAATGTGAATTAAGCTAATCCACTTCGCTTATGGAAAAACAAAAGTCCTTTTGTTGGTGACCGTCCAGCGTCTTTGACAGATTTAATTCAAGCAGAAGCGGATGACTACTTCCATAGTGTATGGAATGCTAGCTATCAAACAAAGAGTAGGGGCGAAGTTAACTGGGTTGAAGCGTATATGGGCGATAGGTTTACTTTCCAAGGCTTGTTCAACGCTCCTCATCTCTTCGGCATAGGCATGCATGACAAGAAGCGTCAATTCGCCAAGTATTGCTTGGAGAAGCATCAACAGAGAGTAGGGCCAATTGATCAGTTGCCAAGCGTTCGCCAACCAGTAGAGCAATTTCTGCGTTAAGCGTGATATCGGCTTGCAGTTACTCTTCTTAACTTCAATAGCCAAGCGTCTACCAGTGGTAGCTTTCTAGAATCTGATTTGAACATCTCTCCAAGCCACTGTGATGACAATTTTCAGTTGATGTTGAAGATCATGGCTCCAATTCCACACTTTGATAAGATCTTCACAGAAAACCCGCGGAAAGCCAACGGCTCAAGGATTCGCCCCTTTCACAGATATCCACTTCTCCCCTCAATCAGACAGGAAGTGAGCGAACACTATCATTATGTCCTTTCGTTGATGGAACGGAATCAAGACATCACTCGAGCTGTTTATCCTTATTTGGAAGAGTACTACAGAATGTATGTGCCTGAATCTTATAAATCTCAACGTATTCCAAAAGATAGGATCATTGGATTTTCCTCGCACTACTGTCCAGATATGTTATTTCTGATCCCCAGAGCACAGTCAAGGATCTTTCCGAACCATGTGCTGGATCATATGTATGTTAGGGCCAGGGATAGTCCACTCCGCACATTCATTCAGGGATCTTGCATTTCACGTTCACGACTGAACGAACTTCTTGCTGATGCTTCAGACTGCTATGAAAATGAACCCTTAGCCAGGTTGAATTTCCAATTCACTAACTTTTGCCAAGAGGAGTCAGCGCTTGAGGAAGCGTTTATGGAAATAATTGAAGAATCTACATCAGAAGTGGCAAGTATTCCAGCGTCTGCTGAGGAACTAGTTCAAGCGTCTCGACCAGAGGTCAATCCTGACGCTTACGAACCAGATGTTCCAGATGTTGCTGAGTTACCAATTGAAGCACGAGGCATAGCGTTTGATCCAGCACATCAAACCTCCCTTGACTCACTCAAGTACACATCAAAGTTTAAGCAATTTCAGATGTGAGTCAAACTTTTGGGCCACTGTTGAAATCAGTATTGGAGGAAGTGAGTGATCATGCCACTCAGATTGCTGAAGCCTTCCATTGGATCAAAATTGATTTGGCCAAAATTGAGTCTCAGAATATGAGCGCCCAAATTGCTCATATGCGCGGTGCAGCTTAAGCGGCAATTGCTGATTGCCTTAAGGAATTTCAAGAGATGAATGACGTTACAAGGGCAAATCAACTGGCCATGAAAGAGCATTTCGACAAGCGTATAGACAGTTTAGAGGCCTCAATGGCTCATATTGCTACTCAAGTCAGTCTATTCACAGAACACTTCATGAAGATTGATGATGGCAATAAGGGGGAAGATAAAGGGAAAGGGGAGAAGAGGAAACCATCTAGTTCAAGAACTCAAGATCCTCCTCCGCGGCCAAAGCGTGAAGTAGTACTCCCTCCTCCTCCTTCACTTACTTTTCAACAGAGATACCCATCGTGGATAGCTACTTCCGGAGCGCCCATCAGAACTTCAGGGTTCCCTCTGATAGCGTATTATGCCAATCTACCAGTACCTTCTCAACAGAGACTTCAACAGTTTGACGTACCCATTGAACGAGCACCTCTTCCAGAGCCGACTGATCCAAAGATCATAGCTAAAGAGAAGAAGAAATCAAAGTTCAATCAAGCGTTCAGGATATGTCTACGGCACATTGGCATCGACCCATCCGAGTGGAATAGACGCTATGTAGCTTATCAAAAGAGACAAACAACAGAAGGACAGATCATAAACAGAGATCATGTAGCAATGATTACTCTTGAAGAAAACTTGTTTGAAGCGATCAAAGCAGAAATGATTAGCAGACACATTGCTCGATCAGGAGATTAAGAGTCTTTGCATTTGCATTATCTCTATTCTTGTCTCTTTATTATCTTTTGTTATTTTAGTTGTAAAATGCATGTACTTTACTTGATATATTAATGAAGTGCATTTTTCAGCTAAAGCATCTCGTTGAGGCTTAACTAACCTTAACCAACTTTATATAACCTTTATTCAAAGCGAACTTTTATGTTTTGGTTGTCTAACTCTTGAACTATAAAAGAGTAAGTGTTGCCATCATCAAAAAGGGAAAAATTGTTAGGAAATTTATTGTTAAAGTTTTTGATGATGACAATTAGGATTTTACGTTAGACCCCAAAATATGTAAGTTTGATTTTATTAGAAATAATGTGCAGGCTTTGAGTGTTATATTTGTAATAGGCTTTATTTACTTTCATTTTAGTCTGTTAGACTAAGTAGTCTTAGACTGAGCGTCTGATAATTTCTGAGTGAGCTTATCAGTAGTTAAGTTCAAAGATTCAAGCGTCTTTAGTCTGAATGAAGAATGAAGAATCTAAGCGTCCAAGTATTGATTGAAGACAGAAATCATTCAGTAGTGATTGAGCGTCTATCAATGACCAAACGTCACCTGAATTTATTTCTAAGTCCATAAGGAGTTTTAATGCAAATATTCTCAGATCATTAATTGCCAAAAGGCATTTAATTCAAATGCATTAAATGCTGATAAGAGCATTAAATGTGATAAGCACTCTAGGACCTACGGAGAAGCCGCCCCATTGAACTGTCAACTATTCGGAGACTGCAGCATCAACTTTTGTGCAGCAGATTTTCAGGAAAAAGGACAAAAGTTGTTCACTCGCGAAAGTGAGAGACACGCGCCTGTACGTGTCAAATAGACACTTTTTCCAAGAATGACTATAAATAGGACTTCAACAACAAGCTAAAAAATGGTACAAGCTTACAAGCCAAAACTCTATTGCATTGAAGTCTCAATCCTTAAACTCTCAGAAAAGCCAGAATATTCAAGACAACATTCTCTTTGCTTTTCTTCAATTCCTGAGACAGTCAACCAATATCTCAAACCTCTTCATAGAAGAACCTTACATTACTATTGAGATATTCCAAGTTTTTTGAACTTTTCCAAAATTAAACAAACCGTTAGTAAAACCCCTATCTAAGCTTCGCGATCTGTGTGAAGTCGAAGTTGGATACTTGTAATATTTCTAGGTGAAAGAAGCAAGGGGACAGAAGTGTCTTGGAGCAGAAATTTATGCGACCAAGGAGCTCAAGTCATCAATATCCATCTCTCCTTATTGTGTGGAAGATTCTGTGTGATTCTTTATGGATCATTATAGTGGATTGCGTCCGAGTGTTCGAGGAGAAGAATGACATAGTTGGGATTACACCACCCAACGAACCTTTAAATTCTTTGTGTTCTTTACTTTACCGTTATTTCTCTCTTGTCATATTATTGCATAAATCGGTTAAGTTAACACATTGATAAAATCATTTAAAGCTAAGCAACTAAAGAAAACTTTGTAACGCTAAAACATTGCAAAAGGAAGACTTAAAATCATTTCGCTGTGCTAACCCTGATTAAAGAACTGAACGCTTAAACCTACTTGGTTATAGTATTCAAATCTTGAGTCTAAGTTAATATTTTCAAAACAGTCTTCAAGTAGACGCTCAGTCAAGCGCCTACATTTTCAAGCGTCCAACCAAATTTTAATACGAACTTGAAGTCGAAAAAGACTTCAGAGTCTATTCAACCCCCTCTTCTAGACCCTTTCGTATGCCACTTGAGACCAACAAGTATTAATAATTGCATAATAGCATTATCATTTCTTTTCTATGTTTCTTTTCAAACAACACACCCCACCCCATCCCACCCACCCCCAATCCAAACTGTATTGCCCCACATTTCAAGTCCTAATTTTATTGTATCTTTGAATAGTTTAAATTTGGTGACCAAGTACATTTAATTGTCATGGTCTTCCCAATAGATTAAATATAATGGTTGCTTCTATTATCTTCATTGATTGTGCTGAATTATGTGATATACATGTGCTTGGCATATTTTTAACTGTTAAAAATTATTTGATAGAAGTTTTCTTGAAATTCGCGGTAAAACAAAATTCTATAGAGAGATGAACTATTAAAAATGTTCAAAGCATTTAGCATTTTCAATCAAATAGTAAGTTTTATGATTGTTTTGATAAAATCTAGTATAAATATAAAATATGATATTTAAAAAAAAAAAATAACAGGTACAAATAGTAAATCGAGGTGCCATTTTATGACAACTTTCAATTTTCCCTCTATTTTTGTGCCTTTAGTTTAGGATTGTTTTGATAAAATCTTATTCATGTATGGATTAAACTGCAAGTTTTTGTAAAATGTTGGGTGGCAAATTGTAAAAGCTGAAATATTTAGGGGATAAATATGTATTTCAGAAAGTTGTTTAAATTTTGTAATGAGGATATCAGATTGAAGGGAAGACACATGCCACTCTCTCCTCTTCCTTAATTGACACATCTATTTTATACTTAATGTACTTGGGGGCTCTTGAACCAAAAAATGGTGGCCGAATTTTCGAGTACAGTTATCAGAGCAATTCCCCACATAAACTCAAGGATTCATGCATGGAATTTTTTTTATGGCAATCTCGTGACTATGCTTAATAATAGTGGCATAGGTTGGAATGAGACTACGAAAATGATATAGGCGCATGAGGCTTGAGCATCATTCGTGAAAGTATACTAGTAATTTAGATAACTAATTTAATATAGCCTACTACAAATGAATCATTGTGTTAGTTTGAAGTGGTTGTTTGGTTTCTATTTGTTTTTTATAGATGGACAATAATGCTCGTTTGATAAGGTATAAGAGTTGACCATTTTATCCCGATTGAAAAGAGATACTTGGGAAAGATAGGGCCACGGGGCAAGGTGTTGAGGATCTTGAAGAGGCGGTGAAAATGTTCAACATAACCCAATCCCATACGCGACTACACTTGAAGAGGACTTTGACAGAGTTTTTCAAAGTTTCGAAGATGAGACTGAGACGATATCATGTTTTCAACCTGTTAGTAGCACTGGAAAGAACAAGGACAAAAAGGGAAAAGAGGATGAGAGAAATGAATCCATGAATGATCTTCTTGGCACATTTTATTCCAATACAGACACTCGTCTTGGTAAAATTGCAAGAAGGATTGGTTATGAATTTGATATGTCGCAGAAGAGTAAAGAGGTTTATGTTATTGTTCGTGCCATTAGAGATTTGACATTGCAACAGAAGCTTCGCGCGATACGGCTTCTTGCTAAGAATGTCGAAGACCTTGATGTGTTTGAGAGTTTGCCGGTTGAGGACAAGGGGGAATATGTAAAGATGTTGGTGGGGAAATGGTGAATGGAGATGGAGTTTCCACTTTTTGGCTTGTTGTTGTGGTTCTGTAATCGAACTCAATCATAACACAATTTGGTATATTTTTTGTCGGTATTGTTTACATTTCCCAAATCATGCTCGTGGGGTCTTTAAATATAAAAAGAACATTAGCAACATTTGCATTAGGACTTGGGCAGTCACCTTTTCTAGTGGTACTTTGATTATGCGATTCACTTTCGTTGGTAGGTTTAAGTGTCAATGAATTCTTCTTCGTTTATGTATGTGTTATGAAATAACCCCAAATATTATGAAATATATACAAATATTCTAAAGTAGAGAGACTAGAGAATTAAGAAGAGAATTATTTCTTTGATTTTGGTGTATTTCTCAATACAATGGCAATGCCTATTTATAGGCACAAAACAAGATCAAATATTGATTACAAAATGAGGTAATGGAATTGTAGGTGAATCCACTAAATGAGATATTGGAGTTGTAGGTGAATCCACTAAATTATGTATTGGAGTTATATGGACATTCACTTAATGAATTATTCATAACACTCCCCCTTGGATGTCCATCACTTAAGAATATATCTCGTTAAAACCTTATTAGGAAAAATCCTGTGGGATAAAAACCTAGTAAAGGAAAAAGAGTACGTAATTCTTTCAATACGCAATCAGATGCTGCCTCATTAAAAACCTTACCAGGAAAACCCAGTGGGAAAAACCTTGGTTAAGGGAAAAAGAGTGCAGTGCGTATTATCTCCCCCTCATGACAATATCAGTCAAGATCTTTAAGTCTCCGCACACCAATATTGTAGACTAGCTTTTCAAATGTTGCTGTGGGAAGTGCCTTGGTGAACAAATCAGCAAGATTATCTCTGGAACGGATTTGTTGAACATTGATATTACCATTCTTCTGAAGATCGTGAGTGAAAAAGAACTTTGGTGAAATATGCATTGTTCTATCTCCTTTAATGTACCCTTCTTTCAATTGTACGATACATGCGGAATTATCTTCATATAAGATCGTCGGGATCATTTTTCCAGAAGATAAACCACAAGTCCCTCGAATATGTTTAATTATAGATTTTAACCAAACACATTCTCGACTCGCCTCGTGAATAGCTAAGATTCTGCATGATTAGATGATGTGGCCGATATGGTTTGTTTCATAGACCGCCATGAAATGGTTGTGCCACCACATGTAAATAAATAGCCTGTTTGTGAACAACCATTATGAGGATCAGACATATATCCAGCATCTGCATATCCAACCAATTCGGACTTGGGTACATTTGAATAAAACAAGACCATATCGATTGTTCCTCTAAGGTAGCGGAGTACCTGTTTAACCCCATTCCAATGCCTTCGTGTAGGAAAAGAACTATATCTTGCTAATAGATTAACAGTGAATGCTATATCAGGTCGAGTATGACAAGCAAGATACATTAGTGCACCAATTGCACTTAGATATGGTACTTCAGGACCAAGTAGTTCTTCATCACTTTCTCGAGGTCGAAAAGGATCTTTGTTCACATCTAGTGACCTTACGCCCATCAGGGTGCTCAATGGATGTGATTTATCCATATAGAAACGCTTTAGCACCTTTGATATATAAGCGTCTTGATATACAAAAATTCCGTTCTTTAAATATTCAATTCGTAGTCCAAGGCAAAATTTTGTTCTTCCAAGATCTTTCATCTCAAATTCTTTCTTTAAGCAATTAACATTTTTTGAAATTTCTTCAGGAGTTCCAACGATATTTAAATCGTCAACATAAACTGTAATTATAACAAACTCATTTCCAGATCTTTTCATGAAAATACAAGGACAAATTTGATCATTCTTATATCCTTCCTTCAACAAATATTCACTGAGACAATTATACCACATTCATCCAGATTGTTTCAGTCCATACAATGACTTACTTAATTTAATTGAATAATGTTCTCGAGAACTTGATTTATATGCTTCAGGCATATTAATCCTTCAGGGATTTTCATATATATATCATTATCAAGCGAGCCATACAAATAGGCTGTAATAACATCTATTAGACGCAAATCAAGTTTTTCATGCACTGCCAGACTTATTATATAACGAAAAGTAGTTGCATCCACCACAGGAGAATAAGTCTCCTCACAATCTATGCCAGGTCGTTGCGAAAACTCTTGGGCAACAAGACGTGCCTTATATCTTACAATTTCATTTTTCTCATTTCGTTTTCGCACAAATACCCATTTGTATCCTACTGGCTTTACATCTTCAGGTGTACGGACTACAGGTATAAAACTTTTACATCTTCAGGTGTACGGACTACAGATCCAAAAAATTTTACATCTTCAGGTGTACGGACTACAGGTCCAAAAACTTTTACATCTTCAGGTGTACGGACTACAGGTCCAAAGACTTTTACATCTTCAGGTGTACGAACTACAGGTCCAAAAACTTTTCGTTGGTTCAAGCGAGTTTAACTCTGCTCTCATTGCGTCTTTCCATTTTGGCCAATCATTTCTTTGTCGACATTCATTAACAGACTTTGGTTCTTGATCCTCATTATCATTCATCATATTTAGCGCTACATCATATGCAAATTTATCGTCAACGTTGACTTCATTTCGATTCCATCGTTTCCCGTTCATAACATAATCTATTGAGATCTCATTATTTTCACAAGTTTCAGGTACCTGAGGTTCTTCTGGAACCGAAATATTAGTTATGACTGGGGACTCTTCTGGAGTTATTTTATCCTCGATTAGACCATCTTGATTCTTAGCTCCTTTTCTTTTTCGAGGATGACTATCTTTGGAACCGATAGGTCTACCACGCTTCAGGCGTGCAGTAGACTCATTACTTTGACCTTCAGGGACAACAATTCTTACTGGAGCATTAACAGCTGGTACATGTGACTTAGTCACTTTTTTTTGGGTCAGTAAATGCGTCTGGCAGTTGGTTAGCTAAACCTTGCAAGTGAATTATCTTTTGAACTTCCAGTTCACTTTGTTTTGTTCGAGGATCAAGATGATATAAAGATAATTCATTCCAACTAATTTTCTTTTCCAGCTGCTTATTTTCTCCCCCAAATGTTGGGAAATCTGATTCATCAAAATGACAATCAGCAAATCGAGCCGTAAATAAATCGCCAGTCAATGGCTCTAGATACTTTATTATCGATGGAGACTCGAATCCAACATATATTCCCAACTTCCTTTGAGGACCCATCTTAGTGCGTTGTGGTGGAGCAATTGGAACATATACCGCACATCCAAAAAATTTTAGATGGGAAATATTTGGTTCCTGACCAAAAACCAAGTGTAATGGGGAGAATTTATGATAACTTGTTGGCCTTATGCGAATAAGTGTTGCTGCATGCAAAATAGCATGTCCCCAACAAGAAATAGGAAGTTTTGATCTCATAAGTAAAGGTCTTGCAATTAACTGCAGACGTTTAATAAACGATTCTGCTAGACCGTTTTGTGTATGAACATGTGCTACAGGATGTTCAACATCAATTCCAATAGACATACAATAGTCATTGAACGTTTTGGAAGTAAATTCACCCGCATTATCAAGGCGTATCTTCTTAATAGGATAATCAGGAAAATGTGCTCGTAGTCTAATCAATTGAGCAAGCAATCTCGCAAACGCCAGGTTGCGAGTTGATAACAAAGATACATGTGACCATCTTGTTGATGCATCAATTAAAACCATAAAATATCTAAATGGTCCACACGATGGGTGTATTGGTCCACAAATATCGCCTTGAATACGTTCCAAAAACGTAAGAGATTCACTTCCTACTTTTGTTGTTGATGGTCGAATAATCAACTTTCCTTGTGAACAAGCAGCACATGAGAAATCATTCGATTGAAGAATCTGCTGGCTCTTCAATGGATGACCACATTAATTCTCAATTATCTTTCGCATCATAATTGATCCGGGATGGCCCAACCGGTCATGCCAAACAACAAACTTATTTTGATTTGTAAACTTCTGGTTTACGATAACATATGTTTCAATAGTAGATATATACGTGTAGTACAAACGGGAAGACAATGCTGGCAACTTTTCCAATATACATTTGTTACCAGATATTGTATTAGTGATGTAAAGATACTCAATATTGCCATCACTTGTTGTCTCAATATGATATCCATTTTGGCGGATATCTTTGAAGCTTAGTAAATTTCTTTGAGACTTAGTAGAATATAAGGCTTCATCAATATAAAATTGTGTTCCTCCGGGTAACAATATATTAGCTCTGTCGGAGCCTTCAATTAATTTTGCATTACCCGATATAGTATGAACATTGGCTTCTTGCATTACTAAATAAGAGAAGTATTTTTTTATTTTTGAGGATGGTGTGAGTTGTTGTACTATCAGCGAGACATATATTTCATTATTGATATTGTTGCTGATCGAGTAAATACTCATTCTTTATTGAAACATAAAAAGAAATAAATCAATATCAAACAATATTATTTAATATAAGAAACGATAATCTTATGAATAAATTCATTTATTGAACTTTAAAACAACATACTTAAATATTTATTTATAAATTACTAGAATTAAAACTTAACAAATTTGTTTTTGAACACTTCCATCTCCAATCAAATGATCAATTTTTTCATTAGGATCATCAAAAAAATCAGCAACATCTAAATGAGTGTCACCAAAATCGGCCATGATCAGAATCGTCTTCTTCAAAAGCAAAATTTGTTTCTAATTTCTTTCTTTTACTTTTTAGCGATTCTTGGTAAAGGTCAACAAGATGCTTTGGTGTACGACAGGTACATGACCAATAACCTTTACCACCACAACGATAGCATAAATTTTTCACAAATTTGCTATTTTGGCCACTTTCATGTTTCTCTTCATTATTTTTCCACTTCTGGTGGAAAGATGTGTTCTTTGAATAACCACCACGATTTTCATAACCATATCCACGACCACGTCCACGTCCACGTCCATGATTTCTTTAATGATTAAAATAGTTATGTGCTGCTACTTTCAATTCAGGGAATGTAGCAGAACTAGTTGGACGGGACTCATGATTAAAATAATTATATATTGCTCGACACATTCACTTCAGGGAATGGAGTATAGTTATTTGCATATATGAATTTATATATTGCTCAACACATTCACTTCAGGAAATGGAGTATAGTTATTTGCATCAAGATGAATTTCAATATCTAACGCCCAAGAAAAATAATTTTTCCTTGTAATATCAAGAGTCACAAAGTCAAGTTTTTTTCAAGATTCATCATATAATACTATTATCAAAGTATAAGATGAATAACATAACAATCATTCAACTTCTTAAAATATTTTCAACATGATAGGATTATTCAAAAGAATAATACTAATCAAATATATGCACATATATATACATATGTCTTCTTTCTAAATATCAAGAGAATTATTGCATATTTCTATTTTTGTTAAATATTGAAATATACATACCTTTTCTTTACCTTTTCTTCTTGCTTTGTTTTGAAAACCTTGTCCATCAATTTTCTTTACAAACTCATAATAACTCATAAAAATTTCTCACTACATTTACATCATATGTTGAGTACCCCATGTATATCTTTTGCCAAATTTCAAAATGATTAACACCTTGAGACGGATCGTGCTGATAACGTGTTATGAAATAACCCCAAATATTATGAAATATATACAAATATTCTAAAGTAGAGAGACTAGAGAATTAAGAAGAGAATTCTTTCTTTGATTTTGGTGTATTTCTCAATACAATGGCAAAGCCTATTTATAGGCACAAAACAAGATCAAATATTGATTACAAAATGAGGTAATGGAATTGTAGGTGAATCCACTAAATGAGATATTGGAGTTGTAGGTGAATCCACTAAATTATGTATTGGAGTTATATGGACATCCACTTAATGAATTATTCATAACAGTATGGTATTTTATTGAGATTTTTGGCCTATGAATTTGATCTCTTGTTCTAAGTAAATCCACATATTTCTTTGGATAATGAAATATGAACTTTGTGAGACAGGATGTAAGTCCGACTTGTTGACAAATGAACTTTGATAGTAATTGCATAAATGTTGCTAAATGTCAAAATTGTCCTCAAATTTCAAAATAAGATTACCTATATACCCTCAAATTGAATACCAAAGTTCATTTGTCAACAAGTCGGCCTGTTGGCAATATCAATATACAGGATCCATGTAGAGGGTTGATTCTTGAAATAAGAATTTGGGGGGTTATTTCGCAGTCGTTGAAAAGCTGGTGCGTTAATTAATTCGCGTAGGTGAACCAACAATCTCAATGAAATTTTGATTTAATTACACACTCATTGTCATTGAAGGCCAATGCATGTGTTAGGAAATTTTTTGTTAGATGTTTTGATGATGCCAAGATAAATTTCATGTTAGACTCCAAGGATATCTAAGTTTATCTTTTGTTAGAATATTTATACGCGTTTAAAATAATCAAGTTGTAATTTTTTAGTTAAGGCATTTTATCTTTATAGCTTTAGACTAGTATCTAGCGCTTGAGCTAAGATAGAATTCTAGGTGAGTCTATCAAGGTGAAATCGAAGATCAGCGTCTGAAGACTTTGAAGATGAGAGATTCATTAAGCAGCTGTCAAGCGCTTATGAATCAATTCAGGATGACTTTCGTTTTTAAGCGCTTGTCGTCACCTGAAGTTCATCCGAAGTCAATATGTTATTAAATGCAATCAACGGACATTTATTTTCAACGGGAAATAAATTCAAATGCATTAAATGTTTGATAAGAGCATTAAATGTGATAAGGACTATTGACGGTACGGATGTGCCTTCCTCATTGGCTGTCAACTCAACGTAGGTCTATACCCACTCTGTGCAGCAGAATTTTCAGAGATGTCAGAAAAAGACCAAGTCATGCGTCTCGTGCTTCTCACGCCCCTGCTTGTGTCCAACGGACAAATCCCGAGAAAAGTCTATAAATAGATACTCACAGCTCAAACCTAAATACCGAGAATTATTCACTTACGCTGTTGAAATCTATATCTAACTTTTAACGCTCAAATCCTCCATAGCCAAAATTTCATTGAGCTTAAACATCTCTACAGCCAAATCAATATCTCTTACCTCTTCATAGAAGAACCTAACCTTTCAAAGAGATATTACCAAAGTGTTTGAACTTTTCAAATCAAACAAAACCGTGATAAAAACCCATCAACCTCTTCCATCTGTGTGATGAAGTTGTTGAAGACAAAGCATTATTTCTGAGTGAGAGAAGCATTGTTAGAAGCAGATCTTAGCCGAGTTGAAATCTGTGTGATTAGGGAACTCGAGATCAAGCCTTCATTAATTTGCTATTGTGCAGAAGTTGTCTGTGTAAAGCTTTGTGATTCATTTTAGTGAATTTCTCTTGTGTGGAAAGGAGTAGAAGGACGTAGCTGGGATTACACAAACCCAGTGAACCTTACAATTCTTGTGTCTTATTTATTTACTGATTTACTGTCTACATTTATATTCTACCTTTTATTTTGAAAAAGATAAGTAAATTAGTTAAGTGTCTATTTGACTAAATCAAACGCTAAGTAACTAAGTTGCATATTGGAACGCTAAAACTTTCAAAGAGAAGACTCAAATCTTTCCGTTGTGCTAACACTGATTAAAGAAGTGAACGCTTAAACCTATTTGGTTAGAGTATTCAAATCTTGAAGTCTAAGTTAACTTTCTAAAAACAGTCTTCAGTAGACGCTTAGCCAAGCTCCTACATTTTCAAGCGTCCAAATTAATTTTAATACGAATAATTTTTGAAGTCGAAAAAGACTTCAAGGTCTATTCACCCCACCCCCTTCTAGACCCTTTGGTATGCCACTTGGGACCAACAAGTGGTATCAGAGCGGTTAAAGTTGAAATTTTAAAATTTCCAAGCATAACTGCTTGTTTAGATCCTTTTTCAAAATTTAGTTGCTTTTAAATTTTTCTTGGCATTTTCTAAAGTTTCTAAGTTGACCGAGTCAAACTATGACTCATGAAAGGTCAAAGATTTTTACTTATTTGTGTTCCTGTGATGACGAAATGTGTGATGTCATTTCAGATGGACCTATTCAGATTTACAAAATAATCACCAGAGCCCTTGGAGTCACATAAGAGACTCCAGATGGCTATGTTGAGAAGCCTAAGCAGGAATGGTCCACAGATGAGCGTCAGAGATTTAATCTAGACAATGTTGGTCGGAACGCTTTGTACACTGCTATTGGTGATAACGACAACTTATTCAACAAGGTCAAATCTTGTAACAGTACTACCAAGGAGATATGGGGTATGTTAGCCAAAATTTGTGGCGGTTCCGCACAAATCAAGGAAAACAAACTTTCAACCACCAAAGAAAAGTTTAATGGTTTTAAGATGTTGCCTAACGAGACACTAGAGCAATTGGACATAAGATTCACAGCTCTTGTTACGGAACTTACATCATTGGGAATGGACTTGCAAAACAGAGAAATGGTGGTTAAGATTTTCAGAAGTCTACCTAGTAGATTTTTGATGAAGACAACAACGATGAGAGAATCTAATATGTTGGATCTTTTAAGTCCAGAAGACGCCTTTTCAGAGCTCAAAGCATTTGAGTTTGAGTTGAATTTAGCCAGTGATGTTGAAACTAGGGCACTACCAGGTAAATTGCCCTTATCCAAATGTATCCAAGCCCTCAAGGCAGGATTACGTGGATAGAAACCAATTTAGGAGCAACCTTCGTCAACAAGGTTTGCTAGCGGAATCAGAACCAGCGTCCGCACCTAAAGATTTGGAGTCTTCAGGAGAGTAGTGATGATGATGAGCCAGTGGATGACTCAGCGCTTATCTGTCTCATGGCCAGAGATGATCAAGTGTCTCCTGAGGTAAACACTGAGATATCTTACCCACTCTCTTATGAAGAATTACTTGACAAAGTCAAAGAATATTATAATGATTCCCAAGATGCCGCCAAATTATATCAAAATCACTTTGATATCATTTCATCGCCCACAAGTGATAAAGTAACGCTCAAAGCAGAGTTGCAAGTTCAGAAACAATGCATTGAGAAGAACCAATCGCTTGAGAGTGAGATAACCCAGTTGAAAAATGATCTTGATATAATATTCAAGAGAGAAGCTGAGCTGATTGCTAGACTTGCTAAATCAAAATAGCTCGTCTCATCATTGTCTAAAGCGTCAAGAAAGCTAGACAATGTGACTCAGGTAACAAGAATGTTTGGTGAAAAGACCGGTTTAGGATGCAATAAATTCGGTAAACAACCAAACAAATCTAATGTTACGGCGAACAACAAAGGAAAGGGTGTTTTCTTTGTTGAGAAAGGTTCACAAAGTCAAACAGAAAATGAACCGAGCGACAATGGTACGAGGCCAAATGAGAAAGCCAAAGCTGACTCAGGCAAGGGTAAGGCAAAGGAAAATGATTCACAAAGACAGGTTTATCCAAACGCTCAAAAGGCTAAGGATAAACCTAACCACTGTGAATCAAGCGCTAAGCGTCCAGCACCAAAAGTGCAACCCAAGCCAGCGCCAAGGAAAAACCAGCGTCAATATCCAAGGCAGTCTAGATCATATTATCACTACTATGATGATTATGATTATGACTATGATTATGATTACAATTATAATAGAGGATATTATTATACACCCAAGAAGCACACACAACACTATGTGAAACCCAAGAAGGCCAGTATTCCTACAATGAAGACTAGGCAAATATGGGTTGCTAAAGTTCTAATTCAAACTAACAAAGCTACTAATGTTAAAGGACCCCAAGCAACAATGGGTACCTAAACAGAAATAGAACTTTCCTTTTGATTGCAGGTACCTAGAGCTAGAGCCGATACATCTTTTTGGTACTTTGATAGTGGATCGTCAAGGCACATGACTGGTTCCAAGGATCTATTGATCAACTATCGAGCTGCCAATGGTCCTCAGGTTGTATTTGGTGACAACTCCAAAGGTAAAACCAAAGGTGTAGGTACTATGCATAGGGGGAACATCATGATAAGTGATGTTTATTATGTTGAGGGTCTGAAGCACAATTTATTAAGTATAAGTCAATTTTGTGATAAAGGCTTTGAAGTCATATCCTCAAGCGACTGTTACTATATAAATGACGCTAAGACTAAGTCTACTAAATTGAAAGGTAAAAGAACAAACAACGTATATTTGGTAGATTGGGGTTCAACAATTGATAACAACCCAACATGTTTTGTTGCTAAAAATGAATCTAAAATGGGTTGGTTATGGCATAGAAAAATGAATCACCTCAACTTTAAGACAATCTCTCAACTTATAAATCTAAATCTTGTAGAGGGATTACCAAAAGGAACATTTCACAAGGATCGCCTTTGTGATGCTTGTCAAATGGGCAAACAAGTTAAATCATCTTTCAAGAGAAAACGTCATCTATCTACCTCTAAAATACTTGAACTACTTCACATGGATCTGTTTGGACCTATTCAAACGATCAGTGTGAGCGGTAAAAAGTATACTTTGGTGATAGTAGATGATTTCTCTCGATTTACTTGGGTGGAATTTCTTTCATCCAAAGATGAGACATGTGACAAGTTAACAATGCTTATTCGGCAACTTCAAAAATTGAAAAATATTAAGGTTGCAAGAATAAGAAGCGATCACGGTACTGAGTTTACTAACAAGGTTGTTTAGAAGTTTTGTGCAGAGAATGAAATACATCATGAGTATTCAGTTCCCAGAACTCCCCAACAGAATGGTGTTGCTGAGCGCCGAAATAGAACGCTCAAGGAAGCCGCTAAGACGATGTTAGCAGAGTCCAAGGTTGCTCCTAGGTTTTGGGTTGAAGCAATCAACACTGCTTGTTACACTCAAAATCGGTGCATGATCAACAAACAGCATGGGAAAACTCCATATGAACTATGGAAGAGACGTAAGCCAAATGTTTCATATTTTCACGTCATTGGTTCTAAATGTTTTATCCATAATAATGGATCTCAAAGCCTAAAGACATTTGATCCTAAAGCGGATGAGGAAATCTTTCTAGGCTATGCCAAGAATGGAAAGAATGTTTGCATCCTAAGCAAGATCAAATCTGTTTTTGATGATGCTAACCAAGAACTGAGTAAGGTTAATATGAATGATGTAGGAGTTGAAGATCTGTGCCATCAAGTGTCTAAGATTACCATTGGTGATGATAGTGACGATGATGATGAGATCTCAGTGCCACCTCCTAAGATTACTCGTGAGGTTACTTTGGATAACAATGTAAGAATTGTTGATGATCATGAAGAGAGTGATCATCAAGAGCAAACAAGGATCTGTGAACTTGAAGCGCCTACGCAAGAGAGTGGTCACGCGTCTGATCTTCAAGAGCCTGTTTAACCTCTTAACCCTTTCCATCCTGATAGACACTATGGCTACGTGATCATCCACCTGAGCAGATTATTGGAGATATTGAAGCACTTGTGAGAACTAGAGCCGCTACATTTAATGAGGCCATGTTCGCTAGCTTCTTATCTCAAATGGAACCTAATAAAGTGGATGAAGCGCTACGCGATCCAAGTTGGACTGAAGCCATGCAAGAAGAGCTTAATCAGTTTGAGCGTAGTAAAGTTTGGACGCTAGTACCAAGGCCAACTCACCAAAGAGTTATTGGGACTAGATGGGTCTATAGAAACAAGATGGATGAGACTGACATTGTGATATGAAATAAGGCTAGACTCGTAGCTCAAGGTTATTACCAAGAAGAGGGTATTGATTTTGATGAGACATATGCTTCTGTCACCCGTCTTGAAGCAATCCGCATGTTTCTAGTGTATGCAACGTTCAACAAATTTACGGTGTATCAGATGGATGTGAAGAGTGCCTTCTTGAATCGTAAAATCCAAGAAGAGGTATATGTGGAGCAACTACCAGGATTCATCAACAACCATGCTAAGGGTATGGTTTACAAGCTAGACAAAGCACTTTATGGGCTTAAGGAAGCACCCCGAGCATGGTATGACACTCTCTCTATTTTTCTTATTGGTAAAGGTTTTTCAAAAGGCAGTGTTGATACAACGTTATTTAAAATTACCAATAACGAAGATATTCTTTTAGTCCAAATTTATGTTGATGATATTATATTTGGCTCTACTAACAAGCGTCTGTGTGAGAAATTTTCAACAATGATGCAAGAACAATTTGAAATGAGCATGATGGGTGAATTAACTTTCTTCTTAGGATTACAAGTTAAACAACTCCCTAATGGCATATTTATTAACCAAGCTAAATATACACGTGATATGATTAAGAAATTTGATACGGAAAATGCATCATCTTCAAAAATTCCAATGAGCCAAACGCTTAAGTTAGATAAAGATGAAAGTGGGAAGAAGGTTGATATCACTAATTATAGAGGTATCATTGGATCACTTCTTTATCTTTGTGCTAGTAGACCTGATATTATGTTTTTGGTATGCATGTGTGCACGTTTTCAAGCTTATCCTAAAGAGTCACACTTTATTGCTGCCAAGAAGATCCTTAAATACCTAAAAGGCACACAAAATGTGGGCTTATGGTATCCAATGGACTCTCCTTTTGAATTAATTGGTTACTCAGATGCAGATTTTGCAGGTCGCAAAATAGATCGTAAGAGTACTAGTGGTACATGTCAATTTCTAGGTGATATGTTAGTTTAATGGCATAGTAAGAAACAACAATCGATAGCTACCTCTACAGCTGAAGCCGAGTATGTAGCTGCAGGAAGTTATTGTGCACAAGTGTTGTGGATGAGGCAACAACTTAGAGATTATGGAATAATCCTAGGTCCAACCCCCATTCATTGTGATAACCAAAGCGCCTTAGCCATGACTCAAAATCCTGTTCTCCATTCCAGAACCAAACATATTGACATTGGATACCATTTCTTTCATGACCATGTTCAAAAGAAAGATATCTCCATGCAATTCATTGGTACAGACAAACAATTGGCAAATATCTTCACCAAAGCGCTCAATGAACAACGATTTCTCACTTTAAGAAGTGAATTAGGTATGATTGATCTAAATGCTTAAATCATTCGGAACATCATATTTTCTAGGCATAAAATTTAGGGGGAATTTTATTTTATGCTTAATGATTTCAAAAAAAAAAAATAAAACCTACACTAATAAGTTATTGATTTTAGGGGGAACAGTAAAGTGGATGACTTTTAAAAGGTGAAAATGACCAAAAATGTTTCTCCTGCACTGGTCATAAGCACTTACTTTTGTGCATTAAAACTTGTTTAGATGCTTTAACTCTATTAGCTTCTGAATCTAATTTCAAAAGAAAATCTAAACGCTTAAAACAATTCCCAGTTAGCGCTTAGTTGTAAAATAAATTGCATATAGCGTGCTACCTGACGCTACATAGAGTCATGTTAGGAAATTTCATGTTAGATGTTTTGATGATGACAAGATAGGATTTTATATTAGACCCCAAATACAATGTAAGTTTCTGTTTTGATAGATCTTTGTATAAGCGTTTGAAAGTATGTAATTTTTTATTAGGCTTGTAATTTTTATCTTTATAGATTTTAGACTAAGTATTAGATACCGAATCGCTAATAGAATTCTAGGTGAGTCTATTAGAGAAGAAGTTGAAGATCAGCGTCTGAAGTTAACTGAAGATGAAGATTTGTTCTTAGCGCCCGTCAAACGCTAAAGGACTATTTCAGGATTTATAGATCAAGCGCTCAAATCATTCGAGCGATCAGTTTCAGATTCACCTGAATTAAATCCTCAAGTTATGAAAGACTTAAATGCAATCATTCAACGGACATTTATTTTCAACGGGAAATAAATTCAAATGCATTAAATGCCTGATAAGAGCATTAAATGTGATAAGCTATTATGACTTGTGGACAAGCCACCTTTTGACTAGACTGTCAGAACTTCAGAGTTTACAGCTGCTCCCCGTCCAATCGGAACCAGCGAATTTTCAGGAATGTCAGAGAAAAGGTAGAATCACGCGCTGCATGAAAGACACGCTCCCACATGTGTCCAATGGACAAATCCCAAGAATTGCCTATAAAAACCCTACCTTCAGCAAACCTAAGAAAAGAGAAATACGTATATGCACAAGAAGCTCTGCTGAAATTCTCGTTTAAAAGAAAAAGCTTAGAAACTCCATAGTTAATATCTTTCAAGCTTTTCATCTACATTCCAGACAGTCACAAATATCTCAAATCTCTTCCAAAGAAGAAACCTAAATCTTTTCTGAGATATTCTAAGTTGTTTGATCTTCCCAAAAACAAACAAACCCTTGTGACAAAACCCTCAACCTTTCATCTGAGTGAGAAAGCTATTGAAACCCCTTACAGGCAGTATTTCTGAGTGAGAGAAGCTGGTAGAAGACGATCTTCATTGGTGCTGAAATCTGTGTGATCAAGGAGCCCGAGATCATTTTCACCTATTTGCTATCTTGTTGAAGATTCTGTGTGATTCTTTGATTATCATCTTAGTAAATTCCTCCAAGTGAAAAGGAGAAGAAGGACGTAGATGGGATTACATCACCCAGTGAACCTTACAATTTCTTGTGTCATTTACTTTAATTATTGTCTTGATTTGCATTATATTATATTGTTTGAAAAGGACAAGCTAATCTGCTAAACTGACTATTTAATCAAAAAGAACGCTAAAGCTTTAAAATCATTTCTGTTGTGCTAACCCTGATTAAGTGATCTAAGCGTTACCCTACTTTGGTAAATTGCTAAATCCACTAAGTCTAAGTTATCTTTACTGAAGCGTCTGACCCAAGCGTTCAGTTGCCTAAGCGTTCTAATCTTTAAAAGTGATACGAATTTTTGAAGTCGAAAAAGGCTTCAAGGTCTATTCAACCCCCCCCCCCCTTCTAGACCCTTTCGTATGACACTTGGGACCACCAAGTGGTATCAGAGCGGTTGAATTAGAAACCAAAGCATTTCCGAGCATAACTGCTTGTTGAGATCCATCCTTTTAAAACTTAGTTGCTTTAAATTTTCTCTTAAAAAACATCTCATTATGGCTTTTAGCAAAATGCCTAAGCTGGTAGAATCAAACTATGATTCTTGGAAACTTAGAGCATTCGTTTATTTATGCTCTTGCGATAATGAAATGTGTGATGTGATTACAGATGGCCCCATTCCGATTATGAAAGTTGTAACTTGAGCCCCTGGAGCAACCGAGGCCACTCCAGATGGTTATGTCGAGAAACCTAAGTTAGAATGGACGCCTGATGATCGAAAAAGGGCAAATCTAGATAATGTTGGACGAAGTGCACTTTACTCAGTGTTAGGAGACAATAATGCATTGTTCAACAAGATCAAGCAATGTAAGACTTCCACAGAAATATGGGATAAGTTGGCTATAGTGTGTGAAGGATCGGCACAAATGAAAGAGAATAAGCTCTCCATAGCCATGCAAAGATTCAAGCATTTCAAGATGCAGCCCAATGAGACGCTAGAACAATTGGACACAAGATTTACATTGCTCATTACAGATTTAGCGTCATTAGACAAGGAATTGACCAACAAGGAAGCAAGTATTTAATTAAGACTGTTGCTATGAGAGAATCACAGACATTGGAGACCCTTACTCCAGAACATGTGTTTTCAAAGTTAAAGGCATTTGAATTCGAATTGGGTGAAGTCAGCGACACATCGACTTCAGCGACTGAATCAGGAGCTTTAATCGCTACAACAAAAAGTAAAGGTAAAACGTTTAGCGAGGTGAAATCAACGGAATCAAATGAAAAAAGGAAATGGCTTTATTGGTCAAGAAATTCAAGAAATTTCTAAGATATGAAAAGAGAAATCCTATTGGACAAACTTCATTTCAAACTCCTCCCCCTGCTCTAGCGCCTCAGTATCAAGCGCCAGTGTACTCTGCACCTCAACCAGTCCACCAGTTCCATACCAAGCGCCTCCGTCCCCTGCTCAAAATCTCTCAGCATCAGTAGTATCAAAGCGATTATCCACTGAACAGAAAATAAAAACTAATTTGTGTTATAATTGCAGGAAACCGGGGCACTATTAGGTAAATTGCCCTTATCCAAATGTGTCTAAATCCACAAGGCAAGACCATGCGGATATAAACCAATTCAGGAGCAACCTTCGCCAACAAGGTTTGCTAGCGGAATCCGAACCATTCTCCGCACCTGAAGAGGATTTGGAATCATCAGATGAAAGCAGTGATGATGAGCCTACAAGCGACTCAGCGTTGATTTGTCTCATGGCATGAGATGATGAAGTGCCTGACGAATCGCTACCAGAGGTAACCAATGAATTATATCATCCTCTTTCTTATGATGAATTACTTGACAAAGTTAATGAATATTATAAAGATTGTCAAGAGGCCGCCAAAATATATCAAAACGATCTCGCTATTATCTCAACACTCACAAGAGATAAAGTAACGTTCAAAGCAGAGTTAAAAGTTTAGCAACAATGCATTGAGAAGAACCAATCACTTGAGAGTGAGATTATTCAATTAAAAAGCGATCTTGATATAATAGTCAAGAGAGAAGTTGATCTGATCGCTAGACTTGCCAAATCAGAGCAGCTCGTCTCATCATTATCAAAAGCTTCTAGAAAGTTGGATAATGTGACTGAGGTAACTAGATTATTTGGTGAAAAGACCGGTTTATGATGCAATAAATTCGGTAAACAACCTAATAAATCTAATGTTACGGCGAACGACAAAGGAAAAGGTGTTTTCTTTGTTGAGAAAGGTTCACAAAGTTAAACATTGAATGAACCAAGCAACAATGGTACGAGGCCAAATGAGAAAGCCAAAGCTGACTCAGGCAAGGGAAAGACAAAGACAAATGATTCACAAAGAAAGGTTCATCCAAACGCTTAAAAGTCTAAGGATAAACCTAACCACTGTGAATCAAGCACAAAGCGTCCAGCACCAAAAATGCAACCCAAGTCAGCGCCAAGGAAATATCAGCGTCAATATCCAAGACAGTCAAGATCATATTATCGATACTATGATGATTATGATTATGACTATGATTATGACTACTATTATAATCGAGGATATTATTATACACCCAAAAAGCACACACAGCACAAAGTAAACAAAAAACACACACAACACGATGTGAAACCTAAGAAAGCCAGTATTCCTACAATGAAGACTAGGCAAATATGGGTTCCTAAAGTTCTAATTCAAACCAAAGTTACTAACGCTGAAGGACCCAAGGCAACATGGGTACCTAAGAAGAATTAGAATTATCCTTTAAATGCAGGTACGTAGAGCCAACACCGATACTTCAGTTTGGTACATTGATAGTGGATCGTCAAGACACATGACGGGTTCCAAAGATCTTCTAGTCAACTATCAAGCTACCAATGGCCCTCAAGTTATATTCGGTGATAACTCCAAAGGTAAAACAAAAGGTATAAGTATTATGAATAGGGGGAACATCATGATTAGTGATGTATATTATGTTAAGGGTCGTAAGCATAATTTGTTAAGCATTAGTCAATTTTGTGATAAAGGCTTTGAAGTAAAATTCTCAAGCGACTTTTGCTATGTTAACGACGCTAAGACTAAGTCTACTAAATTAAGAGAAAAAGAACAAACAATGTGTATTTAGTAGATTGGGATTCTACAATTGATAACAACCCCACATGCTTTGTTGCTAAAAGTCAAAATGAATTGGGTTGGTTATGGCATAGAAAAATGAATCACCTCAATTTTAAGGCAATCTCTCAATTAATATCGCAAAATCTAGTGGAGGGATTACCTAAGGGTTCCTTTCAGAAAAATCGCTTATGTGATGCATGTCAAATGGGTAAACAAGTTAAATCATCTTTTAAAAAGCAACCATGCCTATCTATTTCTAGAGTTCTTGAACTATTGCATCTAGATTTGTTTGGTCCCATTCAAATCATGAGTATTAGTGGTAAAAAGTACTCGCTAGTAATAGTTGATGATTTCTGTCGCTATACTTGGGTAGAATTCCTAGCGACCAAAGATGAAACTAGTGTCAAGCTCACATCGCTAATTCGTCAATTACAAACTTATAAAGATTTAAAGGTGACAAGAATTAGAAGCGATAAAGGAATTGAATTTACTAACCAATTTGTTGAGAAGTTTTGTATAGACTTTGGAATACTTCATGAGTATTCTGCTCCTAGAACACCTCAACAGAATGGAGTTGCCGAGCGACGGAACAGAACGCTTAAAGAAGCCGCTAGGACGATGTTAGCAGAGTCCAAGCTGCCTCAAAGGTTTTGGGCGGAAGCCATCAATACCGCTTGCTACACTCAGAACCGGTGTATGATCAACAAGCAACATGAGAAGACTCCATATGAGTTGTGGAAGGGACGTAAGCTTAACGTTTCATATTTTCATGTATTTGGTTTAAAAATTTTTATTCATAACAATGGATCCCACAGCCTAAAGACTTTTGATCCTAAAGCGGATGAGGGAATCTTTCTAGGCTATGCCAAAAATGAAAAGAGTTTTCGCATCCTAAATAAGATCAAATCGAAGGTTGAAGAATCCATTCATGTTA
Organism: Buddleja alternifolia; assembly: GCA_019426215.1. Lineage (NCBI taxonomy): Eukaryota > Viridiplantae > Streptophyta > Magnoliopsida > Lamiales > Scrophulariaceae > Buddleja > Buddleja alternifolia. The sequence continues at coordinate 19,644,243 of CM033397.1, read as the reverse complement.
TGTTTGATGATATTAACCAAGAACTGAGTAAGGTTAATCCTGATGATGTAGGAACTGAAGATCTTACCCAACAAGCGTCACAAATTAATCTTGGTGATAATAGTGATGATGAGATATTTGTGCCTTTTCCTAAAGTTACTCGTGAGGTTACAAATAGTGATAATGTCAGAATTGCTGATGATCATGAAGAGAATGATCATCAAGAGCAGATTGGAACTGTCAATGATGCAGCGACTGCGCAAGAGACAAATATGGATCAAGCGATTGATAACCAAGTGTCTCGCAACCCGTTCCAACCAGACCGCAAATGGCTTAGAGTTCATCCACCAGAGCTAGTGATTGGAGATATTGAAGCACCTGTTAGAACTAGGTCCGCTACAATTAATGAGGCCATGTTCGCAAACTTCCTATCTCAAATGGAACCAAAGAAAGTGGATGAAGCGCTCAGTGATTCAAGTCGGGTAGATGCAATGCAAGAAGAGCTTAACCAATTTGAGAGAAACAAGATTTGGACGCTAGTACCAAGACCAACTCACCAAGGAGTTATTGGGACTAGATGGGTTTTTAGGAACAAAATGGACGAAGATGGCGTTGTTACAAGAAACAAAGCTAGATTAGTCGCTCAGGGTTATTGTCAAGAAGAGGGTATTGATTTTGATGAGACGTATGCCCCAGTAGCCCGTCTTGAAGAGATTAGGATGTTCCTAGCGTTTGCCGCATTCAACAAGTTCACAGTATACCAAATGGACGTGAAGAGTGCATTCTTGAATGGTAAACTCCAAGAAGAAGTCTATGTGGAGCAACCTCCAGGATTCATCAACAACCATGGCAAAAGTATGGTCTACAAATTGGATAAGGCACTCTATGACCTTAAACAAGCACTAAGAACATAGTATGACACTCTCTCTATCTTCCTTATAGGTAAAGGCTTTTCAAAAGGCAGCGTTGACACAACGTTATTTAAAATTACCCATAATAAAAATATTCTCGTAGTCCAAATTTATGTTGATGATATTATATTTGGTTCTACAAATAAGCGATTGTGTGAGAAATTTTTGAAAATGATGCAAGGTCAATTTGAAATGAGCATGATGGGTGAATTAATTTTCTTCTTAGGATTACAAGTTAAACAACTCCCTAATGGAATATTTATAAATCAAGCTAAATATACAAGAGATATGATTAAGAAATTTGGTATGGAAAATGCATCATCTTCAAAAATTCCAATGAGCCAAACGCTTAAGTTAGATAAAGATGAAAGTGGGAAGAAAATTGATATCACTAACTATAGAGGTATCATTGGATCACTTCTTTATCTTACCGCTAGTAGACCTGATATTATGTTTTCGGTATGCATGTGTGCACGATTTCAATCTGATCCTAGAGAATCACACTTAAATGCTACCAAGAGAATCCTTAAATACCTAAAAGGCACACAAAATGTCGGCTTATGGTATCCACGAGACTCTCCTTTTGAACTAATTGGTTATTCAGACGCAGATTTTGCAGGATGCAAAATAGATAGAAAAAGTACTAGTGGTACATGTCAATTTCTAAGTGATAGACTACTTTCGTGGCATAGTAAGAAACAACAATCCATAGCGACTTCTACCGCTGAGGCAGAAAATGTTGCCGCTGGGTGCACAAATCCTTTGGATGAGGCAACAACTTAGAGATTATGGAACAATCCTAGGTCCTACCCCAATCCATTGCGATAACCAAAGCGCTTTAGCTATGACACAAAATCCTGTCCTTCATTCTAGAACCAAACACAGTGACATTAGACACCATTTCTTGCGTGACCATGTTCAAAAGAAAGATATCTCCATGCACTTCATTGGAACTGACAAACAATTGGCAGATATCTTCACCAAAGCGTTCAACGAACAACGCTTTCTCACTTTGAGAAGTGAATTAGGTATGATTGATTTAAACGCTTAAATCATAAAAGCATCATATCTTTATAGGCATAAAATTTAGGGGGAATCCACCTTATGTTTACATCTAAAGCGTTTATCAAAAATCTGAAATAAGTCATTAATTTTAGGGGGAACTTTAAAATTGTACTTGTCTCAATATATAAAGCGACTGTGACCAAAAATGACTTTTTAAATTTTAAGCATTGATCACTAGTGCTTATCTTTATGCATGACAAAAATCAATCTCTAATAAGTAAAACTGTCTTTTATAAATCCAAACGATTGATCTAATCCTTAACGGATTAAATATTTTTTTATAAAAAGACTTCAGCGTTGAAAAGATTCCCACTTTAACGCTAAGTAATTCTCTTTCAAAAGATCATGCATAGTTTTCATCGCTGAAAGTAACGTGTGGATAAGTCCAAAAGATTAGATTTGACAACTACTCACACGTGCTTATCAAATCAAACTGACGGCTAATGATTTCTATCTAAAAAACTAGGCGGTTCAGTAACTGCACATGTCTGAGTACGTGTCAGTGTACTATCAGGCGCATGCATTTCATGCTGAAAATTTTAAAATTCAAACGTTTTCAAAAAGTAACTGCGGATCCGAAAAACGTTATATTAACCTATTTTACCGCACTTTTTGACATCCGAAGTTATGTGTAAACGGCTCAGACCTCTTTTTGTCATTAACTTCTGTACACGTGTCATTCATCTACCAGTTGAGAAGTTACTTTTGCCTCCTATTTAAACCCTTCAAAACCTTTACAGTAAAACTTTATCACTTCCAAATTCTTCTACTGTAAAAGTTCTATCTCTAAAGGCAAAAATAACATCTTTTCCTCTCCTCAACCAAAGTTTTCTTTAGTTCATCAATGGCACCAAAGTCTTCAAAATCTGCTGCCGAAAAGTCTTCCAAACCAGAGAAACCAGTCACTCTTAATGCCGGTTTTCTTGTTAACTGGGACTATCTATTCAATAACCAGAATTTCCCTCTTAGGACTGTTCTTCCACTCGTCCAGGAGTCTAGTTTATATGATTTGTTAACTACTATTTTCAACTTCTTTGAGGAAGAAACCCTGTTCTTCTTCAAGAATGCGAAAATCTCAAACGACGGAAACTCCATTTCCTGCGTCTTTCCTTTTGCCCGTGAGGCCTTCATTCTCACTCCCTCTCTGATTTCATCTTTACTGAATTTACCAAATGATGGTGCCGAAGTTGAAACTTTTACTCTCGGAGATGTTACCAAGGTTTGGGCTTTGATCAAGAAAGATGAAGTTGCAGCTACCTATGAACCCAATTTCAAGAAGAACGACATGAAGGGTGAATATGTCATTCTTGCTGACATATGTGCCAAAATGATCGAATGCAGAAAGGGAAGCTCCGATAAGGTTACAAACCTTCAATACAAGATGATGGTGGCCATTCTGACCAAACTAAAGATAAATTGGTCGCTTTACATTTTTAATTGCTTCAAGGCAGCGATGGCCAAGTCAGTTAATCCCAAGCCTTACGGGATTATTTTAAGTCAAAAGCACTAGCGGTTACACCAATTCCGCTGGAAAGAAGATCTCAGCGCTCAAGTTCTATGGCAAGAAGATAATTAGCGAGCTGCTCAAACCAAGAAAGCAAGGTGGTGCAGCGGTTCCCAAAGATGAGCGTGAGCGACTTATTGCAAAAGAAGTTGTTCACAGCGATGATGAAGAGCAAGCGTCTTCGTCTTCATCATCATCTTCATCAGAAGAAGAGATGGTGGTTAAGCGAACCAAACGAAAGATCGCTGTTAAGGTCGCTGAGCCAGCCAAGCCAGCAAAGAAGCAGAAGCAGAAGCCAGAGCCCAAGAAGAAACAAAAGTCTCCTTCTCCTTCTCTAAATCTCCCTCTCCTCCACCTACCTTCATCATCTCTCCAGAAGAAGAAAACGAGGTAGAAGAAGTACCGCTTGCCCGATGGCGTACTCCTTCATCCACTCCAGCTACATCGACGAGCGCTCAAACAGAGCCAGCGAGTGTTCCACCCACTTCTGACGCTGTTCCAGAAATCAGCTCAGATCCTAAAGCCTATGATCAATCTGAAAGGCTTTCTCGTGTTCAGGGTAAGCACTTGTGCTAAGCAACGTCATTTATCCTTTCCTCGTTAGTTTTCTTTCCCTAACGCTAGGATAAAATCTTTTTTCAGCCGAGTGTGAAGAAAATATTCAGACTGTTCTTAAAACTCTTGAGGATTTGCATATTCCCATTGGTGCTGATCCTATCACTTCTTTTCTCGATTTAGATCCAGAAGAAGTTGTTTCGGAACCTGAGGAAATTGTACCAATCATAGAAACCAATCAAGCGACTGAGACAGTCGATTATAATCCTCAGGGTAAGCATTTTAGTCTTTTTTTAAAATTCGACTTTGTAGAAATTTTGCTTGCTTTTCTCAAGCGCTTACATGTATCAGCTCAAGATGCACCAGACGCTGATGCACCTCCACCTTTAGAGGTTCCCATTGAAGTAGATGTTGATATGGCAACTGTTGTGGATATTGCTAAGGAAGTAGCTCAAGTTCTTCCAGACGCTGAAACTTCACCAGTCAGTGAAGCGACTGAGCATGCTGAGCGGTCGATAGAAGTGGCCCCGATTCCAACAGAAGAAATTGCTTTTGTTCCTACTCCAACTGGTGCTCCTCCTCGTGTCATCGATTTCTTTCCTCGTGGATATTCTTTCGAATGAATTTTATTATGCCGCTAGAGAACGAGACACCCAGACCCTTGCTGAAATGGAGATCAGCTTTCAAAACACTCTTCATCGGCCTGATGTTTCCAATTCTGATAAATTTGAATTCTTCGAGCGATTCGCCGACCTTGGTCTCTACAATCTGGAGCGTCTTTAATCTCAACTTGAGTATATCCGAAGACCAGCGTTCAACAGAACAAAATTTGACAAAAAGCGATTTAATTTCACCGGTCACTCTGATGAGTCTTTTTATCCTTTACGACAGACCAAGATAGTCATTAAGAATCCCCATATGGGTGATTGGTCAAAGAATCCAGACGAAGAAATTCTCAACAAGATCGGATACTCTGCCTATCCTAAAGTCGTTAAATCTCCTCAGAATGCCCTCTCTCCTACTCCACTCAAGCTTTGGAAAGGAAAGGGACCACTAGTTGTTGAGCGTCCAAATCCTGTTAACTCATGGATAGAAGATGAAGCCCAAGAATACCTTGCAAGATTATGGGCTGAGGATTACGATGAAGAAACTACACGTTTTGAGAAATTCTTGCCGCTAGAAAAGAACAAAAGAAAGCTGACAAGCTTGGCGAGCGATGGATGATGGATACAGCCAGATGGGCTGAAGAGTTTGTTTTACACTTCTATACTCTTGAAGAACTCGTGAGATATCCATTCCTGTTTGAATTTGGCATTGAATACAGACGCCGAGGGTTTGCTACATTTTTACTTCAACAGCGTTAGCATATTGCTGGAAATGTTAGCGCTCTACCGGGTTACAGGCAACCCATTGAGACCTACATTCGTCAACAACTAGTCTTATTCAGTCAAGTGGACGCTATGTGTTTCACCCTCGTCAAGCGTTTGTTCAGCGCATCTTTCCAGATTTGAACGAAGAAGCCTCCTCCAGTAAAAGGCCGCTTCTTCCCGGACAAAGTTAAATTTTTGTCGATGTTTCAAATGAGCACGCTGAGTTTGCTGAACTCCATAGAGATAGAAGAGTAGTGATAGAAAATGCACAAGCGTTGGACATCACTTTCAACCACTATTCAGGGCTGAGCGACTTCCGAGGATACAATCTTCACCCTGTGCTCTTTTGTCAACAGAACATTCAAGTGGCCAAGATGATATCGCTGATCAGGCCAATGGACCAAAAAGCAGCTCAAGCGCTGATGCCATTTATTTTGGACTTTTTCCAATCTTATACTTCAGGAATTAATTTGCCGGAAGGCGTGCAGCTTGCTCTAAGCACTGAAGAGCGAGAAGACGCTATATTCTTTATTCCGCAAAGTAGCCTGATAAGTCCAAGGCATGTGATGGAAGCGCACGGCCCACTCTGGGTCATTTCTATTGAAGATCCTTCTCCTTCCGTCCAAATAGTTGAAACAGTCGATTCTCCTACTGTGGATGACGCTCAAATTCCCGAAGCTTCTTTGCCAGACCCTTCTAGCGCCCCAGTAGTTGAGCTCCCGTCAGCGATTGCAGATCCTTCCATGGACCAAGCGATAGAGGAAGTTCACGCTGAAATTGCTAAAGAGCCTGAAGAGCCATTTATCAGAGATAAAACCAAAGGCAAGGCTGCAGTTTCTAGCTCTTACGGACTTATTCCGTCTCCTAAGCGTTCCTCCTCCGACTCGGACTCGGATAGTGATTCAGACGCTCGAGATTTCAAAAAATCAGTACGGAACTCTTTTAACAACATTGAGGGCTCTTGCTCAAAGTTTTTGGATACAGCTGATAGGCAAATCCAAATACTCAAAGTCGTGATATCTCCAACGCTGCCAACAAGAGCACAATTGCAATCATGGACAGCATCTCTCCTCTAATCGCTGGACTCTCCTCAGACTTCAATCGTCATTTAGCCCAGAGCGCTTTAGCTGATACTGAGAGACACACTTCTTCCGATGCCGCTGCTCAAAGTATCGCTCATCAAGTCGCTCTACATGTTGACGAAGTTCGGTTATTACGCAGAGATATTGCTGATTTGAAAACCTCTCTTGATGATGCCAAGAAGGGGGAAAAGGAAAAAAAAAGCATCAGTCGTCCAAAGCAATATCTAAAACAGATAATAAACACTGGCGATCAATGTTTGAAGAAATAGTGAGCATAAAGAAGATGCTAACTAAAAAGAGAAAGCCAAGATATTATCTAGGAAAGTACTTGCTTCCGGACTTGGACGTCGAATTTTTGGAGAGTATGGGATTTCATCGTTATGCCAAACCACTTAGACGACCAATCAACTAGAAACCATCCAACGATAGAAGACAAGACATCTATCACGACTTAATTCGTGAAGTTGGCATTCATCCAAGGGAATGGGTGGAAAGGTTGTTGGAATTAAATGAAAGTGCTAAAAACGAAGGCATGACTATGATGAACTCCAACATACCACCATGATAGATATTGATCGACTCTTTATGGACTTAGCAAATGAGATCTATCAAGGTGAAGAAAGTGCAAAGCGACAAAAAAATGAATGCTTTATTATGCTTTGTTATCACTTTCAATTATCCTTTATTCAGTGTAAATCATGTATGATTATCTTTCTATATAAATGAATGATTTATCGCTGAAACAACTTGTTGAGGCTAATCTAACATTAGCTAACCTTACTAACTTTTCAAACGCTAACTTATATTCATTTGGGCTTTTCTTTTAAGTAACTCTTAAAAATTATAAAAGAGTTATAAGAGTTAAAAGTCTTGACATCATCAAAAAGGGGAAATTGTTAGGAAATTTCAATTTAGATGTTTTGATGATGACAAGATAGGATTTTATGTTAGACCCCAAATACAATGTAAGTTTCTGTTTTGATAGATCTTTATATAAGCATTTGAAAGTATGTAATTTTTTATTAGGCTTGTAATTTTTATCTTTATAGATTTTAGGCTAAGTATTAGATACCGAATCGCTAATAGAATTCTAGGTGAGTCTATTAGAGAAGAAGTTGAAGATCAGCGTCTGAAGTCAACTGAAGATGAAGATTTGTTCTTAGCGCCCGTCAAACGCTAAAGGACTATTTCAGGATTTATGGATCAAGCGCTCAAATCATTCTAGCAATCAGTTTCAGATTCACTTGAATTAAATCCTCAAGTCATGAAGGACTTAAATGCAATCATTCAACGGACATTTATTTCCAACGGGAAATAAATTCAAATGCATTAAATACCTGATAAGAGCATTAAATGTGATAAGCTATTATGACTTGTAGACAAGCCACCTTTTGACTAGACTGTCAGAACTTCAAAGTTTACAGCTGCTCCCCGTCCAATCGGAACCAGCGAATTTTCAGGAATGTCAGAGAAAAGGTAGAATCACACGCTGCGTGAAAGACACGCTCCCACATGTGTCCAACGGACAGATCCCAAGAATTGCCTATAAAAACCCTACCTTCAGCAAACCTAAGAAAAGAGAAATACGTATATGCACAAGAAGCTATGCTGAAATTCTCGTTTAAAAGAAAAAGCTTAGAAACTCCATAGCCAATATCTTTCAAGCTTTTCATCTACATCCCAGATAGTCATAAATATCTCAAATCTCTTCCAAAGAAGAAACCTAAATCCTTACTAAGATAGTCCAAGTTGTTTGATCTTCCCAAAAACAAACAAACCCTTGTGACAAAACCCTCAACCTTTCATCTGAGTGAGAAAGCTGTTGAAACCTCTTACAGGCAGCATTTCTAGTGAGAGAAGCTTATAGAAGACGATCTTCATTGGTGCTGACCCGAGATCATTTTCACCTATTTGCTATCTTGTAGAAGATTCTGTGTGATTTTTTAATTATCATCTTAGTAAATTCCTCTGAGTGAAAAGGAGAAGAAGGACGTGGCTGGGATTACATCACCCAGTGAACCTTACAATTTCTTGTGTCATTTACTTTAATTATTGTCTTGATTTACATTATATTATATTCTTTGAAAAAGACAAGCTAATCTGCTAAACCGACTATTTAATCAAAAAGAACGCTAAAGCTTTAAAATCATTTCTGCTGTGCTAACCCTGATTAAGTGATCTAAGCGTTACCCTACTTTGGTAAATTGCTAAATCCACTAAGTCTAAGTTATATTTACTGAAGCGTCTGACCCAAGCGTTCAGTTGCCTAAGCGTTCTAATCTTTAAAAGTGATACGAATTTTTGAAGTCAAAAAAGGCTTCAGGGTCTATTCAACCCCCCTTCTAAACCCTTTCGTATGTCACTTGGGACCACCAAGTCACGTGGAAATGTCAAAGCAATTAATGCTGACAAGACATTCCTTACCTTTGTTCAAGAAAACCAAAGGGTAATCATTAATTTTAAAATGACGGTTCAGTGAAAGGACGTGCCTACCTACACTACAGTGGTTTTTGGGCGCGTTGTCACGCCCCGGGAGTTTTCAAGAACTCCTCCCACCAAATGAGGCTCCAAAAAGTCCATGGAGCTACACAACCTTGTATATATAGTTGAGGATAGAATAATCTAGAATGTATCTAGATGTGTAGAGAATGGTAGGAATTCTCTAGAATAGTGTAGGAGCATTTGTTGGTAGAATTCTCTAGATTAGTCTTGTAAAATATCTAGGAGAATTATCTAGATGTTCAATATTAGCCGTAGGATCAAGTTGATCTCAACCGTCCATTGAGGAGGTGGATCACTATAAATAGATGGTAGGAGTTCATTTGTAACCATCCAAGAAGTTGTGAGCAATACAAGCATATAAGTTTTCTCTAAGCTTTCTTGAGATCTTTGCCACATTCCCTTTAGCACACGAGCACGAGTGGGCGAGGCTGACTTAGCACGAGTCACGCAAGAGGCGGGTCGAAGCTAAGTGCCGCACGAGACGTTAGTATTGAGGCTAAGTCCGTGACAGGTGGTATCAGAGCCCGGTTGGGCAAAGGTGCTGCGTGTGGAAGTGTTCGGGTAATGGCAAGCGAGGCTACATCGGGTTTGTTAGGGGAGCTTGGTAGGGAAGCCATTCTGCCCCACCCGAAGATGACGAGGGATGCAAGCCGACCACTTGAGAGTGGTGTTGTGGGAGTCGTCGCGGAGATAGGCGAGCGACTTGAACGTGCGGAGCACACAATCGAGACGTTGGAGGGCCACGTTCTCGAAGAGATTGGGTCGATTAAGGCGGACGTGCGATCTTGCCTTGACACTAGCACCGTTCAGGAGGAACGTCTTGCTAGGCTTGAGGATGCTATGAGAGCATTACAAGTGATGGTCGAGGAGATGCGGGAAGACGTTGCCTTATGCAAGAAGGCCATGGCTAGCGGGGCTAGTACCATGGTGTCGAGTCCAAGAGTGGACCACCCCAAGCCGAAGGGGTTTGATGGCAAAAGGGACGCCAAGGAGGTAGAGAACTTCCTATGGCAAATGGAGTTGTACTTCGAGGGGCTCAACTTGACGGACGAGGACTCGAAGGTACGTACGGCTACACTTTACCTTACCGATACCGCAATGTTATGGTGGCGCAGGAAGCATGCCGATATCGGGAAAGGTTTATGCAAGATCGAGTCTTGGGAAGACTTCAAACGGGAGCTTAAACGGCACTTCTATCCGGAGAATGTCGTTTATGAGGCTCGTAAGAGATTGCGGGAGTTGAGGCATAGGGGCACCATTAGGGACTATGTCGAAGAATTTACAACTCTTATGCTTCAAATCCCGAACATGAACGATGATGACTTACTCTTCTACTTTGTGGACGGGCTACAAAATTGGGCAAAGCAAGAGTTACATCGACGGGGCGTCCACACGGTAGACGAGGCGATTGCCGCTGCCGAGTCCCTAAGCGAGTTTCAACACCTTCATAAGGAACGTGAGAGGGATGGCACGGGCAATGGTGGGGGAGGCAGGCATCACGAGGATGGCCAAACCCACAAGGTGACTTACAAAGGGGCGAGTTTGGGGAGCTCGTCGGGCCGAAGGGATTACGAGACGAAGAAGCAATCTTTCGTGCCAAAACAAGGGTGCTATGTTTGCAAGGGGCCACACTCTTACAAGGATTGCCCGAAGCTCGGGACGTTGCACGCGATCATGGAGGGTCAGGAGGCAGCGCAATGTAAGTATGTGGAAGAACCCGATGAAGGCTCAGAGGAGGGGCCAAGGCGTTTAGGGGCTGTGCAACTTCTAAATGCCGTCAAAGAGGAGCCAACGCCAACCGCATCAAGCAAGAGGCTGATGTACGTGGAGGCGCACATCAATGGGCGGTCTACCAAGGCGATGGTAGACACTGGGGCTACGCACAATTTCGTGACCGCGGAGGAGGCGAAGAGGTTGGGCCTCAAGGTCACACAAGGCGAAGGATGGGTCAAGACGGTGAATTCTGACGCCATACGCCTCGGTGGTAAGATTCGGGACGTGGAGATGAGTATCGGGCCGTGGAAGGGACGAGTGGACTTCTCGGTGGCCGAGTTGGACGACTATAAGGTCGTACTAGGATTGGACTTCATGCGCAGGGTATGTGCAGTTCCAATGCCTATATTTGATTGTTTGTGGATTTTGGACAAGGGTTCGCCGTGCATAGTGCCTACAATCGGGAGCAACCAAGGGGCTAAGGCGAAGCCCATGTATTTATCGGCCATCCAATTGATCGAGGATGCAAAGGATGGGCCGAGGTCGAGTATGAAGACACCAACCGTGGACTCTTGCGAGAAGAATCCACGCGAGACAAGGCAACTTCGGAGGCAACTGTGGGACAAAGAAAGACCTATGCCGATAAAGACACATGAGAACCCCGGCAAGATCAAACCCTTAGGCGAGGGAAGAGTTTCCAACGAGCATGCTGCGGAGGGACGATCGGGTAAGCCGTGGGACAATGTTGCGCGACGACGAGGGCGTCGTCGAATTGGGTGGGGGAGGATGTCACGCCCCGGGAGTTTTCAAGAACTCCTCCCACCAAATGAGGCTCCAAAAAGTCCATGGAGCTACACAACCTTGTATATATAGTTGAGGATAGAATAATCTAGAATGTATCTAGATGTGTAGAGAATGGTAGGAATTCTCTAGAATAGTGTAGGAGCATTTGTTGGTAGAATTCTCTAGATTAGTCTTGTAAAATATCTAGGAGAATTATCTAGATGTTCAATATTAGCCGTAGGATCAAGTTGATCTCAACCGTCCATTGAGGAGGTGGATCACTATAAATAGATGGTAGGAGTTCATTTGTAACCATCCAAGAAGTTGTGAGCAATACAAGCATATAAGTTTTCTCTAAGCTTTCTTGAGATCTTTGCCACATTCCCTTTAGCACACGAGCACGAGTGGGCGAGGCTGACTTAGCACGAGTCACGCAAGAGGCGGGTCGAAGCTAAGTGCCGCACGAGACGTTAGTATTGAGGCTAAGTCCGTGACAGCGTGCTCCACACACACTGAATATTTCAAACCTTTTGAAATTCAAAAAGGTAACTGCAAAAGTAATCGCGTACGTCAAATTAATTTTGTATTTATCCAATGCAGTTTCGCACATATTTTATTGGGATTTTCAGCACAAATTTAATTTTACTTAAAATACGGCCAAATATTAAATAAGCAGTTAATTCTCACTCATCTATAAATTCAAGAAATTGCAGAAGTATTTCCTTTTATCACTCATATTCTCTAAAGAGCTATCTGCAAAAAATTCTCTCTCTCTTAAAGTTAACTGCTTCCAATTTCTTCAAACCTCTCTAAAAATGGCCCCCAAGAAATCTTCAAAATCTGTTGCTACGTCTTCTTCATCAAATCCCCAAGCTGAAGTTCATGTAAATCCAGGTTTTTTGGTTGATTGGGATTATCTTTACTCCCAACAACATTTTTCAGTTCGTAGTGTCTTTCTTTCCTTTGAACAACAAAATTTGAAAGCCTTAATGACAAGTCATTATCAACTTCATCTAGAGGCTCTCAAAGAATTCTATGAGCACTACAAGAAATTTGACTTCTAGGGGGGAAAGAATTGGTTATGAAACATTATTTTTTCGCCACTAAATCTTTTGGTAACGACACTATTCGTTACGCTTGTTTGTCTTGTAAAGCCCGTCGCTAGAAGTTCTTGCGACAAATGCTTATTGTGGTTACGAATGTATTCGTGACAAACATTTTTTACTCACAATATCAATAATTCTAGTAATGATTCTATTGGCACAAAAACTTATATGTCACGTTACAAAAGAAATTTTTCGTTACTAGAAGTGAATTTTTTAATTTTTTTTTAAAAAAATTTGTAATAGTGACTTCGTTACAAATAGTTATTGTAACAAGATGGATTCCTTACCAAAAGTCACAATTATTAATATCATTAATATATAGCAACAATCATTTGTTACAAAAGGTAAACATAAATATCACAATTTCCTTACCAATTCTTTTTGTCCACACTAGCTGGAAACATTAAAGATATTACATAATGAACATTTAATATGTAAATTTAAAACAAAAGTCTCATACTAAATAGCTAAAGCAACAATAACAAGTTGAATACATTTTATAAGCATAACTCAAATGAAGGAATCATCCTAGTTGTTACAAAATAACATTACAGATAACTCCTAATACAATAGCTCCAATGAGACAATCTAGAAACACAAAACATGGGACAAAATATAGTAAATCATCTCAAAAGTATCATTGAAGCTTAACCGAGTGATCAAAATACACGTGAATTTCTGAACTTCGAAGTGCATGTTTGACGATTAGGGCATTTACTCAAGACCTGCAAATAAAATGGGAACATTCAGAGGTGTCCGAATGGATCAGGAAATGTATTGATTTGTTTATTCAAGATTCACTTGCTAAAACATTCAAACATAATCTAATCTGCTACTATTCTTATGAAAAAAAATTCTACTATTAACTTAAAGATCTTTGGTGACTGTTTGGACTTTGGAGTAAGAAAATCACTCCTCTCTAGACTCTACTCACCACAATAGGAATTGACAATGCATGTTCAAAAGTACAAGTTCACCAAACCTTTTTTCCTAATAAATCATATGAACCAATTCAAAGTTTAACTACATATAGAACATAAGAACGTAAATACAAACAATTTTAACAACTTATCTCACTGATCCGTAAGAATAAAAGATGATTTAGAAGGATATGAACTTAAGGATTAAGGAATAAAGATAGATGATGATTAAGATTGTGAAAAGTGTACTTGGTGATAACTTCCTTGACATTGATAATTTTATCATGTTTGAGAAAAATAATATACAATGCCAAATTCATCTCCAGTAAATTAGATTTCCACAAAATGCCAAAGCAGGAGCAGGATTTCTCTTATTCCAAACATTCTAATATCTAAACATACTAACTACACCAAAACCATACATACAGATAGACAACAGAAACAAAAGAAGGGAGGAGTGGAGAAAAGAAATCAAAATTCAAATTTCAAAACCTCATCAATGTCTTTGCTTACTGGCCATCTACATTGCTGTATTAATCATTTTTTTACTTTATTAAATAGATAAATAAAAAAAGAAGAGATTAATTTATATAATGAGACTAACCTAGATTAAAGTCATAGCTAACCTACCAGAAAAGACACTACAACAAAAACTATAATACACATGGAACCAAGTACCATATATGATTCAGAAACCAAAATAAAGAAACCAAATAAAGTAGTGAGATTACTACTCACAAGAAATCAAGTTGAGGGGGACTGGCTTAACACATAGGAACAACCCACTCAAGCTATTGGAGAGGTCCAACATTTGATTTGAGCCCGATTCATTTGGAATATTGCCCAGAAATGTTATTGTTTTGAAGTAATCTGCATTTAAAAATTCAAAATGAAGCTGCAGAAAATCATCTATTAAAATTCAACATAATCCCAATATTGTTTTTGGGTGCGTGTCAAAAATTCACAGCTTGCTTACACTTATTTGAGGTTTGTAAAGTTTGCAATCATCCAAGACAAAGAACCAGATAGACCCTGACTAGGACTCGACATAAAAATTTTTAACAAATCAGGAAGAGAAACTCAAATGGTAGGCCAATTATCTTTTTGCTTTATGTGAATGAAATTAAAGAAAAAGTACAATCTTTAGTAGCCAAAATTAAATAAGTTGAGGAAAACAAACAATGCACTTACAGGAACAATGTATCTGTCTAATCAAATTAGTAGGATCTGACCTGAGTCTTGTATATAGTCTCATTGATTGTAATTGACCAAGAAACAAAAGAGCGCTAATACATTTTCTTGGATAATTTTAAAGCGCCAATACAACTGCCAACAATATCGTGAAAACTCAAAAGTCAGCTGACCAAGAACAAACAATGACTAAGTTAATCAGATACACTATACAATTGAGCAGGGGATGTAAGTAAGAAACTAAATATTTCATCCTATTAAGGAGACTTAGACAACATCTATTTTCAGGTAAAGGATGTGAGTCATGATTTGACCAAGCTTACTTTGTATACGCAATTAATTAACCTAAGCAATTAAATACAATGTAATTATATAAATCTTAGATGGGCTCCAAAACAGTTACTTAAGTATTAAAATCCCCTCTCTAGTCATATATATACTAGATTATCTATGTCGATGACGAAGCCACTGAAAGATTTAACATTTGAGATTTAATAAGATATTTAAAACAGTTCAACTTTGCACTAGTTAGAGGCAGATTCTTGAGATGAAAACAACATAGTTGATTCTTTAGATGAACATAACATAGTTGATGTCAGAGCCAACATATCTCTGAAACACAATTTAAAATAGTCAGAAAGTTAATTTAAAATAATATTTTGTTCACAAAACTACAAAAGTTTTGGTGATTCATCAAAACTTCAATCATCACATCGAGACCCATTCCAACTTGGAAGAAACCATATTAAACCAAGCAATTACGTAAACTTAGATAATCAAGCTTCTTAAATCAATTTCAAAGAGCAATATTTGGTAACAAAATAAGCATTACTCAGGCGCCCGCAAGTGGCATGATTCAATAAAGAGAAAATAGCAGATACCCCCAAACTATTAGGTGATGTGCACTTTGCCCCCAAATTATTAAAAATTGCAGTCAATACCCTAAACTATCATAAATGTGCACTTTGCCCCCTCGGTCAGCTTTGGGCAGCACCGAGGGGGCAAAGTGCTACAAACTGCATAGGTGAGGGGGGGGGGGGGAAAGCGCACATCACCTCATAGGTGAGGGGGCAAAACGCACATCACCAGATTTTTTTAATTTTTTAAATTTTTACTAATTTTTTTATTTTTTAAATTTTTTATTTTTATACTTTTTTTTATTTATTTTTTTAATTTTCGTGTTTTCGAATTTTTGAATTGTCTTTTTTGTTTTTAGCAAATTATGAATATTTGAATTTATACTTCTTTTCATTGTTTTCTTATTTATTTTCATGTTTTATTTTTATTTTTCTTATTTGAAAATTATTTATTTCAAATCTAGAAATAATATTTTAAGAAAAATCCAAATAAATCTCAATATGCATGATTTAAATTGAACGATGAATGGGTAAAAAATTTCCCGAAACTGACCGAGGGGGGTTAAGTTAATATTAAGAATTTTAAAAAAAAAAAAGAGAAAATAGCATATACCCCCAACCTATGAGGTGATGTGCGCTTTGCCCCCTCACCCATGCGGTTTGTAGCACTTTGCCCCCTGTGTGCTGCCCGAAGCTGACCGAGGGGGCAAAATGCACATATATGATAGGTTAGTTTAGGGTGTTGAGTGCAACTTTTAATAATATGGGGGCAAAACGCACATCACCTCATAATTTGGGGGTATCTGCTATTTTCTCTTCAATAAAATCCTAAACTTGAAATTCAAAAATATAATTAATTTTTTTCTTTAAAAGAGGACAAGATAGTACCCTAGAAGAACATCCCATTAGTATATCACAAGAAAAATAGTAGATTAAGATAAGAAAAAGAAGATAAGAAATAAAATGGATATACCTCAAAGTGTTCCTCATCCGCACGATTTTAGTTTTTCTCCAATCTCCCATTTCGATGAGGTAGAGAAGATGATGACGGCTCTAATCAAGAAAAAGTAAGGTTAAAAATGTTTTGAACAAGAACAGAATTTGGTTGAAATTCAATTAATAGAAACCCTTGTTTCATAAGAAATTAAAAAAAAAAAAAAAACAAAATTTGTGAAATAAAGAGACTGAGATGATGAAATCTAGAGAAGACAAACGAACATCATACCTGTGGTTCTTGGAGATCGGACACAGGAAAGGAAAACGGGCGAGATGAGTGGAAGAAGTCGAAAAACAGAGAAGTGAGTCAGGGGCATAGAAACTGAAATGGGGGAGTTTTGGTAAAGGAAAGATATAAAAAATTCAACCGGGAATCGGAGCGCTAAACTAAAAATAAACCTAGTTTCATTGTTACAAGACACAATTTAAATTTTTTCCTTTTTAAAGAATGTCGATTTCTTTTTTTTTTTTTTTTTTGGGTTTTCACGAATTTTCCCACACTACATTAGGTATGGGACTAATTTCATTTTGTGATGATGGACAAGCCAGTATACCAACTCTTCATGTTAATGTTGATTTCTTCTTTCATATTTGTTCAAAATTATTTAAGGTTTCATTATTAATCTTTCTTTCATGTTAATATGTTTTTGATCATTTTAATTGGAAAATATTGTAAGCAAACCAAGAAATTGTATTTTATATAAGAAATTGACAAGTTCTTTTTTCTCTTTTACATCATGCAAATTTAAAAAAAATTCTCACATATTAAAGCAAAATCAATATCCTAATTCATACCAGTTTCGCGGTCATATATATGATGTCTATCAAGACAGAATCGTGATTATAATCAACTGATTTGTGAAATATGTTCTCACCTCTATACACCAAATAATCCTTTGAATCAATAAATCTAAAATATCTTGGAGTCCCAAATCTCTCATACTTTTTGGACACAAAAAGATCAAACGAGATTGAAAAATCGATCGAGTATTGGTAATCAACAAAATGGAATCGTAGAGGTTTCCTCCATTAGTTAAATCATTGATGATTATATTATTTATGTCAAGAAAACTAGAGAAAATGAGTGAATGTAAATGCAATTGATCATGTCATAGCACTCATGCTCCATTGAAGATTACACGCCACTTTTGTCAATGTTAGTTTGATATGGAAGTAAAATAAAATAAAAATTTTGGAGTTACTTACAAGTTTTCCATGAAAAGGTCAAAAAAAATTATTCAAGTTCAAAGATATGTACAAGATATCGACATTCTTTAAAAAGAATAAGATGAAAAGTTATATAACTGAGATTTTGTTATAAAATTGTTATTTTAGTAATTTATAGAGTTTATTAACTTTTTCAACTTCTTATTTTCCAAAACTTAATTTTCCCAAAGAAAACAAATTCAAATTGGCATGATATAGAGTAACTTTTTATTGATAAGCTTGCAATTTTTCTCAAGCAAAATAGAAAAAAAAAATACTATTGAACATGAACAAATATTAATAATAAAACTTTAAGTAGTGATGAATAAGTATGGAAGAAGAAATCGACATTCCTCATTAAAGAAAATGGATAGAAGTAAGATCTTGTTAATTGTGATAAAATTATTACCTTAATAATTTACAAAGCTTAGCTATCCCTTCTCTTTAATTAGTAAAAATTTATTGTATCTTTATTTAACTTTGAAATTTTCTTGTCCACCAACAAAGTCCAGCACAGTTGGTAGATAGCTGGGTTCCATAAGCATGCTGTCCAGAGTTCGATCCTTGGCCGTGTATATGGAAAAGACTTTATTGGGAGAGGCAAAACTCACTTCGGTGATTTCTACACCTCGAAGGGATTAGTCTCCGGCTTCCCGCTAGGGAAAACCCTTGATATAAACCAAAAAAATGAAATTTCCTTGTCCCATTCTAATTTTCCCAAAGGTTTATTTATTGGGGCACAAATTAACAAGTGTCCTAATAACATGTTATTGAGGCACTTGTCAAAACGCATCTAAAAAAAAAGTGTCCTATAATGTTTTGTTATAGTGGAGGAAGAGAGGGTTGTTAAGAGAAATTACCTTGACATTCAACAAGAGAGAGAATGAATGGTACAAACTCAAAAGATCCATATGAAAAATTGTACTAGCTAGCTCTAGAGACACGTATTGCAAGAAGTTTTATAATTAAAATAAAAGGATAATTACACTCACACCCACTCAATAATGGGATAATTACACAAATTTCTCCTCACTAATTGATAATTACAAACACACCCTCATAGGGGGTCTATTTGTAAGGTTTACAGAGGGCGCAATTGTAAGAATTGTTACACACAGGGGGTGCAATTATAAGAAATCTTTAACATGAGGAGTTGTGTTAGTAATTATCAATTAGTGAGGGGAGGTTTGTGTAATTACCTCATTATTGAGGGGGTCTGGACGTAATTATCCCTAAAACAAAATTAGAAAATAGCGAATATTTTGGTGCCTATTGTACCGCCAAAAATGTAAATAATTGGCAAAAACTATCTAAAATTTTCTTGTAAGGAGTTTTAGTTGTTACAAATGAACCTGGCACAACAATTTTTAAATTGTTACTAGAAGATGAACAAATTGTCATGATTGACTATAATTGCAATGAATTTTTAACTTTGCATAACAACAGCAGACTTTACGTGATGACAAATTTTATTCGTTATTAAAAAAAAAAATCTTGTGACAAAAATTTACTTTGTGTAACAAACTGACGAAATTGTTAAAAAAAATAACTTTTTGGTAACAATTAATTACTTTTGTTACGAGAAAGCTATTTCTTGTGACAAACTATGCCTTCGTTACAATTTCTTTTGTCATAAGAAATACATTTTCTTGTAGTGGAGAATGCCCAACTTTCCGATAATGGTCGTTCTATCACGTATTTATTCCCAGAGTTTCCCGACACTATTTTCACCCTTACTTCAGAACTTATTGCTGACATCTTTCAACTTTCCAATAAAGGGATTTTGCCCTCTGACGTCGGTGTCGGAGATTTCTCTGTAGTTTGGGAACATATGAAATTACGAAAAGATTCGTCCTACTCTCACAATTTCAAGAAAAAGGAGTTGAAGACGAAGTATCAAATAATGGCGGACATCTGCGCTAAAGTTCTTGAGTGCAGAGCAGGATCGTTTGACAAGATTAGCCATTTGCAATTTCAGATGATGATGGCTATTGCTAAGAATTACGAAATTAATTAGCCTAGGTTTATTTTTGAGCGTATTGTATCGATGTTGGGGAAGAAGCCTCCCACCAAACCTTATGGCTTAGTATTAAGTTATATCCTGTATCGCAGTGGTCATGTTCCAAGCGCTGGGACTATCGTTCCAAAAGAGAAGTTTTTGGGTAAGAAGATGATTTCATCCCTTCTTCACCCTGCTGCTGTTGGTGGAGCTGCGTTGCCCAATGAAGAACGCGCTAGACGCAAAGTTGAAAAGCTGAGCAAGAAGAAAGAGGAAGAAGCGCTTCACAGGATTGCTACAACTGAGCTCTATGAAGATTATCCTGAGTTAGCTTCTCCCACTGAAGAACGCCCAGCAGATGTTGTATTGGGTTTGAACGTCAAGAAGTCCAAGGCTGCTCCTCAAGCGCATATAGAGAAGTTGAAGAGGAAGAAACCGTCATCCCCTCCTCCCTCACCCATTCATTTCAAGAAGAAAGCTGAGGAAGAAGAGCAAACAGAAGCTCTTAATCGGCAGAAAACAGTTGGATCAATTCCCGCTGAATTTGAGGTAATTTACGTTACCACCGCTCTTGAAAAATCTGTGTCTTTAACACACCAAAAGATTCGCACTCCAACAACTAGAAAGCTAACTGATCCTCGTGGTATTTCACAGTCAAGCGCCCCATTGAGCACTCCTATAGAGCCAAGTGCAGAATCTATTCGAGCATCAGACGCTCAAGAACCATCAGCTGCTCAAGCTGATTTGCAAAAGGAACCTGAGGCTAGTGAACCCCAAGTTCATCCTCTAGAGCCCATTGCTGAGACTAGCGCTTAGGGTAAGAAATTTCTTCTACCAAGGCTTTCTCTCGATTTTCTACCTTCTGTAGAAAATTTAGTTCTTAAGGTGTGTTTCTTTCTTTCAGTTCCTTTAGATGTCGATGTAGAAGCAGACGCTGATGTACCTGTTTCTGAGGGCATACCAGTGGAATTAGATGTGGATCTTTCAGCAGTTGTGGCCATAGCTCAAGAAGTTGCTACAGACGTTGAAGGTGATCTCCCATACACTGTGGGTGGATCAGCCACTAGGCATTGGGTGGTGCTAGATAGAGACACAGACCATTCCGCTCTCCTTCCGACTTTACTCAATGAAGACTTTGCTCCGCATGAGGACATTGAAGAAGCCTATGTCCATGCAGAACATTGTATTCAAGAAGCAATTGAGTATGATGCTTGGTTTAATTGGATTCTCTTTGATAAAGAGTTGACAGACGCTCAGAAAGATGAGCTCATTAGAATTGCATTCGAGGATCCAGCGCTTCCCCAGAAAAAGTCCAAGAAGACTACAAAGTCTAAGTCTTCTAAATCTAAGTCTTCTACCAGTTTTGCAGAATCGGAAGTCCCTAAACGGACCTTGGCTGATATTCTTGCTGATATCTCAGCCTCTAAACCTTCTAAGCCCGAGAAAACTCTCGAGCCCGTGAAGAGGACTCTAGCTGAGGTTGATTCTGCTTTCGACAATGCTCATCTGCATAGTGAACCAGAGGCTAGGCCACCGAGGAATGAGGCGCTCAACTTTTATGATAACTATTCTCGCATTCCTCAAAGTCCAAGTGGGGAGACGCTCAACAAGATCGGCTACTCTCACTATCCTGCGACAGTCGCCCATTACTCCGATCTTGAGAAAGCGAAGCCCTTCCGCTTGTGGAAAGCTAAAAAAATCACAATTCCTGACAAGCCCGCAGATTTGAAGCAAATGATCTCCCGAGAAGCACAGCTATACTTTGAAAGAGTGTGGCTTGGAGATTACAGTCCAGACCTCTAGCGCTTCCTTGCCTTGAAGGACATTCATGATCGCGGATTTAGAGCTATCATTGCAGCCGGATCAGAATGGCTTATTCAAGAAGCTGAATGGGTCGAGGCATATGACTTGAAGCGCCATACTATTGAAGAAATGGTCGCTAGCCTAGTATTGTTTAATCAAGCTATTCATGATAGACGAAAACACTTTGCCCGATATTGTCTTGATTCCCGCATTCAGCGCTTCGGACCTATTCTATCCTTGCTAGATATTCGACAACATGTTAAAGCATCCCTTTGCCAAGTGCTCACTGAGCTCAGTCAGTCCAACCTTGTTCCAGAAGTGAGCAACGCTCCCAGTGGTGAATCTTCAAGCTCTAATGTTGGAATGAATACTGGGCAGCGCTATAAGTTTCTCTTTAATAGAACGAGACTCAGAGACCCTGTGCAACTATTCGACCGCATCTTTACTCAGCACGTTGTCACAGCTTCTGGAGCCTCTATTAATGCCTTCTCAGGCTTCATCATTTTAGATTCCTATCCCCAGGAGTTAAGTGCTCATTACCAGAGGGTAATTGACTTGCTCGAAGGTCATTGTAACCCAGCGCTTACTCAAGCTGTCTTGCCCTACTTAGAGGACTACTGCAAGCTTTACATTTCTAATCTTCCAGACTTGCCAGCAGATAGGTTGTTGTTCTTCAGCAAGGAGAAAACTGATGACTCTCTGTTCTTTATTCCAGGTTCAAGCGCCAGGTTAACTCCATTTCATCCTATTGATGTTATTGGTCCTATGTGGGTAGCCGCTAGAGAAAGCCCACTTTCTGTTTTGTTGCAAGAATTACTCCAGCCCTCTACTTCAGAAAATATCTCTTGGCTGGATGTTATGCCAACGACGGGAATGATTCCTCCAGAAATCACTCCAGAATCATCTCTGATTCCATCGTTGTAGTGGCTCTCACAATTTCGTCAACTCTTTTCTTCAACGTCCCGTCTTACAAATTCTGCCTTTGAGCACACGGATACACTTCTTCCAGTTGTCCGAGAAGCGTCTTCTGAGAAGGACGTGGAGATAATTTTTGAGGAAGAAGCCCCTATCAGCGCTCTCGTTCCAGTTCATGTTGACATTTCAAGCGCTATGGCAAATGAAGCTAAAATGGATTCTGCAGAAGTCCATGCTCCAAATGTTGCTCTTCCAGAAAAGGAACCAATTGTTGTTTCAGAGGAACCTCTCGAAAGAGATCCAACGCGTGGTAAAGCGGTTGCTTCCAAAGAACCTTTGCCCACTCAGGCACATTCCTCCAGTGACTCTGAACGTGATGATGATCTGGACGCTCAAGATTTTCGGAAAGCGGTTAAGAATTCCCTTGCTCATATCAAAGGTTCTTGCTCCCCTATAGAAGAACAAAGCAAATCAACGCTTTATCAAGTAGAAAGACTTCTCGCCGCTGACATGCGCAATCCCAACAAGCTTACCATTCTATTAATGAATAGTGTAGCGCCGCTTGTCAACGAACTTTCAGACAACGTCACTCAGTCGCTTGCCGAAAATGCAACTGCAGCCGCTATTGTTGCTCAAGTCGCTCTCCTGATTGATGAGTTTAAGCTCTTACGCAGAGAAATATCTGAGCTTCGCTCGTTACAACCTCTACCTCTTGATGCTGATGTCAAGAAGGGGAAAGATCTGAAAGAAAAGTCCCAGTCCAAAGCGTCCATCTCGAAAACAGATAACAAACACTGGCGATCTATGTTCGAAGAAACAGTGAGCATAAAGAAAATGCTTACTAAAAAGCGAAAGCCTAGATACTATCAAGGCAGACACTTGCTTCCAGACTTAGACGTTGATTTCTTAGAGAGTACGGGTTTTCATCCATATGCGGGACCGCTTAGAAGACCTATCAACTGGAAATCCACCAATAATCGAAGACAAGACATTTACCATGACTTAATTCGTGAACTTGGAATCCCTCCGAGGGATTGGGTGGAAAGATTGATGGAGCTGAATGAAAGCGCTAGACAAAGAAGACGTGACTACAATGAAGTTCAGCATACCACCATGATAGACGTTGATAGACTTCTACTAGACCTAGCGACTGAGATTTCTCAAGAAGAAGAAGCAAATAGGAAGCAACAGAAAAGATGATTGTTTATGAATTTCTGTTGTCTCTTTAAATTTATTTACTTTCAGCATAAAATATGTACGCTTACTTTCCATATAAATGAATAAATGCGTTATCGCTGAAACAACTTGTTGAAGCTAATCTAACTTTAGCTAACTTAACTAACTTTCCAAACACTAACTTATGATCTCTTTTGACCTTTCTTTGAACTCTTAATCTATAAAAGAGTTATAAGAGTTAAGGTCTTGACATCATAAAAAAGGGCGACATTGTTAGGAAATTTCTTGTTAGATGTTTTGATGATGACAAGATAAGTTTCATGTTAGACCCCAAGGATATGTAAGTTTATCTTTTGTTAGAATATGTATAAGGGTTTAAAGTAATCAAGTTGTAATTTTTTAGTTAAGGAATTTTATCTTTATAGCTTTAGACTAGTATCTAGCGCTTGAGCTAAGATAGAATTCTAGGTGAGTCTATCAAGGTGAAATTGAAGATCAGTGTCTGAAGACTTTGAAAATGAGAGATTCATTAAGCAGCTGTCAAGCGCTTATGAATCAATTCAGGATGACTTTCGTTTTTAAGCGCTTGTCTTCACCTGAAGTTAATCCGAAGTCAGTGTGTTATTAAATGCAATCAACAGACATTTATTTCCAACAGGAAATAAATTGAAATGCATTAAATGCTTGATAAGAGCATTAAATGTGATAAGGACTATTGACGGTACGGATGTGCCTTCCTTATTGGCTGTCAACTCAAAGTAGGCCTGCTACCCACTCTGTGCAGCAGAATCCTCAGAGATGTCAGAAAAAGACTAAGTCAGGCGCCTTGTGCTTCTCATGCCCCTGCTTGTGTCCAACGGACAAATCCCGGAAAAAGTTTATAAATAGATACTCACAGCTCAAACCTAAATACCGAGAATTATTCACTTACGCTGTTGAAATCTATATCCAACTTTTAAAGCTCAAATCCTCCATAGCCAAAATTTCATTGAGCTGAAACATCTCTACAGCCAAATCAATATCTCTTACCTCTTCATAGAAGAACCTAACCTTTCAAAGAGATATTACCAAAGTGTTTGAACTTTTCAAATCAAACAAAACCGTGATAAAAACCCATCAACCTCTTCCATCTGTGTGACGAAGTTGTTGAAGATAAAGCATTATTTCTGAGTGAGAGAAGCATTGTTAGAAGCAGATCTTAGCTGAGTTGAAATTTGTGTGATCAGGGAACTCGAGATCAAGCCTTCATTAATTTGCTATTGTGTAGAAGTTGTCTGTGTGAAGCTTCGTGATTCATTTTAGTGAATTCCTCCTGTGTGGAAAGGAGTAGAAGGACGTAGCTAGGATTACACAAACCCAGTGAACCTTATAATTTTCGTGTCTTATTTATTTACTGATTTACTGTCTATATTTATATTCTACCTTTTATCTTGAAAAAGATAAGTAAATTAGTTAAGTGTTTATTTGACTAAATCAAACACTAAGTAACTAAGTTGCATATTGGAACGCTAAAACTTTCAAAGAGAAGACTCAAATATTTCCACTGTGCTAACACTGATTAAAGAAGCGAACGCTTAAACCTATCTGGTTAGAGTATTCAAATCTTGAAGTCTAAGTTAACTTTCTAAAAACAGTCTTCAGTAGACGCTTAGCCAAGCTCCTACATTTTCAAGCATCCAAATTAATTTTAATACGAATAATTTTTGAAGTCGAAAAAGACTTCAGGGTCTATTCAAACCCCCCTTCTAGACCCTTTGGTATGCCACTTGGGACCAACAGCATGCACTACCAAGAACAAATCAATGTTTTTTAAACATGAATATCGAATAAACATATGAATGCGCATACAAAAATCAATGAAGCAATAAATTTGGCCCAATGTTGAGTAATTTAATTAATCCAAGATCAATCCAATTAGACAATTAATTAAATACTTATTCTTTTAAGGGCTAATTGCAGACACCCCCCTCACATATGGGGGTCATTGCACTTCACCCCCTCACTTATTGAAATGTGCACTTTACCCCTTCACTTATCGTAAAATGTGCACTTACCCCCTTCGGGCAGCTCGGGCAGAAAAAATACAAAGGAATTTTCCATACGTTGCTGCCCGAATTTGAATTTTCTTTATATTTTTTTGCCCCAAACTGCCCGAAGGGAGTAAGTGCACATTTTATGATAAGTGAGGGGATAAAGTACACATTTCAATAAGTGAGGGGGTGAAGTGCAATGATCCCCATATGTGAGGAGGGTGTCTGCAATTATTCAAAAGGTAAACACGAGTAAAATTTTCTCATTATTTTGAATCCTATGGTACATATCTGCCTAACCTTGTTCAGGGGATGCCGGATTTTTTTATAAAATTATCGTTTTTCGTTGCGCCAGCATCCTTGGGGCTGTACCGATTCCAATATTCGGAGCGTAAGAAGAGGGGGGGGAAGGCAACTGCCATAGGTTAATTGGAAGAAGAGGTGTATAGTAGGGTGGATGCACGGTCAGAGGTTTGTAGAGGGAAGCAGGCAATACATGAAGAAAGGGAAAGGCCGACCCTGTTGAAGGCTGAGATTGATAACTTCTACGAAAAGTTGGACAAGATGAGTCATAGAGCATAAATTCCAAAACCAAGGTTCAGACCAGTATCTTCTTTGATGGCAAGGAATTCCCCGTTTTTGTGAGAGTATAATAGCTGAAGAGCCCCCAAGCTCATTCAAAGCCCCCAAGCTCATTCAAAGCCCCGATCTTACATTCTTTTGATGGAATGGGCACCCCAGGCCGCATTTGACAACATTTTAATTATCAATGTCATTGTATCATTAGTCGTACGGTGCATGCGAGAGTCTTTATGAAGAAGTTGGTAGGACATTCAAAGGACTGGTTCACTAGCCAGCCCCCGGTACGATAGTGTTGTACGAGGGAATGATTAGAAAGTTTGAGAATCATTTTGCTGCAAACAAAAAAGTAAAGAAGTCCGTATATTCTATGTTGGGATTTAAGCAAGGTTCCACGAAAAGCCTAAGAGAGTTTGTGCATCGTTTTAATTAAGAAATTTTGGAGATACCAGGGTTGACTCACAACCTTGCGGTAACTTTTCTCTTGTTAGGCTTAAAGAAGGGAAGGGGTCCTTAACTTCTGCTTTAGCTCGGAGTACGCCGAGGGATCAAGAAGAATTAATTCAACTGGAGAAGAAATGTATAAATGAGGAAGAAATGAATATATCAAAAGATTCTGAGGCTGTTCAGCCCATGAACAATCCAAAAGATCATAACAGCGATCGGCGCGAAGGGTCGAGGTCGGGAAGAACCATGAATGACCCCGCCGACACTTAAAATATGAACAATATACACCATTGAATGTCTCTAGAGACAGTGCATTGATGGAGGTGTAGCACTTGAATTTAATTCAATGGCCAAAACCACTAAAGGTAGGCCTAAAAAGAACCCAAACAAATATTGTCAATTTCACAAAGACAAGGGGCGTGATACGGAAGAATACTATCAACTGAAGGATGAGATCGAACAGTTGATAAAGGACACATTTTTAAATGATTTTATTGATTGCACTCTTGCGAAAGTAAGAACCGCCGGGGCTAATTGTATGAAAGAGGTAAGACGCTCACGAAGCAGGTCGCAAGATCGACTGCGATATTGAGGAGATTGTGATAGAAACAATGATCACTGAGGATCTAACAATCATGATTACGATAGGCCTCAGAATGAGGAGTATCATCAAAATGACAATTATCGATGAAACGATGATAGAAAAAGAAATGATAATCCTCGACGCAGTGATCGACAAAGAGCAAACAATGAGCCTGATAATCTGGCCACACGAGGTGAGATCTATACTATCATAGGTGGACCGAGTGAGGAAGATTCCTCTAGTGCTCAAAAGCGGAATAAGAGGAAAATGCGTGGCAATCACTATTGCCAAACGCCTACTAAGGTCTTCTCCAGACAAAAATATGACACCCCAATACCTTTTGATGATAGAGATTACGAAGGCATGATCATCCCTCTTAATGATCCAATTGTGATAATAATGGATGTTGCAAATTTTGTTGTGCACAAAGTTTTTGTCAATACTAGAAGTTCGGCCAGTATAATTTTTTGGGATGTTCTTCAAAAGATGAATTTGGGAAAAAAGAATCTTCGAACTGTGAATACCCCTCTTATGGAATCATGGGCTCATAAATTATGCCCAAGGGATCAATAGAGTTCAATGTATCGTTGGGATTGCTCCAAAAAGGAAAAAGCAACGAGTGACCTTCTTCACTGTCGACACTCCCTTTGCATATAGCATGATCATGGGTAGGCCTATGCTGAATATGTTTGGCCAATTGTGTCAACTCCTCACTTGAAAATGAAATTCAAAACTAGAGATCGAATCGGTGAGGTGAGAGGGAATCAGTTAGAGGATCGCGATTGCTATACAACTTCGTTAACCATGAACTTTACCAAAAAAAGGAAGAGAGAAGTTAGGAGGGTTCATGTTATTGATTAGGATGCAGAAGTATTGATAAGGCAGCTGGGCAAGAAGCAGAAGAGGGAAGATACAAGGGTCCAGCCAGTTGAACACAAGACGATCCTAAAATGACCACGAGGAATGGGGGGCAGCTCAGCCCAAGAATAGATTCTAAGATGATAAAATTTCTAAAAGAGAACTCTGATATTTTTTCTTGGAAAGCTGCGGATTTCCAAGGAATCGATCCCTTGATAATAGTTCATCATTTAAATGTCGAGCCTGAAGCTAAACCAGTTCGTCAGAAATGGAGGAATTTTGGCCCAGATAGAGATGCTATCATTGAAGATGAAGTAAAGAAGCTCTTAGAAGTAGACTATGTAAATGAAATTCAAATTACTGAATGGCTAGCCAATGTAGTTCTTGTACCTAAAGCCAGAAAAAAAATGGCGTATGTGTACTAATTTCATTGATTTAATCAAAGTTTGTCCTTGGGATCCTTATCCCTTGCCTCATATTGATTTATTAGTAGATTCAACTGCAGGTTTTGTCTTTTTAAGTATAAGGGATGCTTATCAGGGACCAAATAACATTGACAGAAGAAGAGAGAGAGAGAAAACCTCCTTCATAACAGCGTGAGGAGTGTATTATTATAATGTTATGCCATTTGGCTTGCGAAACACTGGCGCCCCGTATCAACGTTTGATAAATATGATGTTCCCAGACGAAGTCAGAAAGACGATAGAGGTTGTTATCGATAACATGCTCGTAAAGTCTGTGAATGAGCCAAATCATTTAACCCATCTTCAAAAATCGTTCGAGATAATGAAAGGATATGGAATGAAACTGAACCACAAATGTACATTTGGAGTTCGAGGAGGAAGGTTTTTAGGGTACATGGTCACAGAGCGAGATATAGAAGCAAATCCCAAAAAAATCGAAGCAATTCTAAATATAAAATCACCTACGAGTGTAAAACAAAAATTAACAGGGAGAAGTTTAAATAGGTTCATCTCTAGGTCCGCAGATAAAGGCCTACACTTCTTCAAAGTTTTACGAAAAGTAAAGAGTTTCACATGGATAGAGGAATGTGAAAGGCATTTCAAGAACTGAAAGAATACTTGATATTCCCTCTCTTAATGACAAAACATGTTTTTGGGGAACCTCCGTTCTTGTACCTAGCCATGTCGTTAGCAGCCATTAGTACAGTTTTAGTAGGAGAAATTGAAAATGAACATAAACTTATGTACTACGTTAGCAAGTTGGTGCAAGGACCTGAGTTGAACTACCTTATTTCGTTAGTGACTTTGGCTTGTAAGTTGCGACCTTATTTTCAATCTCATAAAATAATGTCCTAATGAACCAGCCATTGAAGCAAGTTTTAGCGAAATCGAACCTGTCAGGGAGACTCGTTAAATGGGCCATTGAATTGGGAGAATTTAATATTGAATATCAGAGTCGTATGGAGGTGAAAGACCAAATAATGGTAGACTTTGTTGTGGAGATGATGAACGAATCACTCGTAGACGTCGCCGTAGTCGAACCAGGAAAACCATGGTTGTTACATGTTGATGGGTCCTCAATGAGGAAGAGAGGAGGAGTAGGGGTATGCTTGCAAACCCCAGACAAATTGCATGTGGAATTTGCCATAAAACTTAACTTCGATGTAACAAACAACGAAGCGGAGTACGAGGCCCTCATTGCGGGACTGAAGAGGGCAAAGAGCCTCGAAGTGAAAGTGTTGATGATCTACACAGATTCAGAAATGGTGGCAAGGCAAGTAGCGGATTCGTATGAAGCGATGGAGAAAACAATGATGAAATATTTGTAGAGAGTGAAGAAAATGATGTCGGAATTCAAGAATGTAAAGTTGCATCAAATTCCATGAAGAGAAAACGAGCATGCAGATGCCCTATCGAAGTTTGTAAATCAAATTGTGGACCTGAAGTGTAGAAAGTTAATTATGTTATTAGTAGAACATTCAGAAATCGAACCAATAACAATGATAACGCCAGTTGAAAATGAACCCTCGTGGAAAGATGCCATAATAAACTACCTCACGAAGGATGAGTTACCTGAGGATAAGGCTGAAGCTAGAAAAATTGTGTACAGAACGACGAGGTTCATGATGTTGGGAGGAGAACTGTACAAAAGATTGGTGGAGGGACCACCCTTATGATGTCTATCTCCGTTGGAGGCGAAATACATTCTGAGAGAAGTTCACGAGGAAAGTTTTGGAAATTACTCAGCTGGAAGGTCGTTAGCTCAAAAAATTACGAGACAAGTTTATTTTTGGCCTACTTTCGTTAAAGATGCATATGAATTCGCTAAGAGAGGTCGCGAGTATCAATTGCATTTTAATAAGATACATCAGCCGGGGACTCCGATGGAGGTGATTAAAGTAGCATACCCATTTGACCATGGGGTATAGACATTTTGGGTCCGTTTTCCCCGACACAAGGGTAGAAGAAATTTCTCATCATAGCTGTGAAACATTTTACAAAATGGATTGTGGCAGAAGCAGTAGCACGAATTATGGAGAAGGCAGTGATTGATTTTATCTGGTCAAATATCATATGTAGATTCAGGGTGCCTCGAATACTAATATTGGACAATAGAACTCAATTCAATGGATAAGCCATTACGTAATGGTGTTGAGAATTGAAAATTCCGCAAAATTTCACATCAGTGGGACACCCACAAGCGAATGGTTTAACTGAGGTTGCAAATCGTATATTGCTGTAGCATTAAAAAACTAGACTAGATGGTGAATGAACATGATGGGCTGAAGAATTACAAGGAGTAATATGGGCATATCAGACCACACCTCGTTCGTCAATTGGAGAAACACCATTTTGCTTTGTATATGGATTAGAAGCTGTGATAACGACTGAAATTGGAATGATGACGCACAAGTTGAGCTCATATGATACGCAAGAAAATTAGATGGCTAGGGACTTCGAATTGGATGTCATTAACAAGGAAAGGGAGCGTGCGTGTGCAAACATCTTGAGGCAAAAAAGTACGATGGCACGAGCCTACAATAAAAGAGTGAAAGTTAGATCATTTCAAGTAGGGCATTTTGTTCTGAAGAGGGTTGAAGTGTCGAGACATGTGAAGGACCATTCAAGATTGTAAAAATCACTAAAGAAATTACATATAGACTGCAAGACCTCAACGACAAGAATTTACCTAGACCTTAGAATGTAAATAACTTGAGAAAGTTTTATGCTTAATCGTCACTATAAATGAAATCCCACGTTCATATAAATTCACAACGAAGGGATTTGAATGAAATCTATACTTAATCGTTATTTACTAACTCGACATCGCACATACGAGACAGTGGTGACACAAAATTATTTATACAAATCGAAGCGAGAAATGATGATGACATAAGGAAACTTCACAATCGATCCATTGATGTAAAATCTACTCTTGTAAAAGTTTTAAGGAAAAACTACTAACTTCATTCATAAAAAACAAACAATATTAGAAGCAGACCGATAGATAAACACAAATTATCCAAAATACTCATAAAACTGATAGCAAAACACAAATTATCCAAAATATATTGACAAACCATTTCAATAAACATCAAAAATTATGTAGTTCCTAATTTACTTCCTCCAGCATCTTCACCATCCTTATGAGCTTGACTATCACCCCTGTCCACAGTGGCCTCTAAATCAATTCAAATTGCCGACTAGCTCCCAACTCACCGATCTCCAAAGCATCGAACTCTGGGAAGTGGGTGTAAACTTCAATGGGGTCTTCAACAGTCCAAAAATCCCTCTTAAGTGGAGCGTTCAAGTATTGCTGAGCGAATTGGTCATCTTTCAACTCAGGAATGAGGTAACCAGTTGCCTTCAGATAATCGAGGGCTTTAAAAAATCCA
The DNA here is from genome assembly GCA_019426215.1 of Buddleja alternifolia. Classification (NCBI taxonomy): domain Eukaryota; kingdom Viridiplantae; phylum Streptophyta; class Magnoliopsida; order Lamiales; family Scrophulariaceae; genus Buddleja; species Buddleja alternifolia. The sequence goes on along the minus strand of CM033397.1, from coordinate 19,612,254 downwards.
TCACAGACATCATTTAACCCATGAGAAAGAAGCAGTTCATCACAGATAGTTGACGTCATGAAGTCATGAGCCCCGTTGAACCGAGCCTCGACCAAATGACGATGATATGCATTTGAATCATGAAACTCTCGACAACTTGCAATTTTACCGAGGGCATGTTGACGTTGCTTCTTAGCCTCCACATTTGCTCATAGAGCATTCATCTGCTGCTGAAACTCTTGGTTGACCCTTTGAATTTCCAACTGTTAGGATTATGTCCTCAGATGCCATAGAAGATAGAATGATAGGGCATCTTTCTTGTAATGAACTTATTTGATATTTATAATAAAGGCTTTATTTAGTTTTCACTTAAATCTTATTTACATCTATAAGTTGTGTAAAACGTTTTGTCCATGTTTTTAGTGTGATCCCTCTAGTTCCTATGGGATAGGAAGATTGGCACTAGAGAGATCGATCTTTATTACTTAAACTCGTTCGCAAGTAATATGAAGTCTTTAATGGACAAATGAAAACTTAGAACACTTGTACAATCTTAGCTCTGACATGAGAGTGCCAGTCGAGTACCAAGGAAGGGTAGGAGCTTAAGATTGTAGGCACATCAGTGGAACTGATATGCTCGAACACGACTCACATCGATTCTGTCACATGAGTTTTCACTCTGTGACTGTCAATGACAAAACTGATTATGCGTAATAGGTGTAAGTGAACCTTTGACCTGAAGTATCAGGCTGAAGATGCACTTGTGACGTCAAGTATTTCATAGAGTAGTTAGACTCAATTCACCCGTTGGTGGGGTCGACCTTGAAATGCGGCTTGATGGGCAAGTGGTAGTCTTAGCTGATATCTAACGTGGGATTTGTTCTCTCATAATTGAGTGAGAAAGTACCCTATGTGATTATAGATAAATAAAGATCAAAGTCTTTGGCCAAAACAAAAGGAGACGATTGTGTGAGGCACTAAATCGATCTCAATGATCTCGTATTATTATAATTAATACATATGGTCAAGTCCAGTGAGTTTGACATAACCATGACTCTCACTTCACTGGGGTACGTGAACAAGGGGTTTATACTTATACAGTATTTACGACTGGAAGGTGGTGGAATGATCCAATTATTCAATTTCGTTTGGGTTACGAAGTGGGCCACGTGACTGGCTAGGTGTTACCCACTTCCTTTGGTTTCCTCTCATTGCCAAACGAAAGGAACTTAAAGAGTCACGCTAAAGGATTGATAAAGAAAAATGAAAAAGAAGTTTCTATTTTTCTTCTAGGAGTTTTAATTTATTGGATAAATTAAATAATTAATTATTCATTAGATGAAATAATTAATTATAAGGATAAGATTATTCATTAATTAATTTCCTATGGAAATAAATTAATGAATTAATTTATCTAATTAATTTGATTATTTAGTTAATTAATTTATTTATTGGATATAATAAATTATTAATTGAATAGATAATTAATTAAAACAAAAGAAGCCCCGAGCCTTAGTATTGGGCGTCCTCATAACTCTCCTAGAAAGAAAAATAAGACATACACTTTCATAACTCTCCTAGAAATAAAAAGAAGAAAAAAATCCTCTTCCCTCTCTCTATACTAGTCGTCGCCCCCTAGAGGAAAAAGTGGGAATTTTTCGTCAATCAATCCGTGCGTGATAATTTAGAGACAGCGTAATTTCATTGTTTGGATCAAATTCAAGAAAGTTAACAAATTCAAGAATTGAAGATTACACGAGGATTGAAGAAATCGAGACTTCATCAATTCGAGTTTTAGAGGAGGAATCGGATTCTCCAACCACTTCACTTCAATGGGTAAGTAGTTATTCATTACGCAAAATAATAGATTTGAATATGTGATTGAAGAATTTAAACTTTGGGTTTTAAATTAAATTTTTGAAATCCTTCTACTGTGTTTAATTCGATTTTCGCAAAACCCAACACCAGCATCTTAAGCTTGTCAGCATCGTATGACTTGCATACAATATCAAGTTGCTCCTGTAATGAACCAAAGTAAAGTAAATAATAGTAAAATGGATAATAAATAAACAATAATAATAATAACAAAGTTAACAAGGCAATACCTGCAACGAGCTAGCCTTGGACCGATCCCCTTGGGCAGTAACGAGCTCGGCATCCACTTAAGCCTTGTAGTCGGCAAGCCCTTTCTCTGCCCCAGTCAACAAATCTTATCGGGCCAAGTTGTTCATGTTAGGTGTTATGCCTTCTATGCCATTGAGGAATTAGATTTAGGAAGGCATTTAATTTATATTGTATGAACATTATTAATAATTAATAAAAGACATTGAGTTTGTTCTATAAATCTAATTGTGGCATTGAATGTATTGAACAAATAGGTACTTAAGATCAAGGTGTATACACCACTACTTGTGATAGGTAGGAGCATTGGTGGAGTTAAGTGCTTGATCTTATAAACATAGTTCGCGAGTTAAAGAATCTAAATTGGGCGTTTAGGTTCAACTCATATGACACTGGCTTTGACAAGGAAAGTGCTAGTCTTACACTGATTGGATAATGAGAGCTGGTGTCATGAATATGATTAACGGAGTTTACATATTCAAACATGACTCATTGCAATCCAATCACATGGGTTTTTACTCGGTGACAGTCAATGATAAGGATTACCGGTTATGATAGTATGAGTCAACTTTAGACCTGAGGAGACTTTTACATTGTGCTCATATCATTGAAAACGTTATTAGAGTAGCTAGGCCCAATCACCCGTTGGAAGGGTGGGTTGACTTCGAAGTACGATTCAATTGGTGCGTTCGATAATGGGGAGTGGACTGCCAATAAGCAATTCACTATCTCGAACGTAAACGAGAAGTGACATGTACGTCATAGGTGTTGTGAAATTAAAGTCTTTGGCCAAAGTATTAATGACTGACTTGTATTACATATAAAGGGCAGTTTGGTAATTTCACATCAGTGTGATTGTAGTACAGTATCAAGTTATATGAGGTTGACGTTCCATGACTCTTACTTGATCGAGTTGCATCTATGAAGAGTTTATACTCATATGGTAATTATAACATAAAGGTTCGTGATGAAATAATCATCTCATACTTGATTAGGTTTCGGTATAGATTCACGGGAATGGCTTGGTGATAACTATATCCCTGAAATCCCCCAATACCGATCAAGACGAGCCTAGAGAGTCGCGCTATGTAAAGATGATAAAATAAAGGAGTTTTACTTTATAAAGGGTATTTTGGTAATTTCACTTAGCGTGGAAATTATCAAAGGGACGTGTATTGATTATAATAAATATATTTAATTTTTGTAATTAAATAATTTTATTCAATCAATACTAATAGTATTATTAATTTAGAATTAATAAAATACTATTAATAAAAGGAGACTATTATTTAATTAATTACCAATTAGATTGGACTGAGAATATTCTTTAAATACTTAAACACTGGGCTTGGAATTGGATGAAGCCCAGCAAACCTATCCCTAGGTCAAAATGACTAGGTCATTTTACCTTTTAGACATGATTCACATGTTGTACTGGGCTTGGAATTGGATGAAACCCAATAAACCATTGAACAATACAGGAATAGAAACAATGTTCTTAAGCCCATTGGGCAAAACGAGGCAATCATCTAAAGTAATAGAATGTTCGGACATTAATGTAATAGAAGTGCTTCCAACATCTGATCCATATCCAACATGTGAATCCTGTCTAAAAGGCAAAATGACTAGGTCACCCTTCACCGGACATTATGAAAGACCCAAGGAAGTTTTCGGTTTAGTTCATACAGACGTTTGTGGGCCCTTCAAGGATGAGGCCTACGAAGGTTTTCAATACTTCATTACATTCACTGACAACCATAGTAGATATCAACTCGTGTATTTAATGAAATATAAGTCCGGGGCTATTGAATGGTTCAAATAGTTCAAGACTATGACTGGAAAATAAACCGGGCACAGTATTAAAGAACTGCGATCTGATCGTGGTGGCGAATACATGAGTGCTGAGTTTGATGAGTTCTTAAAAGATGACAAGATCTATGCTTAGCTACACCGGTTTACCTGTTTCATTGTAGGGGCATGCTTTGCTTACAACTGTATATATATTGAATAAGTACCCCTTGAAATCTATTCCCGAAACACCATATGAGTTGTGGTGTGGAAGGAAACCTAATCTTAAGTACATAAGAATATGGGTTTCCCCGCATATGTTAAGAAGACTAAGGTAGAGAAACTAGAGGAAAGATCCCTTAAGGGTCGATTCATAGGTTTTCCCACTGACTCCAAGAGAAACTAGAGGAAAGATCATCAGATAATTGTGGCTTTGCAAGCATTATTTCTCAAAGACGAGTTCATTAGAGAAGGAGGTGCAGGTAGGAAACTCGTTCTATTAGAAAAACCAAATGAATCCCCTTCGGAGACACCAATTCAAGTACAAAGAACTTAACCTGAAACTCAAAAGAGACAATTATCTCTGCAACACTATAGTAGAGTATCTCGACTGCCTGAGAGATATGGTTACCTTCATGAACATCAATATTTGTTTGTTGTGGCAAATGGAAGCCATAGAGATGATCCCTCTAGCTACGAACAAGCAGTGACTGATGTTGATTCCGTAAAATGGCTAGAAGCCATGAAAGCAGAGATGGATTTGATGTATTCGAACCAAGTCTGGACTCTTACTAATCTCCCTAAGGGTGTACGACCAATAGGGTATAAATGGATCTATAAGAGAAAGATTGGTTCGGATGGCAAGGTAAATACCTATAAGGCCAGACTTGTCGCGAAAGGTTATAGTAAAAAAGAGGACATTGACTATAAGGAAACCTTTTCACCTGTAGCAATGATCAAGTCCATTCGAATTTTGCTTGCCATTACAGCGAACCTAGATTATGAAATCTGACAAATGGATGTGAAAATCGTATTTTTAAATGGATACCTCGAGAAGGACATTTATATGTAGCAGCCCAGAGGTTTTATATCCAATGCAGATTCTCATATGGTTTGCCAGCTACATAAGTCCATTTATGGACTTAAGCAGGCGTCATGGAGCTAGAATCAACGGTTCGATCAAGAATTCAAATCTTATGGATTCATTAAGAATGAACATAAATCGTGTGTCTATAAATTATCCAGTGGGAGCAAGTTGACATTCCTAGTGTTGTATGTATATGACATACTGCTAATGGGGAATGACATAGGCTCGTTGACATCAGTCAAGGCATTGCTTTCAAGCACATTCTCCATGAAAGACTTAGGAGAAGCGACTACATTCTTGGAATTCGCATATACCAGGATAGAATGAATCGGATGTTAGGTCTCTTCCAAGCGCTCTACCTAGAGAAAGTCCTTAAGAGATATGTAATGAGTAACTCTAAGGGAGGACTTCTGCCCATGGGACATGGAATACATCTCTCTAAGTCTATGAGTCCAAAATTGGATGAGGACAGACTAAAGATGAGTAAAATCCCATATGCATCAGCAGTGGGAAGGTTTATGTGTGCAATGTTATGCACGAGGCCTCACAAAGCCTACACTGTGAGTGTAGTTAGTCGGTTTCAAGCTAACACGGGTGAGCAGAATTGGATGGCTGTGAAGACTATCCTTAAGTATCTTAGAAGAACAAGGGATATGCTTCTCATATATGGAAATGAAGAAATGAGAATAGATGGATATTCTGACTTAGACTTTCAGTCTGATGTGGATGATCAAAAATCTATGTCTGGGTTTATATTCACTTTGAATGGTGGAGCAGTGTCTTGGAAAAATTCCAAGCAAAGCACAACTGCGAACTCCACATGTGAAGCTGAATACATAGTTGCGTCTAAGGCAGCTAACGAAGCTGTTTCGACAAGAAAGTTCATGGCTGAACTTCAAGTGGTTCCTAGAATGGAAATACCGTTGCCACTATGGTGTGACAACAATGGAGCAATAGCATTGTCCAAAGAACCAAAGCCTCACAACAAATCTAAAAACATAGAGAGAGGGTATCACATAATTCATGAAATCATTGGAAGAGGCGACATTGTCGTGCAGAAAGTAGCCTCAGCGAAAAACGTAGTTGACCCACTCACTAAGCCTCTATCATCGGTGTTGCTAGAGAAACATCTTGTGAAGATGGGACTCAAATACAATAGCAATTGGCATTGAGTGCAAATGGGAGATTGTTAGGTGTTATGCCCTCTATGCCATTGATGAAATAGATTTAGGAGGAAATTTTATTTATATTGTATGAACACTATTAATAATTAACTAGTAAATGCCGTACACTCGTTTGCGTGTGCAAAATAGAAGAATTCAAAAAAAATTCTTTCAGTTTAAGTCAATTTGATAATTATTTTTTGTACCAAAATCAAATAAATAAAACATAAAGAAGATAGAGGGGGAAAAAAGGTATGGGAGAGAAAAGGATAATAAACGAGATAAAGATAATGTGAGAGAAAATAGGGGAGGGCATAAAATTTAGAGGGGAAATGGTAGTTAGTTGGGACACTTATCAAATTTTGGGTGGATGAAGGCTTTACCAAAATTTGATAGCCTAAAGTAGTTACTTTAGGCCTCTCCCACTTTATATAATAGTATAGATAAAAGGCATTGAGTTTGTTCTTATAAATCTAATTGTGGCATTGAATGTATTGAACAAATAGGTCCTTAAGATCAAAGTGTACTCACCACTACTTATTTGATAAGTAGGAGCACTGGTGGAGTTAAGTGCTTGATCTTATAAACATGGTTCGCGAGTTAAAGAATCTAAATTGGGCGTTTAGGTTCAACTCATATGACACTTGCTTTGACAAGGAAAGTGCTAGTGTTACACTGATTGGATATTGAGAGATGGTGTCATGAATATGATTAACAGAATTGACATATTCGAACACGACTTGTTGTAATCCTATTACATGGGTTTTTAATCAGTGACAGTGAGTGATAAGGATTATCGGTTATGATAGTATGACTGAACTTTAGACCTGAGGAGTCCTTTACATTGTGCTCGTACGATTGAAGAAGTTATTAGAGTAGTTAAGCCCAATCACCCGTTGGTGGGGTCGACCTTGAAGTACAGTTCAATTGGTGCATTCGACAATGGAAAGTGGACTGGCATTAAGGAATTCACTGTCTTGAAAGTAAACGAGAAGCGACCTGTACATTATAGTTGTTGTGAAATTAAAGTCTCTGACGAAAGCATTAATGACTGAGTTGTATTGTGTATAAAGGGCAGTTTGGTAATTTCACATCAGTATGATTGTAGTACAGTATCAAGTTATATGAAGTTGACGTTCCTTGACTCTTACTTGATTGGGTTGCGTCAATGAAGATTTTATACTCATATGGTAATTATAACGTAAAGGTTCGTGATACATTATTCATCTCATATTTGATTGGGTTTCGGTATAGCTTCACGAGAATGACTTGGTGATAACTATATCCGTGGAATCCTTTCAATGCCGATCAAGACGAGCCTAGAGAGTTGCTCTATGTAAAGATGATAAAATAAAGTAGTTTTACTTTATGAAGGGTATTTTGGTAATTGCACTTAGAGTGGAAATTTTCAAAGGGATGTGTATTGATTATAATAAATATATTTAATTATTGTAATTAAATAATTTTATTCAATCAATATTAATAGTATTATTAATTTAGAATTAATAAAGTAAATGAGCCTAGTATTTAATTAATTACCAATTGAATTGGACTGGGAATATTATTTAAATACTTCAACATTGGGCTTGGAATTGGATGAAGCCCAGTAAACCTATCCCTCGGTCAAATCGGCCGCCCCACCCTCCCCCTCCTTAAGTCAAAGGAGTAGTTTTTTATTTAAACACTAGTTGTTTAACTAAGAATAGAACTTTACGTGATTTTTCATCTTAGAGAGTGAAAAAGATTAAAACACTAAAATCCTTTCTCCCTCTCCATAAACCCTAGTCGCCCAACCCAATTTGAGGTAGAGGAGGTCGTGCTTCAAGAATTGAAGATCATCTTTCGCGTGAGAATCTAGAGGAAGGAACAACCCGTTGCTTCTCAAAACCTTTGCTTTATAGTTCATCGAAAAAGGTAATTGGATTACATCTTCTTCTTGGTTTTCGATTTTATGAGTAAATAAAATTATCAAAACATGAATTGGATCCGGGTTTTGTGAATCGAGATAAAGTTTTATTGGCTGGTTTGATTCACAACAGTTCAAAGCCAGCTGATGAAGGCAAAGGCCAACCTACGAAATTGATCTAACGTTAGAATATGATAACGGTAAAATGTATTTCAATTTTTTTTTAATTATTAAGAAAGATACATTCATCAAATATTGACCCCCGTTCTTTTCAACGTGGGGATGAGGATGATCAAGAAGGGCTGCCTTGTCCCTCGGTAGCAACATATGATGAAATAGCTCGAGGGCGGTATTCACGGTTGAGAATTTGACGATGGTGCTGTGGGGATAGATCTGCCAGTCAGGACTGACGATTCAAGATTAGGCAGCAAATGATCTTGTTCTGGAATGTCAGCTTTGATGTAATCCCTTAAAAGCAAAGATTCTACTTGATTCAAAAGGTCATAAGAATCAGACCCTGATAAAGTAGAGGATCCAATTCTCAAAGCAAGAGTCATTGAAGGAATTTCTTCATGTTTCTCTGGACGCCCGTAAGACCTATTTAATGGTGTGGCAACTTGTTCACGGGACAGACAAACAAGTAAAGTCACATGATCGTTGACTTTTCCGACATTGTCTCCAGTGAGGTCCCTCACAATGGAGGTACTACTAGTGTACCGAGGAGAAGTTGTTGTAGTTTGTGCTGTCGAGGCTTAATTTATACCTTGATCGTTTAGTTGGATAACAACCACCCCGCCTCGCCCTCAGGCCCGATTCACACGACCCCACCTCTGTCAGCTGCTGAAGCTACTCTTTGGGCTTGTTCTGCCTCTAGCACAACTTTTATGTCCATATAAGCCTGCAGAGTGGCCATTGCTGAAAAAGATAAATGGAAAATAATCAAACAATTAAAAAATCATGTAAGAACATAAATTTTTTCTCACGAAAACATAGTCTTACCCGTATCTCCAATGCCAGGTACGTTGGCACTACTTAGCCCACATGAGACCAACATGGGCTAACTCAATACAATCTCGGCTTTATAACCATTTAAGGAGACTCTTAAGGGTTTATCGGGATATGGTCGGCCTACCAATGTGTTCTAAATCAACAAGCTCCATACCCCACTTATGAGGCACTTCCCAATGCTCGTTTTGGGGAGGAGCAATAAAAAAAATACTTTTTTCTTCCAATCCTCGAAGGAGGATTAGGTACGTAGCTAAAGATGACAATGTCGTTGGGGGGGAAGAAAGAAAAAACCCTTTTCTTTGACTTTGGTACAATGATTTACAACTAAAAAACCATTGAATTTTTTTTTATATCGGGACGAGCACCATACATCCGCATTACGACTATAAATTATATGATATGTCTATAAGAGTTTAGAAGTAATTGGGCCAGACTGAGCCGCAAGTATAATAGAATGTTAACGATGGCAGGATGGAGAGGAAATCTAACACCAGAGGTAAAGTGGGCAACGCGAAATGTATGAAATCCTAACGAAGGACGATGCATGCGGTCAGCAGAGTTGGGAATGATAATACGATAATTGGCAAGAATATGATACTTAATCCTAAGCTCGGCTATATTAGCCTCGCTCAAAGTAGAAGAAAACCTAACAAGGGAACTAACCTACAAGCCCTATGTAGATTAGGAAATATTTGCATATTTACATTTGCATCCCTCTCGAGATCCAGATATGGAGGAGGAACATCGGGCTCCAGAAGAGCATTGTTAGGAGGGGGAGCATTATTTTCATTAGATTCATGAGAAGAAGTGGCGCTGCTTGAGCTACTATCAGATAAATTATGATGAGATGAGTTAGACTCATTATCCTCATCAGAAGCACGAGGTGTCTCGGCTTCATACTATTATTACTCATCTGATGAGCACATGTATATAAAGACAAGATAAATTAGAAAAATAGTAGGGTTGAGTCTATACCTAATACGAAGAGAAACTCAATATGTATAATAGGGAAAACTCCTATAGCAAAGACACCATCGAACCAGCAATCTCACTTTTCTCTTTGGAAATCTTATAAAGTTTGCAAAGGTAAAAGCTCAAATGGTGGGTAAATAGTTGATATATATAGGGAGGGAAAACCCTAAAATTACAGTATAGATCTTGCAGTAAAAAGAATAAATCTAACGGTGCAGAAACACGACATTTTGTATTCAACTGACGCCCCTTGGAATTCGGCAAAATGACGTCTCAGATCATGCGGAGGATACTTGGGAACAGGCAGTCAGTAATAATGACAAAAAACGGTTGCACATATAATGATTACAAAAATGGCTACATGTCATAATGAGGATAGAAAACGGTCACATTGAACGCTTCATTTATTATACTTCATCAGTGATCAATTCAGATTTTAACATTTATTCCTTCATAACTCATGAAATAGGGGACTAATGATATACCAAATTATTGTTATACTCATTGTAACATCATATATAAATACATCGTAAGGCCACCGATACAAGTATAATACTATCATACGAGGTAACATTTGTACTAAGGTCCTTGATATGTTAATATTTACATTACATTCTAAGATCCGTGTATTTTTACTGATTCGGGTAGGGTCGACCCATAGCCCGACCTTACGATATTACATCGAGACCGTCCATCATCTACACATGTAAGACATCCCTTGGGGAACATCACATCTGTCAATCACTCATCCGTACAGAGTGGAAACTCTATAAATACCACCATTTACTGAGAGCAAGGAGATGGATAATCTGAGCAATAAATACTACGAGATATACATCGTATTTGTTCACGAGAATCTAAAGACCTAAGAGTACGATGCTATTTACATGAATTTCGGTAAACTCGTATTTGAATCACTATCTTAAAACTGGAGTTATTCTTATTATTTGAACTACGTTCAAATTTGGTCCCTTCTATGGTACGTAGGCAGCTTGGCTAACCCCAAGTGTAGTCTATAATCATTATCGAGAGACATTTGGTTCGTTTTCGAGGTCATCCTGACTGAAGTAGCTCAACCCAACTAACCGACCTTGATCAAATACATAAATGATTAAGTTAGAAGTTAGAAATCTGATTGTTAGTGAGTAATTGTTAACTGATCAGTTATTTATTAGTTCATTAATTTTCTATATTTATTTGCTAAATCTAGTTGATTAGTCAGATTAGAGATGATAATTAAATTAGTTCATGTTAATAAATGACATAATAAATGATTCTGCTAACATGAATTGGTAGGTAATGTAATTTACTGATTCATTCGATACGTTTATTGTGTCAATCAAATTTTAGTATTAGATAGAGCGTACAAGATAAATAAGAGAATGTTGCCTACCAACAAAAATGGCCCTTAAATATTCAAAGTTTATAATATGTGTGAACTCAGACTTCATTTGGTTGCTGCATATGATTGAAGGGATAATTACATTGTACATACATGAGGTATTGTGAAATTACAAAAAACATCCCCTAGTTCAATAAATTACATCAAACATCCATATAGTCCGGCCTCTAACATTGAGCACCTTCCGTTAGGGTTCTGTTAAATTTTAGGTGAACTTTCAAAAATGCCTCTGACTTTTTCTGGACCAGAAGACCAAACTTTTCTTGGACAATTATACCCTTTTGGTGTTATTTGTAATATTTTATAGAAGTATAGGTGTTATATGTAATGTTGTGTGTGTAAAGTATATACATAATTATTTATAATTAAAAATTATAATCAACAAAATAAAAATATTATAAATTATTAAAATTATAAAATAAAAATATTATGTGTAAGATATCATTTTATTCTTTAAAGTAAATTAATATATAATAGTTTAGGCTATATAATAGTTTATATAAATAAATTTAAAAATTGTATTTTAATTAACTAAATTTCTAAAATAAATTACTTATTAATATATTAATTTATAAATAAATAAAAAAGTAAAGAAAAAAAAAGAAAAGAAAAGAGGGAGAGGGGGGTGTCGTCTTCTCCACCCCATCCCACCCCCCAATGCAGTACACACACACACAAAATTACACACAGTCACACACACAATTACACGCACACGCGCGCACACACACACTTACACGCACAAACACACACAATTACACACACACACACAAACACAAACACACACAATTACACACACACAGAGTCACGCACACGCACATAGTCACATTCTAAGATAAAATATACATATGTACATATACATATACATATATACATATATAAGTATTTTACTTTTAAGTTTATTTTTTTATTTTAAAATTGGTATTAGAATTAAATATAGAGAGATAAAGGGGCAATTTGGTAATTGAGCTTTTCTTCATTTTTTAAATTTTTTTCTTTTTTTAAAAACAATATTCAATAAGGGCATTTAGGTCTTTTATCACTTTCTATCCATTTTTACATCAAGACATGAAAACCTTGGATGTTAGATGTAATTTATTGAACTAGGAGATATTTTTTGTAATTAGGCAATACCTCAGGACCCCCAGTGTAATTATCCCTAGGATTGAATGTGATAAAATTATACTTGATTGTTATGGTAGAAATGAAGGGATGCATTGGCAAAAAAAAATTTGGTTGCAAAAATAAATGAAACTGATATCCTAAAGATTTATTTTCAAATTATTTGGTTGACATTTTATATAAAGATGGATTCAATAAAAAATTCCAAAAATACCCTATTCATTTTCTTGGATTACCAAGATTACCCATATAATTCTTTATTTAAATAATTTAGCTATACAGAATTACTAAGGCAAGAAAGCCACATAAATCAATCACCAACAAGGCAAAATGTGAATTATCTATTCCGCATACAAACAAAATTCATTTTCTCACTTTTCGCAACTCTAGAGAATTAAATATAATTTAACCTTTTCATTATTCAATCTTCCTCTTCCTTCGTTTTAGGAAGAAATCAATTTAAAAAATATTAACTACCATCATTATTTATCTTCCTATGTAATCACAATTTCATTCTTCAGATTTGATTCTTAATCCTAGAATATGATGTGGAAATAATTCCATCTGTTATGTGCATGTGGGCATATCAAATCTTTCTGGAGCATTAGACTCGCGAGATCAACTTGGAAATGAGTTATATAGCTTCTTCTCTTTGTGAATGCTTTATTTAGTATTAGTTATTTAATTCTGCAATATTTTATGTCTTTGGCATTCACATGGTTGCAGTTGCACTTGCACGGTATGTTCATTTTATATATATTGTTGATATGCGCACGTGATATAATTCATATTTTGTATTATTCTGTTTCCCTATGGTTATGACATGTGTTACTTAAACTCTGTGAGTATACATCTTTGTGAAACAATGTTATACGTGATAAGGTGTATCAATATGAAAATGAATGTGTTGTGCTTATTTTTAGGCCCAAATTGTGGGGTGGATATAGCTGTGTTTGGCTGGGCAGGTAGCAGATTGCTGGTCTTAAAAGTTCACAGCTGTCCACTGTCCAAGTTCCCCTATTCATGATACGGATTGCTACATGTCACTTCACTCATGATATGAGTGAAGTTGAAGTTGAATATATTTTTGGGTGAAAGAAACAAGAGGATCAAAGTGTCTTGGAGCCGAAATCTAGTTCACCAAGAAGCTCAAGTCATTCAAATCCATCTCTCCCCTATTTTGTAGAAGTTTTTGAGTGATTCTTCGAGAATCATTTTAGTGGATTGCCTCCGAGTGATAAAGGAGAAGAAGGACGTAGTTGAAATTATACCACTCAACGAACGTTACAAATATTGTGTGCTTTACTTTACCGTCGATTTCATTATTGTCATATCATTGCATAATCGGTTAAGTAAACACATTGGGAAAATCATTCAAAACTAAAAGCAACTAAGGAAAATATTTGAGATGCTAAAAACTTTCAAAGAGAAGACTTTAAATCATTCCGCTGTGCTAACACTGATTAAAGAATTGAACACTTAAACCTAATTGGTTATAGTATTCAAATCTTGAGTCCAAGTTAATTTTATCAAAACAGTCTTCAGGTAGACGCTCAGACAAGCGCCTACATTTTCAAACGTCCGCAACTTTTTGCATACGAAATTTTGAAGTCGAAAAAGATTTCAGGGTCTATTCAAACCCCCCCCCCCCTTATAGACCCTTTCGTATGCCACTTGGGACCAACAAGTGGTATCAGAGCGGTTGAAGTTGAAATTTTTAAATTTCCAAGTAGAGGATAGTTTTTCAGAGCTCAAGGCTTTTGAGTTCGAGCTAAATTCAGCAAGTGATGCAGTTTGTAGTCCAGTGATAGAATCTGGAGCGCTAATAGCGTCAGCTAAGGGTAAATCGGGTAATAAGGGAAAGGTGTCAGAAATTAGTGATGAAGAGGAGTTAGTGTTGCTAAATAGGTTCAGAAAGTTTCTGAAATATGAGAAGAAAGGGAAACCTCCAAAGCATCAAGGACATAATTCCTATCAAGCATCTCCTCCCACTCAACAACAGTATCAAGCGCCTCAATATTCTGCTCATCCTCCCTCAACGCTGATTCAGTACCAAGCGTCTTCTCCACAGAATCTCTCTGCGCCAGTGGTCTTAAAACCACAAACTGCAAGGTTAAAAAATGAACAGAAATTGAAAACTAATCTTTGTTATAATTGCAGGAAACCAGGGCACTACCAGGTAAATTGCCCTTATCCAAACGTATCCAAGCCTACAAGGCAGGATTACTTAGATAGAAACCAATTCAGGAGCAAACTTCGTCAACAAGGTCCGCTAGCGGAATCAAAATCAACGTCCACTACTTAAGATTTGGAGTCTTTAGAAGAGAGAAGTGATGATGATGAACCAGTGGATGATTCAGCGCTAATCTGTCTCATGGCTAGAGATGATGAAGCGTCTTCAGACTCACTATCTGAGGTAAATACTGAATTAGCTTATCCTCTTTCTTATGAAGAATTGCTTGACAAGGTAAAAGAATATTATAAAGATTGTCAAGATGCCACCAGATTATATCAAAATCACTCTGATGAGATATCAGCACTCAGAAGTGAAAATGTGACGCTCAAGGTAGAGTTGCAAGTTCAGCAACAATGCATTGAGAAGAACCAATCATTTGAGACTGAAGTCACTCAGTTGAAAAGTGATCTTGACATAATAGTCAAGAGAGAAGCTAAGCTGAATGCTAGACTTGCTAAATCAGAGCCGGTTGTCTCATCATTGTCTAAAGCTCAAGAAAGCTAGACAATGTGACTGAGGTAACAAGATTATTTGGTGAAAAGACCGGTTTAGGATGCAATAAATTCGGTAAACAACCAAACAAATTCAATGTTACGGCAAACAACTAAGGAAAGGGTGTGTTCTTTGTTGAGAAAGGTTCAAAAAGTCAAACACGTATTGAACCTAAGGATAATGGTACGAGGATAAATGAGAAAGCCAAAGTTGACTCAGGTAAGGGAAAGACGAAAGTGAATGATTCACAAAGAAAGGTTTATCCAAATGCTCAAAAGGCTAAGGAGAAACCTTATCACTGTGAATCAAATGCTCAGCGTCAAGCGCCTAAGGTGCACGCGAAGCCAACGCCAAGGAAATACCAACGTCAATATCCCCAACGAACAAGGTCATATTATCAATACTATGATGATTCTGATTACGATTAGGATTATGATTACTATTATAATCCAGGATATTATTATACACCCAAGAAGCACACACAACACAAGGTGCAACCCAAAAAGGCTAATCCTCCCACAATGAAGACTAAGCAAATATGGGTTCCTAAAGTTCTAATTCAGACTAACGCTACTAATGTTAAAGGACCCAAGTCACAATGGGTACCTAAAAAGAACTAGAACTTCCCATTGAATGTAGGTACCTAGAGCCAGAGCTGATACATCTGTTTGGTACATCGATAGTGGGTCGTCAAGGCACATGACAGGCTCCAAGGATCTCTTGATCAACTACTGAGCTACCAATGGTCCTCAAGTTGTATGTGGTGACTACTCTAAAGGTAAAACCAAAGGTATAGGTGTTGTGCATAGGGGAAACATCATGATAAGTGATGTATATTATGTTGAGGGTCTTAAGCATAAGTCAATTTTGTAATAAAAGTTTTGAAGTAAAATTTTTAGGTGACTATATCATTGGATCACTTCTTTATCTTACTGCTAGTAGACCAGATATTATGTTTTCGGTATGCATGTGTGGACACTTTCAAGCCGATCCTAAAGAGTCACACTTAATTGCTGCCAAGAGAATCCTTAAATACATAAAAGACACACAAAATGTGGGCTTATGGTATCCAAGGGACTCTCCTTTTGAACTAATTGGTTACTCAGATGCAGATTTTGTAGGATGCAAAATAGATCGAAAGAGTACTAGTGGTACATGTCAATTTCTAGGTGATAGGTTAGTTTCATAGCATAGTAAGAAATAACAATCGATAGCTACCTCTACAGCTGAAGCTGAGTATGTAGCTGCAGGAAGAAGTTGTGCACAAATTTTATAGATGAGGCAGCAACTTAGAGATTATGGTTTAATCCTAGGTCCAACCCCCATTCATTGTGATAACCAAAGCGCCCTAGCCATGACTCAAAACCCTGTTCTTCATTCCAGAACCAAACATACTGACATTAGATACCATTTTCTTCGTAACCATGTTCAAAAGAAAGATATCTCCATGCACTTCATTGGAACTGACAAACAACTGTCAGATATCTTCACCAAAGCGCTTAATGAACAACGTTTGCTCACTTTAATAAGTGAACTAGGTATGATTGATTTAAACGCTTAATCACTATGCATCATACTTTAGTAGGCATACAATTTAGGGGAAATCCACTTTATTTATGTCCAAAAAAGATTTTGAAAAGTTGTTACAAGTTATCAAATTTAGGGGGGATACTTGTACAAGCCCAGTAAGCGTCAATGATCAAAAATGTTTTATATTTGCATAGATCATCAACGCTCACTATTTATGCCTGATAAGTTAGACGCTAAAAAACTTAAAAGATTTTAACTCAAGCGTCAAACAAAGTTTATCGGATAAATTTATTTAGCGTTGAATATTATTCTCTTCAACACTAAGTAAAGGTATTTATAAAACTATGCATTATTTTAAAATATTCAGTGACGTGATGGATAGACTCAAAGATTCATTTTGATCTCTATTCACGTGCTCCTATCACATCGAACTGACGGGTAATCAAAACTTTTCAAAATGACGGTTCAGAGTAAGTACATGTTTGTGTACGTGTCAGTGTACCATGAGATCTAGAGCGTGCGTTACACTATGAAAATGCCAAATGTCTTTCAAAATTTACTCCAGACGTGAAAATTTTTATACATGGGAGTTACCAAATGTAACTTTACTTGTTTTTTGGGATCTCACATCCGCAGTTAAAGCTAAAAATGGCTGAAATTCATCAATTTTACATGTGGCAAAATCATATTGACAAGAGAAACCGTAATTTTCAGCAGTCTCATTTAAAAAAAAAATTTGCAGAAAAATTACTTTCACTTTTTACAAACACTCTGCAAGAAAACTCTCTCTTGCTCTCTCTCTCAAGCGAAAACTTCTTTGAATCTCTACTCTTTCAAAACACTCAAATGCCACCAAAGAAATTCATCAATGTTACTGAAGAGGCGATCAAGGTCAATGGGGGCCCAGTTGTGGACTGGGAGTACTTGTCTGAACAAACTGATATTCCGATGAAGGATATGCTGGAATCTGTCGCCAAAGCGGGGCTGCAAATGTTCTTGACCAGATATTCATATTGCTTCGCCGATGAAGTGGCTGCTTTCTGGAAAACTGCAAAGCTTTTAGAGGAAAAGAACTCTCTCTCTTGCTCCTTCTCCTTCCCAAAGAAAAGTCTTATTCAGGAAGTTATCTTATCCGCAGAGTCCATAGCCAAGAACTTCAAGTTGCCGAATCAGGGTGAGCCTTTGGAGTTTATCTCCGCAAGTCAGATTGAAGAAGCTTGGGCAAAGATTCGTTATTATGATGGAGAGGAATATAAGCCCAACTTCGACAAGAAGGACATTTTGCCTAAGTATCATCTGTTGGCAGACTTCAGCAGCAAATTTATTGAATCCAGAGTGGGAACTTTCAACAAGTCTCCCCACTGCAGTTTCGGATGATGATCGCCATACTCATGGATATCAAAGTTAACTGGAGTGAGTAGGTGTTCAGAAGGTTTAGGGATTGGGATTGTTTAGAGACCGTCAACAAGCCCTATGGAATTGTTCTGAGTGATCTGCTATTCAGAATAGATTGCATCAATTTTGCTGGCTAACCTCTGGCCAATGCTAAATTTTTGGGGAAGAAGATCGTGACAAATCTCTTCAACCCACCGAAAGTTGGTGGAGCAGCAAAGCCTTTGTCTGAGCGCCAAGTTGTGCGTGAAGCGTCAGATTAAGAAGCTGAGCGTCCTACTCCAAAAGAAGCCATGAAGCGTCCGGCTGTGCAAAAGAAGAGGGCTCCCAGAAAGCGTAAGGCTGCTAAAGTTCCATCTCCTCCCAAAGGCATTGATGACAATGAAGAAACTGAAGAGGACGTGGAAGATAAGATTCCACTAATCATGAGGCGGAAGTTGGTCTCAATAATTAAGAAATTCAATTTTGATGAAGAGCCAACTATCCCCGATGCTCCTACCAAAGCGTTCAAGCCTATCAAAGGGTCAATGTTAAGAAAATATTCAAGTGACCCAGAGGCTCAGGCAAGCATCCATCAGTTCCTGTTCCAACAGAGCCTGAGACTGTTGAACCAAGCGTTCAAATTCCAGAAACAATTGATGTTGAGACTAGTCCTCAGGGTAAGTTTATTTCTTCCCACATCGTTTCTTTTCCTACATCTGTAGAAGATTCTGCTCTTATAGAGGATATATCTTGTGCTACAGCTCTCATTGCAGACGCTGTTGAAGCACCAGTTGATGTCCACCTGCATGTTAACTTGGAGAAAGTGGTGGCTATTGCTAAAGAAGTTGCAGTAGAGGCGCTCTCTGAAACTCAGAGTGTCGCTGTGGATCCCGAGAGACCTATTACAGAAGGGGTCCAACCACCACTTATCTCAAAGGTTACAGCTGAGTCACACTTAGATGAGGTAAGTGTTGCTGAAGACACTACAAAACCAATGCATTTGTTCAAGTTGGATCCGTTGAAGACCATTGATCATTCGATCAATGTACCCCCAGCCTCTGAAGAAGACTTTATTCCCATAAGCTACAATGAAGACAGATACATTGTTGCGGAGAATGAAATCTCCATGATGGTAGAGCATAACCATATTTTGTGTCAGATGATGTACAACTCAGAGTTGACAAATGTTGAGCGTGCATACTATTTGGCTATTGCCAACGGTGAGGAAATTGATCAAGTGCCTGCTTCAGTTGCCATATATGAGAAGCGTCAAGGCCAAATAACTCACCTAGCTGATGTGGAGTTGGCTTATTTCTTGGACATGGGCCACAACAAGCCATCTGAATTTGCTCTAAGAAATTACAAGATCAGCGTCTATGAGTGTCTCCCTGTTGATTTCCTCAATCCATCAGAGGAAATCTTGAATCGCGATGGTTATTCGCATTTTCCAGAAGTGGTGAATAGTATTGCAAATCCATTTCGTCTATGGAAAAATAAGAGCGCCCATGTTGGTGAACGTGCAACGTCCATTAAGGACTGCGTTCAGGAAGAAGCCGACGACTTCTTCAATAGCGTCTGGAACGCTAATTACCAAGTGGATCGCCATAGATTTGAGGCTATAAGAGATACTTACCATGAGGGCATAAAGGCCATATGCAATGCTGGAGCAGAGTTTTACATGAATGAAGTGACCTGGTGTGAAGCTTATGTTGGCAACAAATACTCTTTTTAGGAGTTGGTTAACGCTCCACATTTTTTTGGCATAGGCATACATGACAAGAAGCTTCAGTTTGCTAAGTATTGCCTCCAGAAGTGTTCGATGCGAGTAGGACCAATCTCTAACTTACCAAGCGTCAGACAACCAGTTGAGACCTTTCGGCAAGCAGCACTCAAAAGGCTTGCAGAAACTCCTCTCACCTTCTTTGGCAAAGTTTCCAGCAGCCGCACCAGATCAGTGTCTAATTTGTCTATCTCTCCCAGCCATTGTGACAAGAATACACAGTAGATGGTTAAGATTATGGCTCCAGTGAAGCACTTCGATCACATCTTCACTGCAAATCTACAAAAAAGAAATAGCTCAATCATCAATTCTTTCAAAGGTTACCCATTACTCCCCTCCATCAGATAAGAGCTAAGCAACCGCTACTCATTCGTCATTTCTTTGCTGGAAAGAAATTAAGGCATAACTCAGACCGTTTATCCGTATTTGGAAGAGTATTACAGATGCTATGTTGTAAACACCAATCCTCCTTGTCTTCTTACAAATCGTATAATAGCCTTCTTTCTGACTTATCACACAGACGAACTTTTTGTATCCCTCAAGCGAAGTTAAGGCTGTTTCTAAACCATGTGCTGGACATCCTAGGTCCAATGTGGGTTAGGGTCGTGGACAGTCCTCTCTGCACAATTATTCAGGGCACCTGCATGTCAAAGCGTCGTCTCTACAAGCTTCTTGACAGTGCCACTGATTTTCATACAGGCACAGTGCTCGCTAAGCTGAACTTCAAATTTGATTATTATCACCGTATGCTGCCAGCGCCTGTGGAAGTCCCTGTGCCAGAATTCCCCTCAGTTGAGCCCATTGCTCAAGTGGACTTGGCTGCTCAAAGCGTCCAAACAGAAACGAAACCTCAAGCGCATATTGTGGCTGCTATTGCTGAAACTTCCTCTATTCTTGAGGTTGCCAGTGTTTCTGACACTGAAATTGAGCGTGCACCCACAACTGTTGAAGCGTCTCTACTAGAGTCAAAGCTTGATGCTACAGTTGCTGAGGTTGTTGAGTATGCTGGCAAATTGGACCAAGAGTTTGCTTCAGCAACTCAACCCTCCCTTGAATCCTTGAAGACCACTTCCAAATTTAAGCTGAAACCAGTTCCTCAAACGGTTATTCCTCTTGAAGCTGGTGGTCAAAAGTTTACTCCAATTCTGTGAGAAACATTAGAAGAAGTGCGCGATCATGCTGTACAAAGTGCAGATGCTCTCCATTGGATTCAAGAAGACCTTGCCAAGATTGAATCACAGAATTTGGATACTCAAATTATCCATATGCACGGAGCTGCTCAAGCTGCTATTGCCAAAAGTCTTAAAGCGTTTCAGGAAATCGCTGACGCTAATCGTGCAGCTCAGATTGAAATGAAAGAGCAGTTCGACAAATGCATTGATGATCTAACAACATCTATATCACAGATTGCTCATCAAGTCGGTATTCTAACAGAACACATTCTCAAGACTGATGATGGCAATAAGAGGGAAAAGAGGAAAGCACCGAGTTCAAGAGCTACCAGTTCATCTACCAAATGTCAAGAACTTCAGCCGGTGCTAACTCAAAGTATTCCAAGTCAAACTCTGCCTCCTCCTCCTCCACTTAATTATGAATCTCGTTACCCTTCTTGGGGTGCTACTGTTGGAGCGCCTAGTCGCCGATCTAGGTTTTCTCCTATTACGCAGAGAGCTGATTTGCCAGTGCTATCTCAAGAGTACCTTGAACAATTTGATGTTCCAATACAATGAGCACCTCTCCCAGAGCCAACTGATCCGAAAGTAATTGCTATGGAGAAGCAGATGCTAGGGTTCAACCAACCATACAGAATTTGCCTAAGGCGTATTAGCATTGATCTAACAGAATGGGATAAGCGCTGGATTGCTTTCAAGAAAAGAAGTAAAGAAGAAAAGAAGAGCATCGTCAATGCAGACCATGCTGCAATGAAAGGACTAGAGAATCTTCTAACTGAAGCAATCAGGGCTGAAATATCCAGAAGATATAGCATATCAAAGAAGCGCAAGCTTTAAGAGACTTCTCAGAAATTTCATGATCTATATTCTTGTCTCTTTGTATCTTTTATTTTTTTGTTGTACATGCCTGTACTTACATTGATATATTAAAGTGCATTTCTAGCTAAAACATCTCGTAGAGTCTTTAACTAACCTTAACTAACTTTATCTAACCTGTTTTAAAGCTAACTTTTGTATTTTGGCTGTCTAACTCTTGAACTATAAAAGAGTAAGTATTGCCATCATCAAAAAGGGAAAAAATGTTAGGAAATTTCTTGTTAGATGTTTTGATGATGAAAATTAGGATTTATGTTAGACCCCAAAATATATAAGTTTGATTTTATTAGAAATCATGTACAGGCTTTGAGCGTTAAATTTGTATAAGGCTTTCTTTATTTGTATTCTAGACTGTTAAGCTAAGTAGTCTTAGACTGAGCGTCTAATATTATTCTAAGTGAGTTTATCAGTAGTTAGGTCTGAAGATTCAAGTGTCTGAAGTCTGAATGAAGATGAATATTTCTAGCAAGCGTCTAAGCGTCAAGCTATTCCAAGCTTTGATGTAAAGTTTCAGCTAAGGATCATTCAGTATTGAATGAGTGTCTATCAAGACAAGATTTCACCTGAATTTATTCCGAAGTCCAGAAGGAGTTTAATACAAATATTCCAGGAGCATTATTGTCTAAGGGACATTAATTTCAAATGTATTAAATGCTGATAAGAGCATTAAATGTGATAAGCACTTCAGGACGTACGGAGAAGCCTTCCCATTGGACTGTCAACTTTACAAGTCTGCGGCACCAACTCTTTGCAGCAAAATTTCAGGGAAAAAGGACGAAAGTTGTTGACGCGTGAGAGTGAAAGACACGTGCCTGACTATGTGTCCAACGGACACTTTACCCGAGAAAGTCTGAAAATAGAACTTCAGCAACAAGCCAAAATATACAACAACAAGCTTACAAGCTAAAACCCTGTTGCATTGAATTCTCATTTAAACTTTCAGAAAAGCTCTAATATTCAACTCAAACATTCTGTTTGCTTTTCTCCAATCCCTGAGACAGTCAACCAATATCTCAAACATCTTTTTCAGTAGAACCCTACACTACTATTGAGATATTCTAAGTTGTTTGAATTTCCAAAAATCAAACAAAACGTTAACAAAACCCCTGTCCAGCCTCACGTTCTGAGTGAAGTTCAAGTTGGATACTTGCATTATTTCTGGGTGTAAGATGAAAGAGGATCAAAGTGTTTTAGAGCAGAAATCTGTGTGATCAAGGGGCTCAAGTCATTCAAATCCATCTCTCCCCTATTTTGTAGAAGTTTCTATGTGATTTTTCGAGAATCATTTTAGTGGATTGCCTCGGAGTGATAAAGGAGAAGAAGGACGTAGTTGGGATTACACCACTCAACGAACCTTACAAATATTGTGTTCTTTACTTTACCGTCGACTTCATTATTGTCATATCATTACATAATCGGTTAAGTAAACACATTGGAAAAACCATTCAAAACTAAAAGCAACTAAGGAAAATATTTGTGACGCTAAAAACTTTCAAAGAGAAGACTTTAAATCATTCTCATGTGCTAACACTGATTAAAGAACTGAATGCTTACACCTAATTGGTTATAGTATTTAAATCTTGAGTCTAAGTTAATTTTATCAAAATATTCTTCAGGTAGACGCTCAGCCAAGCACCTACATTTTTAAGCGTCCGCAACTTTTTGAATACGAAATTTTTGAAGTCGAAAAAGACTTTAGAGTCTATCCAACTCCGACCCCCTCTTCTAAACTATTTCGTATGCCACTTGAGACCAACAACACGTGTCTATTCATGTTGACAGACGTGTCAGTTACGAATCAATCCATAAAAAGGGGTGAGTAATAATGATTGACGCACCCCCTCACTGCCACTTAATACAATAATAGTGCAGTCATGTATCATTGAAAAGACGTGATCATTTATTAAAATAAATTACCAAAGGGATGTAATCATTTATTAAATAAAAATATGAGTGTGATCAGTTATTGACAAAAAGATATAAATGGTTGTTATAGGAACCACAAGATTGTTCTTAACTGAGACAATATTTCAACTCGTACCAAGGACACGACTACTTCATCCGCATGAAAGTGAAGTCGATCCTCGCCTCTGTTAAAGAACTGATATCACCATTGTTGGTGATTGAAGATGATCAGATGAAATAGAAAGAAGAAAGAAGGAAAGAGAGAGAAGAAACATTACAACCGTATATTATTGAATGATAAATTGGTCTTTTATTTTACAAAGACTAACAAATATATATAGTGCTAATCTGAAACTAACACTTCTGCCACCTAAGCACCTATATGACCACTTACATCTTTATACAAAGAAGCCACCTCACATATATATATATATATTAAGTGTACAAGACATACACTTCTCAATACTCCCCCTCAAGTTTGTTGTCCATATAAATTAAGGACACCAAACTTGACCATTAAGTGTTCAAATTGATTTCTACTCAAAGGTTTTGTTAACATATCTGCTGGTTGATCTCCACTTGGTATATACTCTGTGCTGATAACACCTTGTTGAATCTTGTCTCTAATGAAATGCAAATCCACTTCAATATGCTTGGTTCTCTCATGGAATACTGGATTTGCTGCTATTTGGAGGGCAGATTTACTGTCACTGAAAACCTTGACTGGCTTCAATTCATTCAGGCCTAAATCTTTGTAAATGCCAAGAATCCACAAAAGTTCTGCTGTGACTGCTCCCATTGCTCTATACTCAGCTTCTGCTGAACTTCTAGAGACTGTGCTTTGTTTCTTAGACTTCCATGACACAAGAGAATCTCCTACAAATACTGCATACCCTGTTATAGATCTCCTAGAGATTGGACATGAAGCCCAATCACTGTCACAATAGGCTCTCAAAACAGGAGAATTGTTAGAAGAAAAGAACAAACCAATCCCAGGCTTGGCTTTCAAATATCTCAAAATTCTGTTCATGGCAACAACATGTGAATTCCTAGGTTTATGCATGAATTGGGTCAACAATTGAACACCATAGCTTATATCTGGCCTAGTAATACACAAATATATTAATTTTCCCACAATTCTCTAAAATTGTGGAATATCCTGAACAAATGCATCTTGATATGCATTCACATTCTCATCATATAATTTCAGATTAACTTCCACAGGGGTATTAACTGGTTTACAACCTGTCATACCAGTTTCAGACAATAAATCCAATGTATATTGTCTTTGATTCATACAAATGCCCCTAGAAGATCTAGCAATTTCAATCCCCAAAAAGAACTTCAATTCTCCGAAATCTTTCATGTGAAAAGTGGAGTTCAGAAACACTTTACATTCTGAAATTAAAACCTCATCATTTCCAGTGATCAAGATATCATCTACATACAATAAAAGAACAACAAAGCTACTCCCTCTTGAATATGTAAACAATGAATAATCATTTCTGGATTGAACAAAACCAAAAGCATGCACAGATTCTGTAAATTTTTGATTCCACTGTCTAGATGCCTGTTTCAATCCATAAAGGGATTTTTCTAGTTTACATACCTTGTTATGAACATCCTTACCATCAAAATTAAATCCAGGGGGTAGAGTCATGTACACTTCTTCCTCCAAATCCCCTTGAAGAAAGGCATTTGTCACATCCATTTGCCACAGATTCCAACCCTGCATAGATGCTAAAGAGACAACAATTCTGACAGTAACATGCTTAGCAACAGGTGAAAAAGTATCTGTGTAATCAATCCCTTCATGTTGTGTGTAACCCTTAGCAACAAGTCTAGCCTTATACCTCTCTATACTTCCATCAGACTTGTGTTTTATAGTGTATACCCATCTGCACCCCACAGGTCTTTTTCCAGGAGGTAAGTTAACAATAGTCCAAGTCTTGTTAAGTTCAAGAGCTTTAATCTCAACACTCATTGCATCTAACCATCTTTTATCATTCTTAGCCTCAGAATAGTGATTAGGAATATATTCATTAGTTAATGCAGCTAAGTAAGATCTATACTTAGGTTTAATTACATCATAATTCAAATATTGAGATAAAGGATGTTTAGTAGAACAAACAACATTACTAGTCTCTGGAATAGAGGAAAAAACATAATCCTTACTCCAAACTGGAGGCCTAGTATGTCTAGTTGACCTTCTCAGTAACACATTCTGGTTATCATCATGCATATCTATATTCTGAGTATTTTCAGCATTGGTATCAATAACATGTAATGAATCATCATGGTCTTCATTAACAGAATGCAAAATCATCTCATCTGAATAATCAGAAACAACTTGTAAAGGAAAAGATCTATTAGCTTGATCATTATCAGATAAAACATAAGGAAATTTGTTTTCATAGAAGATCACATCTCTAGATACAATAAAGGATTTTGTAGTTAAATCCAAAAGCTTATATCCCTTTTGAGTATTAGAATACCCCATCATCACACATGGCCTTGATCTAATTTGAAATTTGTCACCTTGAGGAAGAATTTTTGCATAGCATAGACAACCAAAAACCTTTAAATGTTTAAAATGAGGTTTTTTTCCATATAGAATATGAAAAGGAGTCTTTCCTTCCAAAATAGGAGTGGGAGTCCTGTTTATAATGTATACAGCAGTCTTAACACAGTCACCCCAGTATTTCATTGGTACAAGAGATTGGAATTTTAGAGCCCTTGCCACATTTAATATGTGTCTATGTTTTCTTTCCACCACACCATTTTGTTGTGGTGTGTATGCACAAGATGTTTGATGAATTATCCCCAAGGAATCAAACAGGGTCTTACAATCTTTACTCAAAAATTCTAAGGCATTATCAGTTCTTATCTTTTTAACTCTCATAGAGAACTGATTTTCAGTATATATAAAGAATTTCTTTAACAAATCATAAACCTCAATTTTGGCTTTCATTAAAAAAATCCAAGTACTCCTTGAGAAATCATCTACAATAGTAAGAAAGTACTTCTCATTAGTATATGTATTCACACTATACGGACCCCATACATCAATGTGCAAAAGCTCAAATATAAAGGATGTACAACTGGTCCTATCAGGAAAAACAGCCCTACTATGTTTAGCTAAGGGGCAAGTAGGACAATATCTAGTATTGTTCTCAATCTTTACATCCAAATCAGGAAGAAAACTAAATCTAGAGAAGGACATGTGTCCAAATCTCTTATGCCACAAAGTAGCTTTATTATGCATTACAGTACTCTTATTGTAAACTGAATTACAATTAACATTGAAATGTGTAAAAGACTTAGGAATGGAATCACTAGGGACTGGCTGCAGAAAGTATAGACCATTCTTGAGCCTACCAATCCCCCTGATCATGCCATTCTTCACTTCCTGGATCACACAATAATCAGGGAAAAAACTTATGAACATGTGAGCATCTTTAACTAATTTTGACACAGAGAGCAAGTTATGCTTGAAATCAGGGACATACAATACATCATGCAAAGTTAAACCATTGTTCAATGCCACAGTTCCTGAATACTCAACTTTGCTCTCAAAGCCATTAGGTAATTTTACTTTAGATATCAAATTATGCCCATTCACATAAGAATCATATAATTGGAAATCACAAATCATATGTTGATTTGCACCTGTGTCAATGATCCATTCATGAAGTCTAACATTATGAGTTTCAGAAATACCTGCATTGTTAACACAAGCAGTGGTCATATTTGATGCATTATTCTGTGTATTGTCCTGTGAAGAAGTCCCAAGAAGTTGCATCAGCTGCCTATATTGTTCCTGAGTGAAAGTAGGCTGAGCTGCTTCATTCAACACACTTGTGGTGTCTTGAGAATCCACCACAGAATTCACACTGAATCCTCTTCCAGGATTAACCAAAGTTCCTCCCCTGTTACTTCCTCTGCCATAACCTCTACCACCACCTCTTCCTCTTTTCCCTCTACCCCAGCCAGGTGGATAGCCAATAAGCTTGAAACATGTTTCCTTTGTGTGGCCTGTGAAATTGCAGTGTTCACAGACTGGAGAAGGTGTACCAATTTTATTTTGAGAGGCAGTGGTTTGTAAGGCAATAGAATTCTCAGGAGGTTGATTATTAATGCCTCTTTGTGTCTCTTCATTAGATACCATGGAGTACACTTATCCATGTGTTGGGAGAGGCATCATCATCAGAATCTGAGATCGTATGGTTGAGTAACACTCATTCAACCCCATCAAGAACTGCATCATCTTCAGTTGAGAGCAAAATTCAGAATATTCTTTGGTAATTTCTTTTGCAGGTGAAGGAGTCAAAGAATCATACTCATCCCAAAACATCCTCAATCTTGAATAATACTCAGTCACTGATTGTGTTCCTTGAGTTATTGTATTGATCTCTTTATACAACGCATACAATCGAGCTCCATTGATGCGATCAAACCTCTCCTTGAGATCTTTCCAAATCAGGTGTGCTGATTCACAATAAACCACACCGTGTATCAAGTCTCTACTCAAGGATCTATGAATCCAAGCCTTGACCAAGGCATTACATCTCCTCCACTGGTGAAATTGATCGGAATCTTCTTCCGGTGCAGTGCAAGAACCATCGATGAAGCCAATCTTATTCTTTGCCTCTAAAGCAACAATCATCTCTCTATTCCAGACCTTATAATTGTTTGATCCTCGTAATACCTCTGTCACCAAATCTAAATTGGGCGTATCCGAGGAATGAAGATACAAAGGACTCTGGAAATTGATTGCAGTCGATGTGTTCTTCGCAGTTAACGTTGTCTCCGCCATTGAAGAAAAGAGATTATGCGCAGCAAATCAAGAATTAGGTTTAATGGATCGATTTATTAGGATTTATAGGAAAAAAATCGATCAAGCAATTGATCGAGAAATTAGGTTTTTGAACAATTGATTTGATTGCGATTTGAGAGGAAGAAGTACCGCTCTGGTACCATGTTAAAGAACTGATATCACCATTGTTGGTGATTGAAGATGATCAGATGAAATAGAAAGAAGAAAGAAGGGGAGAGAGAGAGAGAAGAAACATTACAACCGTATATTATTAAATGATAAATTGGTCTTTTATTTTACAAAGACTAACAAATATATATAGTGCTAATCTGAAACTAACACTTCTGCCACCTAAGCACCTATATGACCACTTACATCTTTATACAAAGAAGCCACCTCACATATATATATTAAGTGTACAAGACATACACTTCTCAATAGCCTCATTACTCATGCTGATGAAGGGGGGCTTAATGATGTATCAAATATTGTTATTTTTGGCCCATGTTATTTATACAAAGGCTCAAGGCCCAATATAGGCTCAAAACTCATTATAGTAGCAAAGGTCTGTATTAAGTAGCAGGTCAGGTCGTTTCTTGACCCGACCCTACCACCTGAATCATCTTCCGTCCAAAGGTAGACACTTGTCATTATCTTACAAATGTTCAACAACCATCCGTACAAGGTGTATGTGCTATAAATATCCCCTCGTTTCATTTATTAGAGATTGGAATCTTTAGAATATTCTCTCTAACTTTAGCCTCATATCTCCAAAATAACGAGCCTATAGACTGAGAAATACGTTCCTTTACAAATAAATTTGGAAGTTTGAATCGTCTACCGAGTATGACCCTGGCTACACACATTACTATAGAACTACGTTAATTTGATCCTAATTAGGTACGTAGGTAGCTCTGTTAACACAGAGTGTAGTCTATAGTCAACATTATCATACTCGTAACAGGGTTCAAGTCCTTCCAGACTGACGAGATTCAAGTCCTCCGGATTTGAGTTAGATCAAATTCACATGAACTGTTTTTGTAATTATGAAAGAGGAAGTGGAATAATTTGTAATTTGAGTATGTTGTATGAGAGATACATGTAAATAACAGTAAATAGTATTAACCTTAATTTTTTTTTCTTAATAATTTAATCAATCTTGAATCAGGCCAGTGCAAATATTGCACGGGTTATATGGACGGGTGGCAGTTGACATTGCATTTAGATGAGAAAATTTCTACTTCATGCTGTATATGAGCGAAACAAACTGCCAAAAAACAACTTAATTATCTTGTGTCTTTACCCATATATAGGAAAAATGAGATACTATATGATGATCTAACTGAAAGCTTTGAAGACTGAAGATTCAAATAGTAACTCGAAATCAATCAAACACATTTAATTTGTTGAATCTTGAAGAAAATTATAAAAAAGTTTGTCCAAATAGTCAACCTCCTCAAATATCAAACAACTTGATCAGGATAGGTCTCTTGGCTCACAGAAAAATTCTGATTCAACTCTTTCATTCAATTAAACATCAATATTCTCGGGTCGGATCCCGATTCATTTAAAGGAGGCAAGTCAATATGGAGGGGGGTAGACTCCGCTTGAGGTGGGTGGGTAGGTGCCCGTTGAATGTGGTGGTGCTTGGCTTGTATTAGCTTGTGGATATGTTGATGCTGATGGAGGGTAATGTCCAGTAGACTGACCTGCAATATTGTACAAGTACTCACCAGATCATCACACTACAGAAGAATAAAATGTTCCAAATATATAGTCAAATCTAATATGATCTAAACTAGAATTTCTTGTAAATTTTTCAAGGTTTCGTGGATATTTTAATATTACCTTTTATTTTTCTAATACAAGATATTTACATGCACTATCCATCATTGAATTGGAGTTTTATTAAAGAAAAAGTAGAGAAATAAGATATATGTAATTAAAAGAATCTACAAGCTAACACATTAAGGGTGTACTCGATTGAACTATATATATGAGTGCTACATGCTTGTTTGACAAGAAATAACTGAGATTATGATAGTCATTTACCTGTTGGATAACCACTTGGAGCCTGATGGTTATTGGGCTGTGGAGGGTAGCCTGTTGGAGGATAGGCAGGTGATGACTGATTTAGCCCTGAATTTGGCGGGTAATTAGTATTGGGATATGGCGACGAAGTACGAGGATAAGCATTTGTTGAACTGAAAGAGTAAGGAGAAGGTGCCATTGAACTTGGAGGATAAGGGTTAGGCGTGGCGGTGGAGCAGGGAGGAAATGGAGGCGGTAGGGCGGCTGAGGTGGGAGGATAAGGGACAGAAGTTGGTGGATTTGGAGGGAAAGGAGTTGGATTAGGAGGGTAGAGATAGTTTGTATTAATAGGTGCCGTTGATGTTGGCGTATTCATATTAGGGAAGGGGCTAGATGCGGCAGCTGGGTAAGGGGCAGCCGGGTCAAATGTTTGTGCCGGTGTTTGCCCGTTATATGGTAAAAGTGTCGAAATTGGTGCACTTGGTGTAGAATACGTCTGATGTGGCACATTCTGATTGGTACCTACAAGAAGAGAAATGAATAAATGCAAAATTAGAAATATATGGTTTTCTAGTATTGAACATTAATATGCTATATATATATATATATATATATATATATTTTGGGATGTGAAGGGGTGGGGGGTGGTCATACCAAGGGCTGCCGGGTGCTGGTTACCGGAGAATGAAATTGGTGCTCCAACCATGGTGTTAGAGATGAATGTGGAGTTGTTTGTCAATGTTTTGAAAATATGAGTTCTATTATATATGACTATGTCTATGAGCAATAAGAAAGGGAAGGAAGCATCAAAGAAGCTCTTGTATTAAGAGTTGACTTGGAAAAGTCATACATATATATCCTCTACAAAATATCGAGAACAATTAAAATCATTTCCTGTTTCAACCATGAACAATATCCGTACATAAATAAAATTCGATTTATGAAAAAGAATAACATGTCAACTAGTGGAATGTCACTTCAGAGAGAAGTTTGTATATTACCAAGCTGTTCATTGACATGATACTTACCAAGCATATCAATTAGTGGTATTGGTATATATCAAATATTGGCTGGCAAATCAGTCAATATTGCGACAAAGTCAAATCTGAAATTTGTTCAAAGCTACTTAATTAGTTTTTGTCTTGACTCCATACAAAATTTGCACAAAGTCTCCGTGCTTGTCGATACATGCAACTCATAGTCCATTTCTGACACGAAATGGGACAAAGAGTAGTTGACTAATTTTCGATAATTAGATTCAACGCGTAGGCCTTAACTAAAAAATATAGGAATAGAACATGTATTAATACCTTTTTAGAGGTATTTGCATTCATCTCCCCTAAGGTATTACGCTTTAGCAAGAACCTCCCCTCATATATTAATATTTGGCATCCACCACCTTTATGTGCAAAAGAAGTTATAAACTACCTTTTCTATGCTTAATTTATATATTTTTTCTATTTTCTATTTTTTATTTCATTCCTTTGTTTTTCTTCTTAAATCAAAAAAATAATAATTACCCTCATGTGCAAAAGAAGTTATTTTTTATTTAAAAATATGTATAGTAGACAATATATTAAACTTAATTTAAATAAATATAAATATGTATTTTTTCGATTCCCTTTGTGTAGTTCTTGAATTATATTTTTTAATATTTCAATTTTTCTAATAAATTACTAGTGCTTTATTTGTTTTATAAAAAATTAAAAAATTATATATATATATATACATATTTGTATAGATTTACATTATTGCTTATTGTAATAGACAAAAAATAGAAAACTCTTATAGTAATTTCGTTTTAACTTCAATTTCCCATTAAGTATTCTCGTCCTTTTCTTTTTCAATTCATTTTATTTTTCTTTTTTGTTATAAGTAGAAATAAGACTAATAAGAAGTAAAATAAATATAAAGGAAATTAAATATTCACTTAAAAATAAATATTATCATTTGGAATATATCTAATACGATAGTGAAAATAAATAATGAGATTCTTAAATTATCAAACAATACATAAGTCCTTTTTAGTTTCTACTTCAAAATTATTTACAGGTCTTTAAGCAAAGAGATTAATGAAACTACTCTTTTAGTTTTTAGATTTTTGTTTATTTTGTTATTTTGAATGAAAAGATTGTAAAATAGATATTTGAGATGAAAAAAAATACTGATATGAATTTATTGGATATAAAAATCTATATATATATTTTTTTGGGGGGGGGGGGGGGGGGGGGGGGGGTTTAGTAATTCTTACTTTATAATTATTCATTAAAATTATTTGTAATTGAGAATTTTCATAAGCTTAACTTATATTCTTTTCTTTTTTTCTATTTAATAAGGAAAAGGAAAAAAACTAAAATGAAAAATAGAAAATACGAAATATAAATATAAATGTAAATTACGGGTAAAAAAAGGTATTTTTTATAATTTTTTACACAGATGGGTGGTGGATGACAAATTTTAATACATGAGGGGAGGTACTTGCCAAAGCACCATACATATATCGACAATGTTCATACATATACATGAATATTAGTGATTGCGTCCTAAAATTCAATTATTTAATATAATTTTTTTAAAGAGTTTAGTAAACAACACGTCCAATTGCATGTAAATCGTATGACTTCATTAAAACCATAATTCGCATACATAGATATAGTTTAATTTGAGAATATTATATATTCAAAACATAAATAATAATTTAACTAATTAAATAAATTATTCCTTAATAAATTACAATTATCAGAGAAATTAAATATTAACAAATTATTTAAAAAATGAAAATTTTTGATTCATATGAACGGCCGAATTAATATTCAAAAGAGCTAAGGTAATTGAAGGTTGAAAGTTAGATAATAATGTAAATATATGAAATGTTATGTAAATTCATGCTTCATTTATACCTTCTCTTGTTTGATTTTGATGCATGAATTTAACGTTTGTCTTCTTCTTTTCTCTCATTGAGTTCTTTGTTACTTGCAATAGTCTCTTCATTATGACTCAAAACTTGGATATTTACGTAATCTTTTTGTTCCTTATGCTTTAGTTTTTATTTCTCTATTTTCAAAAGACACCGTAGCAATTCTTTCACAAAATCATTCATCATGTCTCCATTTTAAACCTCAATTTGATAAAGATGATGCTTTAATTTTGTCCGCTTCGGTACTATTGAATGTGTCTTTTTTCATTTATAAGATTAAGTTTTATTGATATAAATATATAAAATGTAAAAAGTATGTAAGTTGCACGTAAAAGCTGATGCATGCATAATAGATACAAAATAATAAAATGAGGAAAACATATTTTGTTTCTTGATCTGGTTGTTGTTATCATCGTATTTTAATTTTCAGTTGCTATAATTTTTTTCTAAACAAAGCGCTAGCCGTATTTCAAATAAATATTTTATTAACCTTTTGTCATCTTCAGTTTTGACGATGACGAATAAATTATTTAATTGTCACTAATATCTCTCAATTCATTTTTTTAGACATCATTTTGGAACTATATTTGGAAAATACATCTCATAAAGATCTCAGCTTCCACAAGTATTTAATAGAAATATCTTGTTTTCCTACCTTCTTTCCTTAACTTGTTTTGCAATTGCTCATATATATTTTGTGGCATTGCATCTCTATCTAATCTGATATCCTTGATATGATTTATATTGCCTTTTTCATTAAATCTCATTTAAGGGAAGTATTTTATATGTCTACCTTCCTCCATTAACTATGGCATGCCAGCTACTTATTTAAATATATTTCTATTCTCCCTATCATTGTTTTGATCCTATTTCCTTACCTATGCTCTCGTGTTTCGTAAGTAGTCGTTTGTGCCTATGTTTGGAAGGAGCCGTTCCCATTTTTTTTTTTATCGTGCTTTCTGTTTTATCTATATATACACATCATATTAGTTCAGTCTATGAAACGAATTCTTAAGCTTTCATATAGCATACCATTGATTAAGTGTGTGCTTATTGTTTTAGATTACTTCTCCATGTGTTCCAATGCCAATTCCTACTTGAGATTTTGAGTGACAAAGTCAAGTAAAGCTATTGGCTGTAGTCTCTCAATCATTCCCTTTCGGTGTAAGTGCGGCGCAACCATTTGGTCCAGTATAGTTCCGCTACTAGTTCCGAGGGTGTAGCAGAGTGAAACTCACTTTATTGTACTGAGTGTATTATGTCTTGTTTCATTTATTAGTGTCTGATTGTCCTCTGTAATTTAGCACTTAGTTGGGAATATTGCATTTTTGGTCTCATTCGTTACGAGATTCTCATATTATCTCCCGTAACTCTAAAAATTCTTACATTTGGTTTCAACCGAATTTTCCATCCAAAATTTAATGGTCAACTCTATTAGTCAACATTAATTTGGGCCTATACCAAAAATGAATTTTCAAGAGATGGTATGCCAACCAAAATTTAACGGTCAACTCCAAATTAATCACATATTCTGATGTGAAATAACCCAAGGTGCAAAATAAGATCCATTTTGCCTATTGTTTGATGTCTACATTGACGAATTTGAGTAAGATTTATATATGAAAAATTATATCTAAACACCAATTAAATCAAAATTCTCATGAAAAGGACATATCATATCAACCATAATCATTACATGTTTTTCTCTAACTTTTCTATCATGAAACTATTTTCTTTGAGATGAACATGCCATCCAATTAAAGCCTGATTTTCCCACACTTAGTTATTTACCTTCAATTCTTTGTAATAATTTCCTTCTGGAATCTATTTTGGAACTTCTCAGTTCAAGTGTTTTTAATCTAAGTATTTTTGTCAGTTATACCCTTTTGATTTTTTTAATTCCATTGTGCACTCCGACACATTTTAAAATACCCTAATCCACCCCCCTCTTAAACATACTTTGAGTTGCATATTTCCACTATTACTAATGGTTTAGTTTCATAAACGTATTTGGTAAAATATATAAGATTTTTTATAGTAAAATATATAAGAATTTTAAAATTATTACAAAACTATAATTGGTTGAATGAAATTGAAGGTAATAGAATGTGAAAACATATAGGTATACTCAAATTCTTGAATAAAATATTTAAAAGAACTAAATTATTTATATTCAAAACCTAAAACATTTCCTCCTTAGATTAATTGCGCCACTTTCCAGCAGAATATTGGATTTTGAATGGATTAAGTACGGTTGCAATTGTCGTGGGTAGACCTCTTTACCCGGATGTTTTTACTTTATCCATAGAAAGGATTGACT
Organism: Buddleja alternifolia; assembly: GCA_019426215.1. Lineage (NCBI taxonomy): Eukaryota > Viridiplantae > Streptophyta > Magnoliopsida > Lamiales > Scrophulariaceae > Buddleja > Buddleja alternifolia. Next base: position 19,576,260 of record CM033397.1, on the reverse strand, counting down.
ATGCTCCACTATGTATCAATATGAATGTTAATGATACATTTCTGATAGGAGTCGCTTTTACTTGTTTTTAAGCCCGTTGTGTCTATATTTTAGATTCATCTATCGCCTAAATCTTGCCACATTTGCGTTAATCCGTGTGTTAAGTGGTTTCAGGTCTTAAAAGGATGCAAACTAAGAAAAGGGCGAAAGACAACGTAGAACACGAATCCAAGCCTGTTACCGATGCCCAGGCGCCAATTAAGAGGAAAGAAAGTTCAACACCTGCCGACCGCGCCTAGGTGCCCAGGCGTGTAGGCGCTAGTGTTTCCACGCTTGGGCGCCGTTCTCCTCGATCCCGAGCACCGTCCATCACCACGCCTGGGCGCCGATGAACTTCTTCCCAAGATATATACGACACGTAGGCGCCGCTGTAACCGTTTTTGAAATGAATAAAAGCCAAACTTCTAGCACATTATTGGGGGTGGAAATTTTGGGGGATTGGGATCATTTTCTGAGATTTGAGCCAACTTTTCATCAATCTTTGAAGGGGAAGAAGGGGGACTGAGCTAGAGATTGAAGCTCCAAGCAAGGATTCATCATCAACCAATCCTTATGGAGTTTTACTTGCTTTCATTGCATTTTTTATGTTCATAACTATGTATATGATTGTTTTAGATCTTCTTAAGCTATTGATGATGAGCTAATTTTGTAGAACTAAGGTAATGTGAAAGCCGAATTTATGAGTTCATATATATGAAGTGATCTTTCGTATTAATTCTACTATTGCTTTGTGTGTTAATTTTGTGCTTTTATTCCAATCATATGCTTGATCATCATATGCTTTCTATTTTGCATAATCTATTCATTCGAAAGAGTATAGGTTAGGGTTCAAAGGAATTAACACATCATCCGTAACAAATGAGAAATTGCCCCTAGAGATGGGTAGAGATTTCCAGGTGTTGTTAGCCGGATTTATCCGGGGAAATTCTAGAACATAAATGCATGGTTATTGGTTAGATTCTCTGATAGACATATTCAGAGAAGTGTCAATTAATCATAGGATTATTATAGCCTAGACATCCGGTAATAATTATTTAAGGAATTCCCACCAAAGCAATAGGAGTCTAATAATTCGAAGAGTATCTCATATATATTGACGAGTAAATACGGTTGTAGCATGTGCTTTAGTCTCTTTATCCTACGTGAGGTTTAATCCATAGCTCGCTTCTTCTTTTGTTCTTTGTTTGTTCAATCAATTACTTGAACTTTACTTTCGTTTGTTTTCTTTAATCATAAACTAAAATAGCTAGTCCTTGAGGTTAGACAACCCGGACTTAGTCCGTTTCTATCACTACACACGACTAGTATACTTGCTATAAAAGCACGTTAGGTTCTAGCGTGTCATGTTTTTGACCCCGTTGCTAGGGACTTGTTTATTTTAGTCTTTGATTTTATTGCAAGTTTTATTTTTTCTTTTTCAAGTTCTAATTATAGCCACACAATTTCATAGTCTAAATCTAAAGGGGAAGGTGAAATGGTTGCAAAACACTGTTCGAGACAAGAAACCATTAATAGTCCCACCCCACCCATGGGAAGTATCACCAATGATTAAGGCACCTACTCTACCACAACAAGGACTATGTGAGTCACAGAGACCCGTTGGCGAGCAAATTCAAGCCATAAGGCAATAATTCTTTCCACAACACTACCAAGTGGATATTCTCAATGTGAAGGAAGAATCCGATAATATCGTGGAAGAGCTTCGCCTTATGGTAAAGGACGTATGTTTGGGGATGAAGGAGATGAGTTGTCAACTTGGACACCTCCAAAAGGAAACCTACTTGAGAGCATCCGAGATAGAAAGCCTTGAAACTGAGAAATCTCTTTCTATTCTCTATCAACCTTCTCAAATATGTGTTCCATTTCCTTTAGTTCTAAGACGAGAAAAAAGTAAATTTGATCATGTCTTAGACAATTTGCGAGAGGTGAAGGTTAACGAACCCCTTGTCGATTCTATGGTGCAAATGCAATGTATCTCGAAGCTATGCATGGATATTTTGTTGAACAAGCAACCTTGGGAAGAAGTGCACACAATTAAAATCTACTCGGTGGTTACTCTCCATGATCCTTCAAGGCAATGCAAGGACCCAGGATTTCTTTCCATCCCGTGCACTATAGGAGAAACTAAGTTTGATTGTGTCATTTTGAATTCAGAAGTCGGAGTTAATTTTCTTCCTTATACATGGTTCAAAAAGTTGGGTTTTAACGAGCTTAAGCCGACGTCGATGCGGTTACAATTCGAGGACAAATCATTCAAACACCCAAGGGGAGTTGTCGAGAATGTGCTCGTGAAAATTGACAAATATCATTTCCCGATCGACTTCGTGACTTGTGAGATGGAGGACGCCATTGAAGCACCTCTGATCCTAGGAAGTCCTTTCCTAGCCGCCGGTAATGCCACGCTTGATAAGGTGAATGGTAAGTTAGTCCTAAATATGGGAAGTAAAAGAGTGCGTCTTAATGCATTCAGAGAAAAACATAGACTACAACCTAACACGAACTATTTAAAATTAGATACGTTTAATCTTTTAAGTGTTGAGAAATCACAAGAACACTCTTCATATGATCCATGGAAGATGACTTACAAGAAATTCAAGAAGAAAGGAGTAGTGGGAAGTTTAGTTGATATTGGCCAATCGTTACCCACAACAAGTACTGGGATGAAGCTATGCCCGGAAATTGATAGGAGTGTGAAAAAGTCATCTATTCCACTCTATGATCCTCATTAAGTCGACTTTGAACAGTCGAGTTAATGACTATAAACTAGCGCTTCTTGGGAGGCAACCCAAGCTCTTTATTTTTTCTATATTTTTTTCGTTTTTTTTAGATTAATTAGCTCTTTTTATTTTGTTTAGTCTTTGTTAATTTGTGTTTAAGCATTTTCTTTCTTTGTTTTTTGGCAGGAAACAGACTTCAATTCCACACTGTAACCCGCGCCTAGGCGCCATGTTTATCGCGCCTAGGCGCCGCATTTCCTCAGTCTGTCATTCTGTCTTGCATAGCACGCCCAGGCACTGTGAAGTTCACGGCTCCTGGGCGCCACCCACATCGCGCCTAAGGGTGACCATACCCGCGCCCAAGTGCCGCATGAATTTCAAAGGCCAAAAAACACTTCGAATCTCGGCGCCTAGGCGCCATCATACGCGCCCCTAGGCGCCACTCAGGTATTTATTTCATTTTTTAGTTAACAATAGGTCAAAATCATCATCTCCTCTACTCAAACCCTAACTCCGCCCTGACCCTCTCTTCTCCGCCGTGAATCCATTATTTTTCGCTCCGTCAACAAAGTGTTCCGCCGGCTCGTCGCAATTAATAATTTTCCGCCGCTCTTCTCCACTAATTTGTTTGTCTCTCTTTCACAAAGGTGAGTGATTGGCTCGATTCAATTGTTCATCTACATACTTTTGAGTGGTTTGTGCGCCGAATTGGCCATGGTTGTGTGGAGTTTTGAAATTTCTAATGAATACTTGCGATTTAGACTACTGAAATATTGTTCAGGGCGATTTTGGTTAGAATTGTTGGTGGGTTGTGGCGTTTTGGGCAGATTGATTGGATTCTTGTGATTGGTTTGTGTGGGTTTTGTTGAAAATTACTAGGGTACAATCTGCGAAGTTTAGGGGCTGTTGTGAGCATTATTTGTGCAGTTGTTGTCCAATTTTTGCAAGTTGTTGGTTGTTGAGGATTCGTTTGCTGCATTTGGCGATTGTTGATTGATTCTGTGAGTTTGAGGTTTAGTCGAGAACTTGGTACGCCGAATCATGTTGTTACGCCGCCGGATTTTTTGAAAAACATAAAAATGCTTAAGAAAACAAAATCAAAGGGAAAGAAGAAGGTAGGGGAGGGTTCCTCTAATGTGTCCGAGCCTCCGTTTGAAGCACCTACTCTAGTCAACCATTTCTTACACCCGGATATGGTGATAATCTATCACGCCCTTCAGGGTCAGGTTCTTATGAAGGAGAAGCCCTTCGATACCCGTGCTCGGGCTTCGGTGCGAGCACTCGTTGATTTTCACCATCTAGCATACTTCCGTGGACCACTTGAAGCTATTCGGGTCCCGTGGTTTAAGAATTTTACAGTGCCAGGGCCTTTGCGAGTGTTGGGATGAGGATGGACAACTATAAGATTGAGGTTTTCTTTCCGGATGTGACGGTGGACTTTGATGCTCGGGATATTAGTGTGTGCGTCGGGATACCCATCCCTCAGATTTGTGAGTATTGGGCTTGTCACAAAACTGACGGGACTTTCACCATGTCCTTAGACGAGATTCTTGAGGTGATTGCGATACCCGGCACGACATGGCCGGCCCGGGAGGCCCACTTTCCCCATCGAATTTTACTCCCTGAGGCCAAATTCTGGCTCGATTTCATCTGATTCAATCTCATTCTGAGTGGCAACCGTTCTGAGGTGAACAAAGAGAGGGGGTTGCTCATCTTTTCCATCATGACTCGGAAGAAGATTGATTTCGCAGGGTTGATTCATCAGACTCTATTAGGGCACATTAGGAAGTTGGGCATCGAGCTTACCTCATTGATCGACCCTACACAGGTTAATAGAAATCGTGGGTAGTCTACTGTCCCGAAGAAGAACCATATGATCTTCCCATCTCTGATTACAGCTCTCTGCTCGATCGCACGTGTTGAGGTCTTCCCGACCGAGGGTACAGAGCCGGTCGGCATGCCTTTCTCATTTCCTGATGCCAACGCCCCAGATCCCCCTTCTTCCTCCACTAAGCCTCGCCCTCCAGCTTCTTCTACTCGGGGGACTGGATCTAGCTACACCACATCACATGATGTGGATGCCCTTTAGGAGGATTTACAACAGCTACGGACTGATATACAGATGATGATGAGTGATGGGTGTGCCTATGTCCGTCAGCGTTTTAGAGAGCAGGATGCCTTCTTGGGTTGGGGCCCTTTTGACTATTCAAAGCCACCGCATTTCCCGTATTCCACCGCTCCGCAGCCTGATGACACAGTTGGTGCAGGTGCTTTAGTAGTTAGAGGTGCCGATGATGATGAGCCTATGGAGGGCACAGATGATATGCTTGACATGGATGACCTCTTGGGCGAGGATGAGGATGAGGCTGTGCCCGACATGGGAGGTGATGATGTTAATCGATTGTTTGATGAGTAGATTGATTATTTTGTCCGTTTCTCGTTTTTGCTTGTGGCTATTTGTTTTGTTTTGATATTTTTGGGCTATCTTGTGAAGAATTTATCTTTTCGTAGTTTTGATGCATATGTTAGTTTATGTTTTGTTTTTGTTGTGCAATGTTTTGCTTTCCTTTCCTTTATGTAATGCTTTATGGTTTGTCTGGCTAGCACCTTTTATTGTGTAGTTGTTAAGTTCATTGCCCCAACAGCTGTTGTCAACCTTGGACAGAATTGCATTCGAGGAATCGGGTTTGCTTTTCAGCATCCCGTATGGTGACATGTACTTTTTTCCTCTCTTTTTTGAACATTGGGGACAATGTTCGGGGGTATAATAGATCCATTATTAATGCTTTATGTGTTTCTGTCCAAGTTTGGGGCGTCTTACCTCTACATGTAAAAGTGTGCTAAATTTTAAGCATAAAAAAATTTTCTTTAGGATTTCAACCCGTCACTTGATGCATTGAGATTGGTTAGTTTAAAATCAATGACATGTGTTCACTATCAACTTGGACTTTAATGGATTATACACATCTTTGGCTTGCCCGTGGGATCCTAGATGAGAGTAGATCGTCCTTAGATGACTCACAATCGCACATAAGTCGAGGGTAGAGGAGTTGAATGGATAACCATTTTAAAACACTTAAAGATTTTTCCTGGAAATATTAACCTAGACTTGTCACATGTGTTATAAGTTGAGAAATTAACTTTGTATGCTTAATAATAACGGATGAAGTTGAAAATTGGTATGACTTTAAAAGTCAGGTTAATATGTACTTGGGGCAAAAAACAACATGCCTAGATATTGTACTATTATGCTAATTTGAGCTAAACTCAAGCCAATGAGAGTGTAAATGGAAAGGACCTAATTTTATTTCGTGGCCTTTGACACTCGAGTGAGTAAGCCCTTACAAGTGTCTCTAGACTTAATACCCTAAAGCCGTCAGGTTTGGGAGTTATTGGCTTAAAGCTTGTTACAAAGGTGTCATAGAAAGCCTAAGGGAACTGAACATTGCACATGGTCTAGCCTCTAGTATTTTGAATCAAAAGTGCCATGAATTTAAAGCCTAAAGTGGATGAATTAATGAATTTGAAATGGCTATGAGGTTTTGTTCGATTCTTGTACCTTGTGACTAATCGAAAATTGATAGATATGGAATTAATGTTTGAAAAGTGATAAGAATGTCACTTGGCTATAATACCTTAGACTTATCATCGCTACATCCTTAGGATGGTCTTTTCGAGTTAAGGTGCAATATGAGCAAGTAGGTGATGTGTATACATGTAATATTGAGTTTTAAAAGATGAATTCATGTCATTGCTTTATTATTAATCATGTTGATGTGTGTTGATTGGTTGAGGTTGAAAATCTTTCGATTTTGTGGGTATATCGCATGCAAACCCTCACGAGACTATAACTCGTCCTTTGAGGTAACTAAAGGGTGCAAAGGCTTGTTGCACCTTGCTAAGTGCAACCGTTTACTCCACGAAAGTGAGTTAGGTAGTTTTTCTTTTTGTTTCTCCCTTTGGTTGATGATGTTGATCATGCCCTATAGCTTTTATTCCTCGAGGTCGAGCAATTGATAAGTTTGGGGGGGGGGGTTGATAGGAGTCGCTTTTATGTGTTTTTAATCCCGTTGTGTTTATATTTTAGATTCATTTATTGCCTAAATCTTGCCACAATTGCGTTTAATCCGTGTGTTAAGTGATTTCAGGTCTTAAAAAGATGCAAACAAAGAAAAGGGCGAAAGACAATGTAGAACACGAATCCAATCCTGTTACTGGCGCCCAGGCGCCTGTTAAGAGGAAAGAAAGTTCAGCCCCTGCCGACATCACCACGCGTGGGCACCAATGAACTTCTTCCCCATGATATATACGACACGTAGGCGGCGCCTAGGCACCAATATACCCGCGCCTAGGCGCCGCTGTAACTCTTTTTGAAATGAATAAAAGCCAAACTACAACACATTATTGAGCCAACTTTTCATCAATCTTTGAAGGGGAAGAAGAGGGATTGAGCTAGAGATTGAAGCTCTAAGCAAGGATTCATCATCAATCAAGCCTTAGGGAGTTTTACTTGCTTTCATTACTTTTTTTATGTTCATAACTATGTATATGATTGTTTTAGACCTGCGTAAGCTTTTGATGATGAGCTAATTTTGTAGAACTAAGGCCATGTGAAGGCCGAATTTATGAGTTCAAATATATGAAGTGATCTTTCGTATTAATTCTACTATTGCTTTGTGTGTTAATTTTGTGCTTTCATTCCAATCATATGCTTGCTATTTTGCCTAGTCTATTCATTAGAGAGAATATAGGTTAGGGTTCAAAGGAATTAACACATCATCTGTAACAAATGAAGAATTGCCCCTAGAGATATGTAGAGATTCCCGGGTGCTGTTAGCCGAATTTATCTGGGGAAATTCTTGAACATAAATGTGTGGTTATTAGTTAGATTCTCGGATAGACATATTGAAATAACCGTCAATTAATCATAGGATTATTATAACCGAGACATCGGGTAATAATTAATTAAGGAATTTCCACCAAAGCAATAGGAGTCTAATAATTTGAAGAGTATCTCATACATATTGACGAGTAAATACGGTTGTAGCATGTGCCTTAGTCGCTGTATCATACGTGAGGCTTAATCCATAGCTCGTTTCGTCTTTTGTTCTTCATTTGTTCAATCAATTACTTGCACTTTACTTTTGTTTATTTTCTTTAATCATAAACTAAAATAGCTAGTCCTTGAGGTTCGACAACCCAGACTTAGTCCGTTTCTATCACTACATACGACTAGTATACTTGCTACTAAAAAACGTTAGGTCCATAGAAAGGATTGACTATGCTTGACTATGTATCAATATGAATGTTAATGATACATTTCCAAACCATATCCTCATGTTGTTACGTTTGGCTAATGGCAAGTATAATGGTACTTGTAAGATTGATATTGAGTATAAATGGACGCCTTTGATATGTAAGAAATGCAATTCCTTTGGCCATGTGATGCAAAGTTGTCCGGTGACCAACAAAGTGCAGCGGCCACCTATCAATATTTATGTGCCGAAGAAGATGAATGACCTAGCTACAATGGCCAAGATAGCGACTGTTGATAATGAATGGAAAGTGGACACTCGTTGAAGGGCTGCACAACGAGATACTGAGTTAAATGCTAAAAAGGTTGCATTGAGTAACACGAAACATCCAAGAGAAGAGCATGGGAATAAAGACGATGGGAAATATCACTGTCGAATACTTTTGCGAGTTCTAGTTGAAGATATTCTTGATTACGACCAGGATACATCTCAAGGCCATATAAGCGAAACTGCCCTCGATAATGTGGTTAAATGATACCGTGGCAATCCAGTTTTTTTGGGTTCTTAAGACGAATTTGGAGAATAGCTTGGTAAATTGCAAATTCCCGGAGTAACATGTGGTGGTTGCTATTTTGTTAAAGCGGTATTATGTGGCAGATATCGTTGTTGCTCTTGATGGCTTTGGTTAGCATTTTAGTTTGTGTCTTGGTAGATTTTTTCAGTTTGGCAAAGCAATAGAGAGTCTCTTGTATTATGTAATGTTATACTTTTTATTTTAATGAAATTGAACTTTTCAAAAAAAAAAAACCATTTTTATCAGCATTTTATTAAAATATTTATTTTTCAGTTATATCCTTTTGATTTTTCAGTACATTGTCACATAGTTTTTCATATCTTAATTCACCGCCCTCTTAGGTATATCTTGAATTACATGTTGGTGTAACATCAATGCGATATACTAAATGCTATAAAAGATCTGGAACACTACTCACTACTACAAAAATACACTATTACAGCGCACCTATTACAGAGGTTTTGGCAAAATCGCTGAACAGAAGGGCCTATTACAGCGGTTCATGGATGAACCGCTGTGATGGGTACCTATTACAGTGGTTCACACACGAACCACTGTAATAGGCTTACTCTATTACAGCGGTTAGTTGATGAACCGCTGTAATATCCCTATTACAGCGGTTCACGCGTGAACCACTGTAATAGGTGCCCCCTATTATAGCGGTTCACCCATGAACCGTTGTAGTAGGCCCAGTTCAGCATTTAACCCATCCCCTCCCCCTTTTATTTCGTTTATCTCCCTCTCTCTCGATCTACTCTCTCTCTCGATCTACACTTCTCGACTCGACCACCACCACCACCATATACCGCTGCCACCACCACGACCACCATCACCACCACCATTCATCTCTCTCTCTCTCTCTACTCAACTCTCTCTCTCTCACCACCGCCACCACCACCACAGACCCACCGTATGCCGCCGCCACCACCACCACACCCACCGTATACTGCCGCCACCACCACCACCTTATACCGCCGCGGCCGCCACCACCGCCGCGCGCGAGATCCACCACAGTGCCCTCTCTCTCGACTCTCTCTCACCGCCGCCGCCACCACCACCACAAACAAGGTTTTGATCCAAAACCGTCTCGGATTTCTTGTAGAATATTTGTGTTTTTCGTTTGTTGAATGTTGAATGTTGATTATTTTGTGTGTTCAATTTTTGTTTTTGTTTTGTCATGATTTTGTTTGAAATTCTGCATTTGAGTAATTTTGAGGTGATGAGAAATTTAATGTTAAATGGATGTGTGTGTGTGTGTGTATGTGTGTTCCTTTAACTAATGGTAGTCTTTATTAGCTGAAATATTGCTGGCGGTGTGATAATGTAAATTGAATCTACATTTGATAAATGATAATGACTATTATTTGCATATATTTCATGAGTATAGCCTGTTTGTTGATATGTTGGAAAACTCGACTTCGTGCATCTTGATTATGTATTTTCATTATGAAATAAAGTAGGCAATTTGTTGTGGTTTCTACATCCAAATTTTGTTGGTTGCAAGTTTGGAGGAAAGATTAGTCGAGAACTTGATACAAATTTTTGTGCCGTTAGTCTGCCAAATTTTTTCTAGAATAATGGGCAAGAAATGAAAATGAGAATATTCATGGCATCTTTATATTACATAAGTGAGTTTACTTTAAACAGAAATAATCTATGCATTTTGGTAATCTTTATTACTTCTAATTTAAAATTATGTTGTTGGTTTATGAATCTAATTTTTGTATTTTTGGCTTTTGTAGGTCGATGGCTTCAAAGCTTGCTGGAAGTTTTCCCAAGGAGGATGGATGTGGAGCAGACAAATGTGCTGAAAATGAGATACGGAGAGGTGTCACGGCTATGAGAAAAATCATCAATGCCAGAAGTAAAGACATAAGGCTACCTGTCGGCTGGAATGACAAAGGCCAAGCAGTTGACCCAAACAAATCAACACTTGTTGGTTACATAGGAGTCCTGGCTCGGCATAAGGTGCCAATTACCATCATTGATTGGCGACAAGTCCCGGCACCAACAAAAAGAACAATTTGGGATGAAATAGCGGTAATTTGGTTATTATCATCTTTCTAATTGTTAATGTATTTTATGTTGATTTAATTTTCTCTAAATTATAATTTCATATGTACTTTGTTGTTTATTTTTTAAAGTTGTCATTTGATATTGAAAAAAGTAGAAAAAAATACGTACTAGCAGAAGCTAGGAAGCTAGCATGAAACTTTAGGAGCTACTTGAGTAGAGTGTGGATACGAGATGATAATGGGAACATTAATTACAACTCACCCTCACAATATGAGATACCTCAAGCTGATTGGACGGCATTTTTAGATGTTCGCCTAAGTGAAGAGTTCCAAGTAATCATTTTAATTTACGGTTTCATTTGTTGGTTATTGCGTTTATATTTAACTAATACATTGACTAGTGCTTTGATTATGTAATAAACAACAACTAAGTCGGGAAAATCAGGAAAGAGCAAAGGAACCTGAATATCCTTACAGGAAATCACGTCTTGGACATGCTCTTGTGGAGCAAATTAAGGTACATAGTTCATTTAATAGTGAATCCTTACAATTGTTTTAATAAAAATTCCTTATTAACAAATATATATTTTGTAATCAAAATATAGATGAAGAAAAGAAGGAAAGCGGGGTCCGATTGCACAGAGGTGACATGAGCACTCGTGTGAATGATTGCGCGTTCTGATAAAAAAAATGAGGTTGATAATGCTAATGTTAGAAGAGTAGTGAATGAAATAGTGAGTTATTTGCAAGTTTAGCTCTATAATGTGTTGTATGTTTGTTTTGAAATACTTTTGAAAACGCAAAGTTCACTAATTTTTTTTATTTTTTAAATGTGTTATTACAGGAGAGCATTTCACAAGAGAGTACTAGCCATAGTGGAAATGAGAGGAGTCAGGATGATCTTTTGGCTAAAGCTCCTAAAAAGAAGGAGCATTCGGGTCGCGCTAGAGGTGTTGGCTTTGGGGTGTCACAAAGAGAGTACTTTACAGATCTAAAACCTTCTAAATATATGGAGTTGAAAGCTTGAGAAGCATGGTGAAGGGCCTTACCGAATCACTATCCTCCTTGCAACGTGAGGTTGACGAGATGCGGACGTCTAGGTCTCGTCAGCCACATGAAGATGAGGCGATTTCTTTGAAAGATAGCTGCCTAGAACCAGTTAAGATGCTTCCTGAGGTAATTATCTAAACTTGTTTAGTGATCATGTAACTTGCAACTCTCTATTTCTGGAAAACACACAAAAGTTTCTAATATAATGGTGTGTGTGTGTATATATATATATATGTAGGTTAAGGCGCCAAGTCAATTAGCACTTTCATTACCGTCATATCGTGTGGTGGTTAAAGGACATATGTTCAATCGACAATAGGATAGAACACTTCACAACCGTCGATTACCCACCAACCTTGTGAAAGTTTGCATTGACATTGCAATTGAGGAGGATACACCCCTACCAGTCCCTCTCGATGATGAAGTGCTCACCATTTCTGATGCTTTGGGCACCTATGTTGCTTAGTCTATGAGTCTTGTCATTGTCACTAATGCATCAGTATGTAATTAATAGCTAGCCATTAATAAATTATAACAATTGTTTAAGGTTACTAAATATACTTTGGTGTGTAACATTCACGTTTTGTTTTCTTTGCTTAAATAGTCTCTTGCACCATCCAAATCATTTGGAAACTAGAAATCAGGACGTCAAAGCACTCAGCTGTCAAACCAAGACCTTGTACTAGGTAGACTCCCTAGGGATCTAATGATTCTTGGAAAGTACATGAAGAGGATGTCTTTTGATGACCAGATCACTATATACTTCGAGAAAAGAATTATGAATATTGAATTCCAAGAATATATTGGAAGGGAGGAGATTTGTTACCTTTTACGTTAAGAAGAGATAGGAGCCTCTCTCATTTCAGTGTACATAAAGTAAGTTTTTTAATTATTTTATTGCATCTGAACTATGATTATTTTCGTTACTCGAAATTTATTTTATGCTCAATTTAGGTTTTTGTGGGTTAATTATGTGGTCCCCGAAGGGAAAAAAAGTCATTTCGGGTTCCATAGCCCACATGCTATATCTGCAGGATAAGGTACTCAGCTAAATTGAACAAGTGCAGTTCATAGCAAATGCCATGACAGAGAGTGCACAAATGAATAAGTTATTTCTTGCACCTTAGAACACTGGGTGAGCTACTAAAGACCCAAATTTAATTTGTAAAACTTGTTACACAAAATAATTTTTGAACTTATCTTTTGAATGTTTTTTAAGGGATATTGGTTGTTGCTTGTGATTGATCCATTTCAAGATGTCGTTTACTATCTGGATTCTTTGCATGGTGATTCGGATAACCGATTTGACATGAAAGAAAAAATCAATCAGTAAGTTTTTCATTCTATCAATGTATCCATTTTCTTTAATATTATTTTTAAAGTGTATTTATCTTCCTAGATTTCACATATTTGCTTGTTTTTGACATATTTCCTTGTTTTTTGTATTATTTACAGAGTTGTGCTCGTATTTCGTGCAATCACAACAACCAATTCAAGAAATCCAAAAACAAGACCTGTAAATGGATTAGAATAAAGGTTAGTGTTTTATAGTTTCAAGAGATTATTCGTATAAAAGTTAGTGTTCTAATACAACTTGGATTACTTTTGTAAGGCCCCCAGTAGACAAACGACGTAGATTGTGGCTACTTCGTTATAAGACTCACGAAGGAGATTATTAGCCATGGAGAATCTACAATCCCAAAACCGGTATGCATAATCCTAATACTCAGTTTCTTTCCCTTTTGAAGTTATTAAACCTTTGGTAGGTAACTGAAACCTCATTTGGGTTTGCAATCTCTATCTTGCAGTACTTTCATGATTGTTGATGCTCCTTCTACACTTAAGTGCAAATTGATGAAGTACGCAGCGAAGTGACACAATATTATTGAATGCGATTAGAAATTGGGTAATGTATTTTTTGTAAATTGTGACTTGTTGTAAATTCTGATTTGATTTGTTGTATTTAAATTGTAATTAATTTAATTAGTTGATTGTAAACACGTGATCATTTGTTGGACATTATAAAATTTTGTTGTTGGAGGAAAGAATTGGTTATATTGAAGTTTTGAATTTTTGTTGAATCTGTTGTACTATGCTGGTTTGTTGTGTTGGTTTATTGAATTTTGATCTTGTACATGAAGGCTGCAAATGAGTTTTGGGGGGGGGGGGGAATCCCCTATTACAGCGGTTATAGTTGTAATCGCTGTAATAGTGGTTAGAGTTATAACCGCTGTACACTACAACAAAAAGTATAATTACTGACAAAATTGGAAGTGACAATGTTAAAGTTGTCACAAGATATATATAATGTATGACAATAATTTTTTAGTGACAAGAGTTTCTTTAAAGTTGTCACTATTGACAATTAGTGATACATTTATAGTAACAAGACAAATAGAGTGACAATCGTAATTGTTGTCACTAAATTATCACTAAAGTTGTGTCACTAATTGTCAATATTGACAATAAATTCCTTGTCACTAAGTATCAACAGTGACAACTTCTATACAAATTTTGTCACTATTACACATGTAAAAGTTATTCTTAAGACAAAACAAAAATTCTTATCACTAAAACTTTACAATTAGTGACAACTCTTACATTGTTACTTGACATTTTGTCATTAATGTATTATTTTTTTGTAGTGGTAATAGGGTCCACTATTACAGCGGTTACAATAATAACCGTTGTAATAGGGTCCAATGTATTCTTTTTTTGTAGTGGTAATAGGGTCCACTATTACAGCGGTTACAATAATAACCGCTGTAATAGGGTCCAATGTATTATTTTTTTGTAGTGGTAATAGGGTCGACTATTACAGCGGTTACAATAATAACCGCTGTAATGGGGGGACCCTATTTCAGCGGTTACAATTATAACTGCTGTAATAGGGGTCCTATTACAGCGGTTAAAACCGCTGTAATAGATAAAAAAGAACCACTGTAATAGGCGTTTTTTGTAGTAGTGACTCAAGTGACGTACTTGATTGAGGCTTTGCCAATGTATCATTAATAGTGTAACAATTTTGTTTTTTCTTGTCATAAACATGTTCTTTAATTTTTACATATCCTACGTCGTTCGTGTAATAACACCGCTGTGAAAGAGATTTTAAGATACTAATAGGCAATCCACACACACATCTAGAGGCTAGAACCAAACACGAACACGAACCTTCAGTTCATCAAAGCTTTTCTAATCTGCAACACAGATTTAAGATCCCTATCTGATTTTTCTTAGTCAAAATTGAGTGAGGATAGGGTTATTGGCCACCCATTTCTGAGTTTGGGAATGAATCCTTTGCATTCCAAGCTAGGATCCACATCATCGACTCTCCACCTACCACATAATAATTATATATGTGCATATAACAAACGATTGTTAGTTAGTTCATAATTCAAAGCTCAATTAATTAAAAAACAAAAAACAAAGAGCAATATGTTAAATTAAGAGGAATTTGGTGGGCTTACGTGTATCCGGTTGTCAAACGATGCAAGAAGACAGACATTGTGACCTTAGCCATGTTAATTCCCAAACATGTCCGAGGCCCAGACCCAAATGGCATGTACGTGTAAGGCTTTGGCATTTCCTGTATAATAATAGAAAATAAATAACCCACATATACTTCCATTTTTAATCCTATCTCTTGTTCAAGGCATGAAATTGATAAGCGAAATAAATTAATGAAAACAAAGCAATATTGATTTCATGAGATAGAACATGTTACAATTCTAATTCTACAGATCGCAAACATGCGAAATTAGTGCCGCAGAATTCAACTTTTTGCAATTTTGATCTCTTCCGTAAAGTAAAAAGTAATTTTGCATGTGAAATGTACGCGTCATTAGGTTTATTACTGATCATGTGCAAGACATGTGACCGGATTAACAGTTTTTGACCATTTTCTAATAGTTGAGAGTAAAATTGCAAAAATAGACTAATTTTACGACTTTATTAACTCTCAGATTAAAACTGTATGAATATCTATCTTATGGACTAAAATTGCAATTTTGCCTAAAGAAAATGAGAAATAATATATTACGTCAAATCTTGAAGGGTCGAAACGCAGAGGATCCTTGTGTAGTGCTGGATCATAATGTATGTAAGTTGCATCAACATCCACAATCCACCCTTTCTTTATTTCATAACCTGCGAAGAACATAGGTAATAAGGATAGTATATATTCTCAAAATATGAAAATTAATAAAGCCCACCACAGATCAGCAAAAATGCAGTTCAATAGAAAGAAATTAACTTTGTATAAATTAAGATATTAAAACATTTAAAGTAACCATTTGGTTAAGTGAGATCGAACTCTTACTCCTAAGTGTTGTTGTACAGAACTTCACTAATGTATCAAAATGCTAACAATGAAGAATGATTATATCGAGGCGAGAGAGAACTCCCTATCCTTAACGCTAAATTGCCGCGCCTAGATGGTACAAATTACTACAACAAGCGTCCCAAGATATAACAATATACGTTCTGAATTCAAAACTACTTCAAATTTAGAACCTAACAAACTTTTTGCTACTTAGAACTCTTGAGAGAGAGAGAGAGAGAGAGAGAGCTGAATGCTTTTGTATGATTTTCCATTCAGCTGGAGGAGCCTATTTATAGATAAACACGAGAAATAAATTAGCAGTCTGAAACTGCTGCCCACGTTCGAACGTGAGCAATGTGACGTTCGAACGTGAGGCCAAAACGTCTTCAGCTATTAATACAGCTAAAACATTTCCGACGTTTCAGATATTTCTTCTAGAAGGGTCAACGTTCGAATGTCCAAAACGCCACGTTCGGACGTTCAACGCTTATTTTTAGTTTGTTGGATAAATTCTTAATGGATCAATTTTTGTCCAAAAAATTAATTATCTCCTAAGCCCAGGCCCACGACTCAGCCCGGTTCGGTCCGGGCTGGCGGATGGCGGCGCGTAGTGAACTGGACCATGGCTAGGTCCTTCGCCCTCACAAAACCCATAAAGATGTTATGACCCAAAGAGTTGGGTTATGACCCAAAGGGCCAACCCTTTGTCTCAAGGCAATGGTTTATAAATCACTTAAAACTTTGATCAATTTCCTATGTGGGATAACCCACTTTAACACTTAATTTTTCATCCGTTTCAAATCCGATTTGAGAAATTCGAAATGCTAAACACATTTACTCGAAACGTAGATTAATATTATCCAATAATATTTTTTTATCCCGGATACTTACAGTGTTCAAATTTCTTATGCAAAAGTCATGTCCAACATACTTTTAATAACCAAATATCCAAGAAGTGTGAGATCAAGTGTTCAAAACCTACCACCGCTGTAATATAGGGGAAAAAACTTTTAGAGCAAAGATATAATAAAGGTTTGAACATACCGTCAATGGTGCAGTCATCAGATGCAATCCGAGGATACCACATGACTATGTTTGACATTCTCAGCGTTTCTTTTATAACCTTTAACCAACCAAACACACAATTTTAATTAATAATTCAAAAAATGAAATGGGATCAACCAAGTTGAGTTTGATCGAAATCAAATGAGTTCCTTATAGTTTTCTTTAAAAAATAAATAAATAAATAAAAATTAATCTAGTAACCTTTGAAGCATAGGACATTTTGTTGACATCTTCATATGTAAGTAAGGCTCCGTCTGGTTTGTTTTTGAGTATTGATAGTTGTTCCCCCTGGAGAGAGACAATTTATTTGTAGTCATAAATTCAAAATAACATATTCAATAACGAAGTTGTACATGATGCCATCAGCATTTCACTTTATGCCATGGACAACTGTATAACAAAATATGATTCCCAGATAAAAATTTAGTCGAGGGTTCTGACCCTAAGTTTATCTTGGACATGTTGATTGTCACTTAAGAACTTGACACTCCACATCATGGCAGTTGCGGTGGTGCTCTGGCCGGATAACATCGTAGTCAATAGGTTATCCATAATCTCCTCATCCTCTAACTTCTCATCAGCTGGATATGAGTCTCTCTCCAACATGGACTGAAGGAAATCATCTGAAAAACAAGCCTTTCCACTCCGCCTATCCGCAATTATTTTCTTGAATCTCTCCATCAGTCTTTGGCGTGCCTACATGGATTTTTATCACTTTATTTGGTTTCTTTACAAATATCTCTCATATCTATAATTGAAAATGTAAGTAGCAGTCTAGGAGATAGACCTTCATCCCTTTGTAGTATCTTGTGCCTGGAATCATGACTGGGAATGTCAGCGTAGCATCATAAACAGCTTTGCAGTCTCTCTCCATTTCATCCAGCATGTTACCATCAGTAATGCTCATTAATGTATCGCAAATCGCATCAAATCCTATCTGTGTCGGCACAAATATTAGCTTGTATCTTTTAAATCCCTCGAACAATATTTTATGAAAACATATAATAATATAATAAAGTGAGAGTCGTGCCAACTCATTATGATTTACTTTGAGGACATCAAATTTCAGTCTTTTTGCTCTGCAGCGGTTATGACGGTTACTTCCTCTCTCTTCATGGGAGTTTCTTTCTTTTTTCCGGTTTTTGTTAGCTAGATGTATAAGGCGACTAGGATTTCTGCGGTGTGAGATGTTTGTTATCTCGATTCTGGAAAACTCCAAAGATCATACGCTGGTTTCATTCCGATGCCGTGTGCTCAAAGTATCCTATCAATGAATCTATTCGAGGATTTGACAATATGATGCTATCATCTTTCGGTTTTGTTTTCTCCGACATTAACTAGTTTTCTTCTTTAGTTCCTAGATGGTTTTTCTTTTTTTAGTTTAGGGTTTCTTTTTTCTATCTGTTTTTGTATTGTTTTTCTCCCTGTTCGTAATTCTGCTTAGTTTTCTGGTGTGTTTTCAGTTTTTTTTTTATGTTTTGGGGTTCACTCTCCGTGCCTACCCACATTCTCTACTTTGTTACCTTCTGCATGTTATCGCCTTTTTGATTGTCGGTTACTCTTTTCTCTTGGTTGCTATGGATAAAGAAATAGAGCGTCTTCAGCGTTCTTTAGTCATCACAGATGATGAAGCAGTTACAATTCCTGATGAACTGTATCATGGTGAGTTTCATAATAAGGGTTTGATTCTTGTTGGTAGGGTACTCTCTCCACGCCTTTAAAACTTTGAGGCATTCAAAAATTCTTTTTCTCGCGTAATTCACCCTCTTCGAGGAATGACGATTTGCAAGATTTCTGTCGAGCGCTTTATTCTTACTTTCAATCATGTGGTTGATCGTCAACAAGCCCCTGATGAAAGACCATGGAACTTTGACTGGAATTTAATAATTCTGACAGCGGTGAGTGGCAATAACAATTTATCTTCTATGCCGCTCGATATGTGTACCTTTCGTGTCCATACTCTTGATCTCCCTTTGAAACTTATGACTCATGATGTAGCAAAATTTATCGGGAACAGGTTGGGTAACTTCAAGAATGTTCAGTTAGATAATCGGGCTGCCACTTGGGGATCTACTTTGAAAATAACCATTGAGATTGATATCACTAAGCCTCTCAAACGAGTTCTTCAACTTAACTCCGCACTCGGTGAAGCACATATTGTAACATTCCAATATGAGCGTCTTCCAAATTTTTGTTATCTATGTTGTAAAATTGGGCATTTATCTAAGGGTTGTTTGCTACGCTATGATGAGAAATTCGAGGATCTAGGTGACTCTACTCCTTTCGGGTGGTGGAAATTCAAGTCACTCGAATAGCTTCTTGTTTAGTGAACGTCCTCGTTCGGCCCCTCTTACTGAATCACCGATAAGTAATAATTCTTTTCATGCTAATCATGAATTGGAATTCGGGAATGTTGACATACACAGGGGTCAATTTTCTCTTCATCAAAACATTTTGCCACATTCTCGTCCGCTATATCCTTTTTTAATAGCATTGATCATGTACCTTCTGCCCTCTCAAATACTATTAGTGATAATGTTGCTGCTCTACCCTAATCATAACGATGGTAGTTTCACTACGTGTTGTTCCATTATCTCTAGTAACACATGATGGGGAGAGTTCACCGGCATTATCACCGATAGAGATTCCTTTAAAGGCAAAAGCTACTCTTGATCATAGTATTAGTTTAACGAGTGGGAACTTAATGGAGATGCCACCTACTGTCTCGGTTGGGGCTGGAAAACGTAGTCCTGGCCGTCCGACGAAGTCAATGTGGGTGATAAGAACACTAAATTTGGTGGGTTAGTGACTGGTTTCAGAGCTTTACCGGATGTGTGCAATAATCAGAGTGATTCTTTCGATCTAAATCAGAAACACCATTTAACTCAATTACACTTGCGTGATGAGGACGTTGTCTATTCTATTCCGCAGCCCCTCCGATCATCATGAGTTCCTTAATATGGAATTGCCAGGGTTTTAGGGGGACCCTGGAAGTTCCGTCACCTCGGAGACCTTGTTCGAGAACATAACCCCTCCTTGGTTTTCCTATCAGAAACCAAGTGTAATGGTACTAAAATTGATGCTTTGAAACGCCATTTGGATTATAATGGAGTCTTTGTTCTATGTCAAGGGCTTAGTTGTGGATTAGCTTCATTATGGTCCAAATCTTTGGACGTTCATTGTATGAGTTACTCTCAGAATCATATTGATGACATGGTGGACCCTTCTAATTTAGAGTTGTCGTGGAGATTTACTGGTTTCTATGGGGAACCCGATACTGCCAAAAGGAAAACTACATGGGACTTATTAGTTAAACTTAGTACGAAATCAAAAAGTCGTGGTTAGTGGCAGGCAACTTTAACGAGGTTCTTTTTTCTCATGAACATCTGAGTGCTCGGTCTAGACCCCAATGGCAGATTATGGATTTCAGTCACTCTCTTGTGCCTTTGGGTTCATCAGATATTGGTTTCAAAGGTAATCGATTCACATGGTGCAATGGTAGGGATCCGCCACACAAGGTCAGATGTCGTCTTGATCGCGCTTGTGCTTTTTCAAGTTGGACTCATCGTTTTCCCTATTATCGTGCGGTTCACCTTTCTCTAACCTATTTCGATCATTGTTCCATTTTAATCCGAGAGGTTTTGCCTTCACCGATACAACCTCTTCCTACTCGAATGGTGTGTTCGCTCCGATGATTGTGAAAAAGTCATTAACGAGACTTAGAGAAATGCAAACTCGAATGATTCGCAGCAACATGTGTGGCATGCAAAATATAGATGATTGTTGGGACTTTTGAATTGGAGTCACAAGAAATTTGGAGATGTTCCAAAACGTATCAAACAATTGGAGACTGAATTGGGGATACTAAGGACTTTTGAAAGCTTACAAACTTCACGTCGGGAGGAAGATTAGTTACGTTCTGAATTAGAAGAATTACTTGCTAGTGAAGAAATTAAGTGGAAACAGTGATGTAAGTCGGATTGGTTAGTTCTCAAAGATAAGAATACATCTTACTTTCACTCACGGGCCTCGAGTCGTCATAAGAAGAATATTATTAGCAAGCTACGCAATGAAGAAGGTTTGTGGACTTCGATTGAGTCGGATATTCAGGGGATTATTGATTGTTATTTCACTCATATTTTTTCGTCCGAGTATCCATCCAAGAGTGCAATTGACATGGTTTTAGAGGTGGTGGAACCGAGGGTAACAACAGAGATGAATGTGGATTTGGAGCGGGAATTTACATCAGATGAGGTAACCAAATCCCTATCCTCAATGTCTTCCTTAACTTCTCCGAGACCTGATGGTATGCCTCCTATTTTTTTCCAAAAATTCTGGCATATCATAGGCTCTCATATTATTCGTGTTGTTCTTGGCCTTTTGAATAATCACACTCTCTCACCGGATTTCAATTTTACTCATATCGTTCTTATTCCAAAATGTAATTCCTTGAAAACTATTACCCTATTAGTTTGTGTAATGTTTTGTATAAGCTGGTTTCAAAGACAATTGCAAACCGTATTAAACCTCTTTTTCATGATGTTATATATCCTTCTCAATCTGCTTTTATACCGGGTTGGCTTATTACGGATAACGTTCTCGTCGCCTTCAAATTAAATCATTATCTGAATACTAAGAGTTCTGGGAAAAAAGGCTTTGTGGCTTTAAAATTGGACATGTGTAAGGCGTATGATCGTGTGGAATGGTCTTTCCTAAAACAAATTCTTCTGAGAGTCAGGTTTAGTCATAAGTTTTTCTCCCTCATTATGTTATGCATTTCGTTAGTTCTTATTCATATCTATTTAATGGGAAGCAATTTGGGTTTTTACAACCTAAGAGGGGGATCTGTCAAGGAGACCCCCTGTCGCTTTATTTGTTTCTTTTCTGTGCAGAGACTCTTCGTCGTCTTATTCATGCTAAGGAGGATAGGGAACTCTTAAAAGTTGTCAAAATTTGTCGTGGTGCCCCTTCGTTATCACATTTATTGTTTGTAGATGATACGATTATTTTCTATCAGGCCACCTCGGAGGTGTTCCAATGCATTCAATTTGTGCTACAACGATATGCCGAAGCTTTAGGGCAAGTGATTAATTTACAAAAATCAACCGTAGTCTTTAGTCGAAACTTGGATGAGACTGTGAGGATTCGTTTAGCAGCGGTTCTTGGTGTTCAAATTGTAGAACGACATGATATGTATCTTGGCCTACCTGTAGTTACGGGGCGAAACAAAATGGAGGTGTTTAAATTTATTGGTTAAAGGGTATGGAAGAGGGCGTTAGGTTGGAAAGAGAAGAATCTATCTCACGCAGGTCGAGAAATATTGATTAAATTCATTATTCAAGTGATTCCTACTTATGCAATGTCATGTTTCCGACTTTCGAAAAAGTTAATCAGTGACATAGAATCGCTTACGGCATTTTTTTGGTGGAGTGCGTCGGATTCTCGAAAGATTCATTGGATTGCATGGGATTCTCTTTGTGCTAAAAAGGAAGATGGTGGTATGGGATTTTGGGATGTTAGGTCGTTCAACCAAATTCTTTTAGCAAAACAAGCTTGGCGACTCATTAAATATCCGGATTCTCTTCTATCTAGGGTCTTGAAGGCGCGATACTTTCCGAATTGCTATGTCTTCACTGCTTCTGATGGAAACAAGCCTATGTGTTCAAGCATTTTATGGACTAGGGAGGTTATTACAATGGGATCTCGATGGAGCATTGGCTTTGGCCAATCAATTTCTATATGGTCAGGTAGATGGATGCCTCGGCCAGCCACATTTCGAGTAATTACTGCCCCAAATTTGCTACCTCTTAATGCATCGGTAGCTTCGTTGATTAGCCCCGTCACTCGCTCATGGAATGCACAGCTGGACCGTCAAATATTTTGGCCACTTGATGTTAACATGATTTTATCTATTCCCTTGGGGCAAAATTTGATGGTAGATAGGCTTGTATGGCATTATACGAAGAATGGCATGTTTTCAGTTAAAAATGCGTATCACGTTGTGCGAAGTTTAGTTAACGATAGCGGTGCCAGTTCGTTATACCAATCTGGAAACTGGAGATTCATTTGGAGTGCAAAAGTACCTCATAAGGTGAGAGTTTTCGCTTGGTGTGTGTGGTGTTATTCTTCTGACTCTTTCTAATTTGCAACGACGTAAATGCCAAGTGACGGATATTTGTCCGTGTTGTGGGTTATATTCTGAAACCGATTTGCATATCCTCCTTGAGTGTGATTTGGCACATCAAATTTGGTCTCTTTCGGACTTACCTTGGAGTGCTATTGCTTCTTGGCATGGTTCTGCAAAATCATGGATACGATCTGTATCCCTTAAACTTGAGACGGCGAATTATCAATTGTTTCTTTTTCTAGCTTGGTCCATTTGGTTGACAAGGAATAAGGTGGTGTGGGACAAAGAGGTTGCTGATCCACTTACAGATGTTATCCGAGCAAAGGAGTTTCTGAATGCATTTCATAATGCTCAAATTTTTGGTAAAAGTACTAAAACTCCTAATCCTTCTCCAGCACCATGGCAACCCCCTCCTCCTGGTGTGATTAAGGTTAACTTTGATGGTGCTTTACTTAGTGATTGGTATGGAGTGGGCACAGGAATTGTGGCTCATGATGCAAATGATTTTTTGTGTGGGATGGCTTTCAAAATTCTTTCCTGACATTAAGGATCCGGAATACGCAGAAGCATTGGCAGCGCACGAAGCAATGGAACTTGTGGCTCGGGTTGGTTGGCAAGATGTTATTTTGGAAGGGGATTCTGCACAAGTTCTTTAAAAACCGACCCGTATCTTATTTCTTCTATTCTTATGGATATTAATTTCCTTTGTTCTAGTCTTTTGTCTGTTTCTTTTAGTCATGTGAAAAGGACGGGCAATGTGGTTGCTCATACTCTTGCTAGGTCGGCTACTTCTAGCCTTGAAGGATCTATTGATCCTCTTAGGTATGTTTTACCTTTCCTTGTAGCTGAATATTCCCCGGTTGTTTGATATATATAAGTGGTTTTTATGTCAAAATAAATAAATAATAAAGTCAAGCAATGAAACTTTGTCGCAACCAATGGGAAAATTGCATTTCCCCCACTATATGTTTGGGCCTTTTCAATTTTGGTCTTATTCGTTACGGGATAAACACATTGTGTCCTATAACTATTAAAAATTCTCACATTTGCTATCAATTGAAATCTCCGTCCAAAATATAATTGTCAATTCCGTTTATCAACATTTTGAATAGTTTTTTGCGGGAGAATTCGTGCGTGCATGCACTCCACACACGAAAATATTACGTTGTTTCTATTCAATATATATCACATGCCATTCATCGCAGAATCTCTTCAAAAAATAGGTCAAAATGTTGATTAACGCAGCTGACTGTTAAGTTTGGACGGAAAATTTAGTTTGGACCAAAGTTGAGAATTTTTAAAAGCTAAAGGACATCATGTGAAATCCAATAACGAATGAGACCAAGATTGGAAAAAAACCAAACATATAGGACAAAAAATGTGATTTCACCCATAAGTAACATACGATATGATATGCGAAAGGTCATATCTCTTGTCCTATATTTTTACTCAATTTCAATTTGGGTCCTTTGTTTATGGGTTTATCACATTTAGTCTCATAACATTTCAAATATCTCGCATTTAGTACTAACCAAAAGGCAAAATTGGAATATTAGTCCTATAAGATTGGATATGTAGCAGTTTTAGTCTCATTATTTACAAACTTGTAAAATTATTATCATATGATGCAATTGTTTGTAGTTTTGGTCCCATCCATTTAAAATTAGATGGAATTTTGTCCGTAGAATGTACACACCGTTAAGTTTATTCCAGATTACGTGTCTTGTGTGACCAAACGAACAGTTTCCATCCATTTTTTAACGCTGGGACTAACTAAATTACAAAAAGATACATCATATAAGACTAATTTTACAAGTTTGTAAATGTTGGCACTAAAATTGCAAGGAAGCCTATCCTAGGGTAAGACAAAAGTTGCACTTTTCCCTTGCCAAAATTTTAGTACAAATTTTTAATGAACAGATGCATATCCCAATAGCAGACAATTTTAACTGTTTTTTTTTTTTGGGAGAATTTATGTGTGAATTACACTCACATACAAATTTTATTCAGCATCACTATATTTCTATCTAATATCGCGTGTCACTCACGGACAAATTCTCCATATGAAAATGGGTAAATTGTTGTTTTACTAAGCATGTAAATTTACTCATTAAATTTTGGATGAAAATTTTGGTTGAAACAAAATGCAAGACATTTTGAAATTTATGTGACTAAAAGTGAAACCCTAATAAATGACAACAAAATTGAGAGGGGTGAAAAAATGTGATTTCCAATAAATGATGGTATCAACAATATATTGAGAGAAAAATTATAACAAAGAAATTAAAATTAAGATACATATTAGGAAAAATTATATTTTTCGTCCCATAACTTTGCCCCATTTTAATTTTGGTCTCATTCATTAATGATTTCTTACATTTAGTCACATAATTTTCAAAATGTTTCACATTTAGTCCCAACAGAAATTTAAATTCAAAATTTAACGGCCAACTCCGTCAGTCAACATTTTGACCATTTCTTTCGGGAGATTTCGCGTGAGTGGTATGTGATATTGAGTAGAAGTACTGTGATATAGAATATAATATGTGTGAGAGTTCATTCACACACAAATTCTCCCAAAAAAAGAGGTCTAATTTGAAAATGTTAACCAACAGAGTTGACTATCAAATTTTGGACAAAAATTTCAGTCGGAATTCAATGTGAGATATTTTGAAAATTATGACACTAAATTTGAGAAATCAGTTACGAACGCGATCAAATTAAAATTAGAGCTAAGTAATGGGACCAAAAATGCAATTTTCTCCATATATTAATTACCTTCATGGTGAATCCTAGGACAGGGAAGCTTTTCCCTTCCCTCTCCAATTTCTTCAATCTTTCAGAGACCATTCGATCAAATTTGGGAACAAACTTTGATACGGAATTCACGGAAAAAGGGTCAGAAAGTAGGCGTCTGATCTTGTGATGGATGCCTTTTGGAACAATAAACAAGCTCTTCTTCCCAACCATATCCCCCATCGATTTAACGTATCCTTTATTGAATATCCCAAAATCATTGTTATACACTTTCTTTGCACCCTCAACACTTGGAACGAAGACATGAGTCTTCCCCACGATTCTTGTTTTGAACAAATTTCCGTACCTATATATATATATATATATATGTTTCTCATAATTAATTAAACAATATAGGTTTAAATTATAATATGCATGTATTCTTGGTTGTTATATATAGACAATTAATTTTGGTGACTAGCTTCTTTTTGTAATTAATATTTCCTCTTACGGGCCTGTTATCATTGTTTCTGTAAAATTCAACCTATTCACAAATATGAACACGAAAATATTTTTCAGAAGCAGCAAAACTGTTTATTGATTAGGAAATTACTGATACTGATTTATTGATGAACTCATCCGTCAATAAATAAATAAAAACTGAAGTGTTTTATATAAATTAATTAATGGAATGTAGTAAATAAATAAAGATGGTGCTCACCGGAGTCTGCGGACTCTAACAAATTCATAAACACCTTTGGTGCTATTAGTTGCGGCAAGGAAAGAAAGGGTCTCTCCCAGGAATGGAATTCCAAGTCTGCCTGGGATTCCTCCATTTTTCTCTTTTCTCAATGCCTTGGAGACTAGGAATATAATTCCAACAACCAAAAAAGATGTCAATATGGTATCATTATTAATCTGTTTTTTTACTTGGAATTGAAGGCTTTCCTTCAGTGAAAGAAGCATCTGCACAGTCTGTTTGGCCTAATTTGAAGGTATATAAGATTGAAAGAAAATAGTGTTGCCAACATTCACTGGTGAAGCCAAGGATTAATATACTTGTACAATATAATGACAACGTTGGCCGGCGTTTTAACCAACCTTTTTTTTATTCCATGTGTTTATTCAAATCTACTCCATAGAATAGACCTTAGCCTGTCCTCATTTGCTTACTTATTTTATTAATACTTTTGAAATCAGGCGCGGTCCAGTTTTTTTTCCTAGATAGAAGAAGGATTGAGGGGGCTTGTCCCCAACGGTACTGTACGCTATATTTATGGGGAAAAATATAATAAGAAACTAGGTTCAATTACAACTTTTGACATACTTAAACTCTTATATCTCTTTCGTTATAACCAGTATTTTAGATTTGGAGGGGGCGAACTCAAAGAAAAGGGAGAAAGCGTAATATTTTTCGATTTTGAGGGGGGGGGGGCGAAATTCAAATATCAAAAATTTTGCGAGGTAAAAAATATAATTTTAATTTTCAAAATTGATCTAGCGAAAAATATATCATCAATGATTTGAGTCTTGGATCCATTTGAGACCCAATTCTCATCATCTTCTCAGGATTGTCCGGGTCAAAGCTCAATCACATTGTGTCCTGCTAGTTCAATCCTCGTTTCTTCCATCTTTTGCTTCTTACATGGTTCTGGGTTGTAATTTGGAATCTCAATCGTCGAAGCCAATTTTGATTTTGATTTTGTATAACTGAGTTGCTTCTGTTATGAATCCGATCGGATGCGCAACGGAAGACGAACATTCATGGATTTTTAAAGCCGGATGGCATTATGGCATTTAATAATTTTATATAAATAGAAGCAAGAACACAACGATTTACCATTATCGAAGTGTGGTTCGTTTCTTGATCTACCGTCTACACAACAGCAATCCTCGGGACTCCTGCCTCCAGATATCACGCCGGAACAAGACTTGAAGAAAATCCACCTTCTGAGGCTCCACCATGGCCGACGGCTATAAAGGAAGGGGAGATAGAATTTTCTCTTCTTCTTTTTTTGCCGTCAAGTTTATTATGAGTGACTAAAGTTTTTCCACTAGGTATCATGTATTTATAAGGAATGACGGGCTTGGAATAAATTAATTCCTTGAGCCCACCAAATCCTATTGTACACGCCTACTTCATCCCTATTGGGCCAAGTTGACTTTCAACTTAGTCCAATTATTAATTAAGTCCAACATATTTTAATTTAATTAAAATATAATATTTAATTAATAATCAACTAAATTAATTAATCTAATAATTAATTTAGGATAGGATGAATATTATAAACAAATCTAATTATTTATTATTAATTTATTTCCATTAATCTAATTAATCAAATAAATTAATTTGTCCATCAAATGACAAATTACTTAATTTATGTTATTTGACAGCGAAAGAATTTGTTCGCTTAGTTCCTTGAAAGCGCGACTCTCTAGGTTCGTCTCAATTAGCACTGGGAGGAGACCAAGGATGTGAGTGTCACCTGACCAGTCTCGTGGACTCACATTGAAACCCAATTGAGATCAATTCTAATAGATCATATACACACTTTTAGCTCACAAACACCCTATGAGTATAAGCCTTTCACTGTAACATCCCGATCGAGTGAGAGTCATGGATTGTGTCAAACTCACAGGACTCGATATTGTGCTCAATGAATCATAGTAAAATGAAATTACTCAACTACCCGTATGTACTATACATAAGTTAGTTCTCCTACTTTGGCCAAAGACTTATAATTTCATTTACCTACGATCGCACAAGAGATTAACTCGTTATTACCCGAGACAGTGAATCCCATATTGGCAATCACCGAACAATTGCCACTTGTCCTTCTGAACTACACTTCGAGGTTGATCCCATCAAAGGGTGAATTGGATCTAACTGCTCTAATAACTCGTTCAGTGTCACAAGTCCAATCTTCGTGAATCCTCAAGTCTAAGACTCACGTACACTACCGTGACCAGTAATTCAATTATTGATAGTCAAAGAGTAATTACCCATGTGATTGAATTACGGCAAGCCGTGTTCGAATATATCAATTTCATTGCTATATCTATGACCAAGAATCCACCATCCAAAGTGACCAACTGATACTCCTTGTCAAAGATTATGTCATACAAGTCTGGTCTTAATGCCCAATTAAGACTCTTCGACTTGTGAACTCTAGTTTAAGTAAATAAGGAATCGATACTTCTAGTGTCCTTCTGCTCTAACCATTGAGGAGTAGAAGCTCCCTCTTGATTACTTGGAACTTATTTGTTCAATACTTATATTAATGTCATCAGGATTGATATGAACAAAGCAAATGCCTCTATTGATTTGTACAATATAAATTAGTGGCGTACAAGTTCTAACTCCTCGCTGGCATCAAGGGCGCATACCTAACAATCTCCCACTTGCACTGATTGCCAACTGCTATGGTATCTAATGAAAGTGTTATATGCTCAGCGAGCTATCTGTTGGCTTGAACATTAACACTATATCAGTCTTATGATTTAGATTATATCAAACTTATTACGGAATGCTTGTTTATTGTCGACTACTCGAGGAGTATAGATAAAGATCCCATGGATTACATATAGTAGCAGAACGGTCGGGGATACCTATGGAATGCTCTCAAAGACCGTAATCCTAAATATACGTTCCAAGTCATAGAGGCTGTGAGATGTGGGATATCACTAGCCTCGCAAAGACTTGTTCATGGATGTAACTCTCCTAAGAGGTCGACGTGTTCCATTGTTGATGGCTTGTGTGACAATACATGTATGAAGATTCATACTTTGATTATGGAATTGAACGGCCCCACAAGGATTCCTCGTTGGTGCTGTCGAACTTGGAATCCTTCGCTTTTGTAGTGTGAGATAATCCTTAAACCTGAGATGTCATTGGAAAGGGTACTACCCACTATGCTTTGATATGCACGTGCACTCCAGGAGAGTCATACGACGTGTATATTGGGTATAGTCTGGTAGTACAATAGAACAAGTGACAGTCAGAAGGGATTCATCCAGGGCCACGAGTACCTGGTATTTTCTATGGTGTTGAGTAAAGCTGAATGATCGAAAAGTGTTTGGCCAGAGCATTATCTTATAAGAGGGATTGGTGATCCCTGCTTAGAAGACCAGATCACTAGTGGAACCAACATAATCATAGTTTCCGAGGCAATTAGGGTTTCAACCGTCGCCAAACCTTAGGTCTTAGACGGAAAAAAGATGGAGGGATTCGACTCACACAAAGATCAAAATCTGGATAGGTTTGCTTTTGATCGTTAACATCTAGCAAGTCATGGCGACATTGCTAGACATCGAACCGCGACCGATAGGTGCCTTGGGTTAATTGGTGAAATTAATCCAAGGCCTAGTTAATTATTATGAATAATTAATCTAGCCAATTGAAGGACTTATTGCTAGCTTGTTAATGAGTCTAAGGCGTCACACATAATACTTAATGTAGTACCTATTGGCTAGTTAATTCTATGTGAATTAATGGAGAGATTAATTAATTAGAATTAAATAATCGGGAAAAAAGAATAAATTAATTAAGTGGTCTTAATTAATAAAAGTCTTATAATTTAATATTGGAATACTAAATTGAGAAAAACTAGTTAATTAATTAGTGATCTAATTAATTAATATGTGAAAGAGAATATATATATATATATATATATAATACACGCTAGGCGTGTGTGTATGACTTTGGTGGAGGATTTTATCTTGTTCACCAAATCTATGTGTATATATATATATATATATGTATATTTAATAAATATCTTATTAATATATTTGGTAACATCTATTCTAATTAATTAGGTAACTAATTGATATGGAAAGATCTTACAAATATATTAGGATAGATATTATAGATATGGTAAGATCTAATTAATTAGTTAGTTGACTAATTATATGGAAAGATTTTATTTGGATAGATCTTATTTATTTGGGAAGAATCTCAAATATATGGAAATATCTTGTTTGTTAATTAGTGGATCTAATTAACTAAGGAAGAGAAATAAGATAGAAGGAAACTTACAATAAAAAAAATATATATATAGAATATATATACACGTTGATTTTAGGCATGTATATGTGTGTGTGTGAGTTTCCATATTTTTGTGGACTCTCCCTATATATATATATATATGTGTGTATTAACATTTTATTCATAAGTTAATTTTAATTTTAATTCATTCTACACAATTTTGATTATGGAAAAATTATCTCCATCTTTTCTCTACCTTTTTCACAAGAACTTCTTCCAACTCATGTGTAGAGTACGAAGAACACCAAAATATATTCTTACTTATTTCTCATAAGCCAAGATTCGATATTCTCTTTGCTAGCATTGGTGGAGATAATCAAGGGTACAAGCTAAGGTATGGTCCTCATCTCATTTCTATCCATCTCTCTTAGAGGATTCATGGATTTGAAGAGATGAAGTCCATGTCTCATTGGGCAATAGACCTCTTTTAGAGTTCTCATCCCTGAAAACCTTTTCAGGATTTTCTCTAAGTAGAGGGCTTAGGGAAACCCTTGGAGTTGTTCACTATTGATCTCCTCCTAGAGGAATCCTTTGATGAACGGATCTTCACATTCATATGTTGGATTCCATAATCCAGCTGTGTCACTATCGAAAGCAAGATTTTAATGGATTGTTGTCATGGTTAGGGAAAAAGAGTTTTCTTCATAGTCAAAGCCCTTTTTATGACTATACCTTCTTGTAGATGCATTCGCCAACGATGGGTACAATACCCTCAAGGTGATCTACTAGGTTCTAGACTTGATACAATCCATCTTTGCTTTTAACAGTCTTACACCATCTAACAGATTCCATACTCACCATCGATTTGTCATGTATAGAGGGTTCATATCCTTAGTTTTTCTCTGCTACAGTATACAACCATATCCTCTTAGGCTGTGAGATACCCTATCAGACCAATTTGTTGGTGGTGTGTGCCATAGCGAGTTTAATTTAGATTTCTTGAATAGTAGTCTCCAAAAGAATTTTGTTTTTGTTCTTAAAAAACAACTTTTCTACCATCTCTCCAAGGAAATCTTTCTTGATAGATTGAGCCTCTAAGACCATAGAGTCTCTAAGACCATAGTGATCTTTCGATCATTACATAGGTAGAAGGGTTATCCCTTAGATTTACCTGGGATAACCAAAACGTCCTTTTCTTAGGAATCTAACCTCCAGTTTTCTACCTTTGTCTTTTCTACGTAGACTGGGCATCCTCATACCTTTACATGTAAAGATTAGGTTTCCTCTTACGTCATGTCTCATATGGCATTTTAGGAGTGAATTTGGAGAGACTTCTTATTCAATATGCTCCTATGAGCAGCGCATGACCACATTGAATTGGGCAATTTCTTATAGAAGTCTAATAGTGCTTTGCTAGTCCAAACTTATTGCCTTATTCAACTTTGGAATTACTAGAGGTGTCAGCTGTGAAGCCATGTCACATTCTCCTAAGAATGAGTTGGCTCGGGCGACCTTATAATTCCCATATCGATCTAATCTCAGTATCATTATATGATGCCCTCTAGAGTCAGTATAAATCAAATTTTAAAAGTTGAGTGGCCCTCTAAACATGTTCTCGGTGAAGAGGGATTCGACCTCTTTACACATGATATAAGATTCCAATGTTTGGATCGGAATCTAATCCCAATGGGCTTGTGTTCCCATGTTTCTACTAATTTGTGTATCTTATGCTCTCACATGTAATTGAATCTTAGGTGCCAATCAATACTACATTCTCTAGTTTGTGTTCACAGCACACTTATTCCAGACATTCAACTTTATTCAAACAATTCAACGATGATGTTTTGTCTTTATAATTATTTCAAAAATAAATATCATGTAAGTTAATACCAAAAATTTCTCAAAGAAACATGTCTTCTGACCAAGTCTAAGATCAACATATATTTAGTAAAACAAGACAATCATCTTGCGTTGTGACATGTCCAGAAAAAAAAGGAAGTGAATCCTATGTTGATTCTAGCGACACTATGTTTTGTTCCAACGTAGATCACTTCTTATTCTTCCAAATTTTTACTCCCTTCTAGATCTCCATTTAAAATTCTAAATATGAGTACCATCTCCAGGATCTAGAATCCAAGAAGTGAGAAAAATAATCATAGAATGTTAGTTTCTAAAACGTAAGATTCTATATCTTATGCGCCTCTTTCAAAAACCCTACTCATTGCCCCTCCTTGAGGCATGAGTGATGCTTGCCTCACCAATACAACTTTACGACTCTTAACTGAGGACTATTCTCAAGTTTCTGAGTCAATAAAAGAAGTTGGGCCAATAATGACAAGGTTCTCAAACTTACACAATAATGATGGGTTATTTGTCTTATAAGAGAGATAATAGCACTTCAGAAAATAAACCAAGATTCAGTTAGATAATTATATTGCATCCAAGTGAAATCAGAATTTTAATCTTCACTTGACTCCCACTACATTTTTTGAAACATTACAGTCCCACTGCAATAATCGGAAATCTCATTGGACTGATTTCATAGTGGGTGATTGAATTCTTTAATAAATCCGGTGAGTTGCAACCCTCTGTCGATATATGGCTCACTTGATTTATCAAAGTGGCAATCCATGCCAGCCTGGTCTAACTGGCGATTCAATCTCGTTTGGCTCATAGATCACGAGATCGCACCCCTCTGTCGACATATAGGTTGTGATCTATCTGAATTTGGGCCCATCAACTCTTATCAATCTAACAACTGAATTCCACCTTGCAACCCTCTTTCGATATATGGGGTGGAATTTGCTTCGACCAAAACCATCTAATGCACTTATGAAATCTAAATACATATGTTAGTGCATAACCCCCACTTACTGGGAAGAAATTATGCATTAGATATGAATTCATCTTTCATGAGTTTGATGGAGAACCGGGACATCCAATTCGCTTTTAAAAAATTCAGTATTTAAAGATTGGGAAAATTTCGATTATTCTAGTTAAGGTCTCACATTGCACATTAATTTCTTACGCGCATATATGGATATAAATTAATGAAGTAGAAAACGCCTAGCAATTCTACCGCACATGCTTTCCATGGACTTCTACTAAATTGGGTTGAGCCACTGACCCAATTTAAGTGTTAGGGGGCTTAAAAGATCTCCATCTAATGTCTAACTTAATGGCTCCTGGCTCCAAGTAGATCTTCTATCTCCAAGGCCCTAACCTAATTATTACACAGGAAACATCCTAGACAGATATCTATGAAAACTTAAAATACAAACTGGGGGGGCTCAAACTTCGGCTTGATACAACCCAGATAAAACTCAAAGCAATAAACCCTAATCCATAGAAGGCATCCCACAATAAATGCATCAAAGCATTTATATAAACTATTTAAGATTATGTTGGCAATAGAGTAAATTAAAATCAAATTTCAATTTTTGCATAATTAAACCCTAATTTAATTATGACAAAATCAAATAGAATTTTAATTTTGATGGGGAGATTAAATCTAATTTAATCAAAAGCTAAATTAAATCCAATTTAATTATGACAAAATTAAATCCAATCTTAATTTTGATGGGAGGATTAAATCTAATTTAATCAAAGTGTAATTAAATCCCATTTAACTACAATGGGTAAGTTAAATCCAATTTACTCATATAATTTGATCAAACTTAATAATAGAGAGATTAAATTAAATGACAAAATTAAATCTAATTTAATCATTTATAATTAATTCCACAACTTAGATACATCAAATCGAATTTCGATGGAAAGACCAAGTCCTTCTTAATCAAAGTTGAATTATTAATTTTAATCATAAATCTAATTTAATTTAATCTTTATGGAATAATTAAATCTAATTTTTTTGTCCCAACTAAATCCAATTCAACTGAAATAATTGAAACCAATTTAAATTAGACAAATTAAATATAATTTAATTGTAACGAATTAAATCTAATTTAATCAAACAATTAAATTTAATTTAATAACAACAAAATTAAATCTAATTTAATTTCAATGTATAGATTAAATTTCATTTAATCAAATTGTCTAATTTCACATTGGTATATATATGGATTATATCTAATATTATCAACACAATTAAATCCAATTTAATTAAAAACAAAGATTCTAATTGAAAAGGGGGCTATTTAAATTAATCAATTGGGCTAGACTAAGTGTATTGGGTTAAACCCAAACACACATAAAAAATAATTTCTAGGCAAGGCCCAGCTTTCCAACCCTACACGCTGGGCCAAGCCCAGCCGTCCATCTCAACGCGCTGGGCTTCTAGTTGGCCCAGTGTTTTATATATGCGTTGGGTGAAGCCCAGCGCTTTATATATGCGTTGGGTCAAGCCCAGCGCATAAGATTAATTTGCTGTGTTGGGTCGAGCCCAACACATATGCTAATTGTGTTGGGCTCAGCCCAAACACAATTGGAACAATAGTCCTGCTACTGTTCATCTTCCCCAAACCCAATCGCGCCGGTGCCCCGATTTCTCCGGTCAAGGTCGCGACGCCCGGCGTCGAGACCTTGCAAACCATACCCGATAACGAACAAGGCATGGCAGCGTGTCAGTCGGTTTGCACAGCCGGTTTTAATGGCACAGGAAGGCTCTGAATTGCCTCCCCTTAGTAGAGAATAGCAGTGGACAGATGTGTTGTTGTCAACGGAGTGTGGTGGCGCATCTGTAGCTGCATTTTGGCTTCTCGGCGAGAAGCTATGCGAACATCAGCCATCCATGGCTGCTCTCGCATAGCGATCACGCTATGACGCCAGCGGCACATCATTTCCAATTCACCACGTTTTGTTGTCGAATCTTCGTTTTTCAATTTTTCGGATCCAATCAAAATTATTTTAGATTTCTTCTCCAAAAAAGTATAATTTACCCAACAATATTGATAGTGTTAGGTTCCTGGCGAGCCATTTGTTTTGAGCTCTGCCATCTTAAATGTAAAACACTATGACAGTCTTGTTTTAAATATATTGAATATTTCTTTATGGTATGCTTCTTTATTGTTATAACTAGTGTTATTATAGATAAAGATCCAATGGATTACATATGGTTAGGGGAGCGGTCGGGATACCTATGGAATGCTCTCAAAGACCGTAATCCTAAATAATGTTCCAAGTCATAGACGCTGTGAGATGTGGGTTATCACTGGCCTCGTCAAGACTTGTTCATGCATGTAACTCTCCCAAGAGGTCGACGTGTTCCACTGTCGATGGCTTGTATGGAAATCCATGTATGAAGATTCATACTTCGATTATGGAATTGAACGGCCCCGCTAAAGGACTCCTAGCTAGTTGATACTGTCGAACATGGAGTCCTTAGGTTTCGTAGTGTGAGATTAGTCCTTAGATCTGAGATGTCATTGGACAAGGTACTATCCACTATGCTTTGAGATGCACGTGCACTCCAGGAGAGTCATACGGCGTGTATGTTAGGTATAGTCTGATAGTACAGCATAACAAGTGGCAGTCGGAGAGGGATTCATCTAGGATCATGAGTTACCCGGTATTTTCTATGCTGTTTCGAGAATCTAAATGATTGTTAAAAGTCTTTGATCAAAGAGATTGTCTTCTAAGAGAGATTGTTGATCTCGGATTAGAAGACTGGATCATTAGATGTCACAACACAGTCATAGTTTCTAAGGTTATTGGGGTTCGACCGTCGCCATACCCTAGACCATAGATGGGAAACTGATGAAGGGATTCTACTCTGATAGGTTTGCTTTTCATCGTTGACATCTATGAAGTCGTGGCGACGTTGCTAGACATCGAACCACGACCAA
Organism: Buddleja alternifolia; assembly: GCA_019426215.1. Taxonomy (NCBI): domain Eukaryota; kingdom Viridiplantae; phylum Streptophyta; class Magnoliopsida; order Lamiales; family Scrophulariaceae; genus Buddleja; species Buddleja alternifolia. The sequence continues at coordinate 19,539,573 of CM033397.1, read as the reverse complement.
TAGGTGACTTGGGTTAATTTGGTGAAATTAATCTAAGGTCTAGTTAATTATTTAGAATAATTAATCTATCCTATGGGGACTTATTGCCAGCTTGACAACAAGCCTGAGGGGTCACACACATAACTTAGTGTAGTACCTATTGGCTAGTTAATTCATTGTGAATTAATGGATGGATTAATTAATTGGATTTAATTAATCAAGAAAAAGGAATTAATTTAATGGGATTAATTAATGGTCCTATAATTTAATAGTGAAATATTAAATTGGGAAGGACTAATTAATTAATAAGAGAACAAAATAAAATAATATATATATATATATATACATATGTGCACGTGTGCGTGTGTGTATGTGTATGTGAAGATTTGGTGGAAAGATTTATCTTGCTCACCAAGTTTGTAAATATATATTTATATATATATATATATTAATTAATATCCTATAAATATATTTTGTAGGATCTTTTAATTGGTAAAGGTAACTAATTAAAAAGGAAAGATCTTATTTGATATATGTTAGGATATTAATAGATATGGTAATATCTAATTAGTTGGAAAGACTCCAACTATCTAAGGAAAGAGAATAAAAGAAAAAAAATATACAATATATATACACGCACGCCTCACCCTAATTTTTACGGTGAGAGGCGTGTGTGTATGTATGTAGTTTACCCTAGGTGGACTCTGTATATATATATGTGTGTGTGTGTGTGTGCGTGTGTTCCACCTCTTCTAGAATTAATAAAGGTTTTGACAAAAAATATTCAAGTCCTTTTCATTTATTCTCTCCCAATTTTTCTTTCACAAGAATTCTTTAAACTCATGTGTTGAGTGCGAAGAACACCAAAATTAATTCCTAACCTTTTTTCCTCAAAAAGGCAAGATTCAATATTCTTCTTGCTAGCACTGGTGGAGATAATTGAGGGTACGAGCTACGGTGTGGATACATCTCAGAGGCACGATACTTGGGGAGCTAGGGGAAATAAAATTCGAAGATTGTAGCAGGGAGTAGCTTAAAAAGACGTTGCTGCTTTAAGGTCTACAAGAGGTAAACACGAGTGAACCTTCTTCTAGGATAGTTTTGAACCCGATGGTACCGTGTCGACCTAGCCCTAATTTTGGGGATTCCGCTTTAATTTTTTAAATTATATGTTTTCCGTTGAGCCAGTGTCCCCGGGGGTTGTACCGATCCCAACAGTTAAGTCACCCGTTCAGTAACGTTATACACATTCATATGATATGCTAGCACGTTATCAAATAAAACTAACATACACCGCAATATAATAAGAAAGGTGTCTCTTGGTACTTAACAGGCAGATTGCAAAATTTTAAAAGCATCCAAATATCAATGCAAAATGTACGGGGGTGCACATAGGCACCTCAAAACTCAAGTAAAAGTAGTTTGTGCTGGTGGGCATCCCTACTCAACGCTTAGCTCCTGGCCAACCCGAAATTGTTCTATGAAAAATATAGGAAATTCGATAGTATTTAAATTTATTTGGTCCTTGCTTATGCCTCACTGGGCATAGTACCTTGTTGATTAGGGAAGGTATCCTAAAAGGGTGGTTCTCTCACGCCTGGCCACTAATCTCGGCGCTCTCTTCACCGCTACTGGCTCTTTGTTCTCGACCCTTGTTGGCTCTATGGCCTTCTCTAGTATAATTTGACGTACGCAGGATCTTCTTCTCTTAGTGATGGGCGAGGGGTATTTGGGGTGTGTTGTTCCTCCTTGGGTTAACCCAAAGCTATTTTCGTCCTCCTTGAAGATGGCTGACTGTGAGTAGGCTATCTAAGTATTGCCTGGTTGGGTCTTGCCCCCCAAGTGATCCTTCTCTAGTAAGACTAGGTTTATCGTGGCTTGCTTCCCTTTTTCGCTGTGATCAACGTTGTCATGCTTTCTTTTAGGTCTCTTCAATGCGTTAACATAACACTCTTTTACTACCTTCACATGTCTGATGGCTTTCCCCATTCCTATAGGGGTAGGAAACTTTACCTTCATATGAAAGGTAGATATGATGGCTTGGAATAGATTTAAGCTCGGCCTCTCCAATATGACATTGTAGGTGGAGGGGGCTTTGACTACTAAGAACTTCACCATCTTCATGGAGCGGGCTGGAAATGCAGCCAAAGATATGGGCAAAGACACCTCTCTTAGCGCTTCCACTGTCTCACCTGTGAATCCAGTGAGAGGGGTGTTGACCGTTTGGTGCTGTGCATTATCCACCCCTAGTTGAGTGAAGGCATTATAGAAAATGATGTCTACCGAGCTCCCACTATCTACCAAAATTTTCTTTACCTAAAAGTTAGAGATAGTTGCCGATATTAGTAAGGCATCATTCACCAGTGGGACATGGTTCTTGAGATCTTGAACTCCAAACTCTATGGTCGGCGTATTTGGCCCCACTTGATTCACTTGCTCACCTTTCCGGGAGTTGATGGCATGAAGTCCTGTAGCAGCTCTTAGTGAAACCTTTCTAGAGTTCCTGGAGTCTCCCCCCACCGGGCCTCCCAATATCACCCCTATGATCCCACTCACCGCGGCTTTGTCCATATCCATGTTCGCCTTGGGTGGGTTGCCTTTGGCCAGAACTTGTTCCCTCGGGAGTATAAGGAGGGTATATTTAGAGAACCCCAAAGGAGGCATGTGCTTGTGTTTCTTTGACTCAAACATCTTATCATCTTCTATGGATTTTCTTTTATTGCCACCGCCTTCTTACTTTGACTGGCCCACATTCTCTTCTATTCTAATGTATTTTTCGGCTCTAGTCAACAGTTCCTCCATAGTCGACGGTGGCTTCCCCGTCATAGACTCTTTGAATCTACTATTGCGCAAATTCCTTTACATAGTTCTTGATAACAACTCGTGGTTGACGTGCGGTACCTCTGACACTGTTGTGGAGAAATGCTGTACGTATTACCTCAGGGACTCTCCATCCTTTGGACCAATGTGAATAGAAAAGACGCTGTCTTGGGGTGATTTTTTTGTCATAGAAAAGTGGTTAAGGAAACGCCTGGTCAGATGCTCGAAGCCGTTGAACCAGCTAAGGGCCTGGCCAGAGAGTGTAGTTCCAAACATTTTACAGTAGGCCGCATCGCTGATGTCGTACATGTCAGCCTTTGCACTAAACTTGTCAACGTGCTCTTGAAGGTCTCCAACCCCCACGTATTCACTTAAGTGTGGTATCTTAAGTCTTTGCGGTAGTGACTCCGCAAAAAATATTGGGCAGAAAGGACTTTTCTTGGGGGGGAGCTACAACTATGGGTACTAGCTACATATCTTCATACCTGCCACGGTCGTTCAAGCTTTCATCATGACGTGATGCTTGTCCACACAGGCCTTCCAGCCTCGGCAGGGCCTCTTCGGGGGTCAAGGAGACTTAACCTCTATATGGAGACGTGGGGGGCTTTGGCCTTCTATCTCTTCCACATGGTGGCTTCTTATGTGGTGAAACCACGCTTTTCTCTTCCTTTTCACGTGCTGCCCCATTCCCCGGGGAGTTGGATTGCCTTGATCCAATCTCGCTGGGGATCAGGGACTCCTGACCTCCATGGGGGGATTTGCTAGGCACAACTTGCCGGGGGTGGCTTTTTTCCCGAGGTTCCTAAACTCTACGGTTTGATTGAGGGGGCGGAACTTGAACTTGAACTTGGGGACCCCTATCTTGAGGTGGGAGCGCCTCCTGAGTATTCCTCACCTGGGAGCCTTGCCCCCTTACAGCTGAAGGAAGGGGTGTTGCTCTTGACTAGTGTGCCTGGATGTACTGTTGGACCGTCCACGCTGCTGCCTGTACTGAGGCGTCCTCAACAAGAGCAAGGAGTGCCTCCTGAGTGATCTCGAACACTCTAGTTTTAGGGGTGAGTCATTGCTATTGTTATGGGGGGTGCGTTTCACTCATCCGTCGGGGGTGTTACATCAAGACCTTTGCCATCGGCCTAAACGTTCGGCAGACCATCTCCCTTTACTTGAACGCCTGGTAGACCTCCTGGTGGGGGTTAGAGACTTCCTCACCCGCTGCAGGCGTATTTTTGCTGGTCATCCTATCACCAGTAGTACGTGTTTGGGACCTAGTTTGCATACTTAGTGGCCGGAGCGCTGTTCCTACAAGCGGCGCCATATCGATGCGGTAAAATTTGTCAGTAGTATAATGTCACGTGATTTGCCACGTGGGGAGGGAATCTGACCCAACACACGACAAACTAGGCTGGGGGTTGAATTAGGTTTAGACTGCACTAGCTGTTATGCAAGTTGCCTACATACCTAAAGTGATGAGATTAAGTTAATTCGTAGTTCTATAATGAAATTATTCTCCAAAGTTGCTAGGGCATTTTTGTGAGGAGAGTCGATAATGATTGTCATCAACTCCTTTGGGGTATATATAAAGCTGATGGTAGGCTATGGGTCAGGGCTTGACCAGCGGCCCATTTGCCTATTTATCAACCCCAATACTTGGCTATTTTATATTAAAATAGTCTTCTTTCTTTTATAGCCTCTTTAACATAACGAGCCATATTCACAATGGGCCGCCAGCCCTATGGGCTTGACTATCATAATAACCACTGACTCGATCCACGGGTAGTGCCTCGGCCCAAGCTGGGGTAAATTAATTACCATAATGCCCCTAGATATTTTTTATGCACATCATTTGAGTTAACAATTTTTTGTTATGCGTATCACAAGGTACACGCTAGTAAATAATATAATCGAAGGAAGGAAACATTATGTTGCCATCGGCCTTAGATATTAAGACATTGATATCCCTTTATATGACTTACCAAAAAAAATTATCTCTTCATAGGTAATATTTTAGGACCTGTCGAGAACGATTTCAAACTAAGCAAATTGGATGTGGTATTATGATTACCATATCTTGAAAACATCTTAAGAAAAAAAAAATGGGATCATATCATGAAAAGATCCCTTGAAGAGAAGACAAATCTCCGTAATTGACAAAAGGTAACAGTTGGTATGTGTTTCTAATTATTATTTTATTATTACAATCGCAATTGCATAGTAGTAAATAAATCAGGAAATTACACCAGGTTCACACTGCACGTGAGGTTGTCAAATAGACAACAAAGCACAAACAACAAAAGGTATAACTTGATTAAGCAAGAATCGAGGCCTGAGGCATCTTCTAATATATATTATTGATCTCTTACGTATGATTGTCTCAAGTTGAAATTTATCATTAGCAAAATAATGTAGTTAGGAGCCAGCGCACGACAACGTATAACAATAATTTGTAGAGAGTAGCTTGTATAATAATATTCCCTTTCTATTTTTGTATTGTTCCAATGTTTGAAATTATTTCTTAATATTTGCGGTGAAAGTAACAAGTATGTTTGGATGATTTAAATGACCTTTTGGTCAATATTTTTTAGAGGTAATGATCACATTTGTTGTTAAATATGTATAGAAAAATTGCTATGTTACTCTTGTAATTAATGAGTATTAATCTTATAAATTGTGCACTATCAATTTAAGCACATTAATATTTAATCTCGCAATATATGGACAAAATATTTCATACATCTTCCATTGAAAAACCCTCACTACTATTGAGATATTTATTAGTTTGATTTCATCAAACAAAACCATTGACAAAAACCTTCCAACATGCATCACAATTTGTGTGAAAAAGAAGTTGAAGATTTGCATTTTTTCTGGGTGAAAGAAGCAAATAGTTCAAAGGATCTTGAAGCCAAAATCTATGTGATCAAGGAGTTCAAGCCATCTTTTGTTCACTTATCTACTAGTTTGTATAAACTGTTTGTGTGAAGCGTCAAAGATCATTTAGTGGGTTCCTCCAAGTGAAAAGGAGAAGAAGGACGTAGTTGGGATTACATCACCCAACGAACCTTACAAAGATCTTGTGCTATTTTTTTTATTGCTTTTATTTACTTTATTGTCTATTATATTCATTGAAAGCATATCCATAACATTTGACTTGCAAATCAAGCAAAGCAACTAAAGTAAAAGTTTGAGTTGTTATGCTACCCCTGATTTAAGTGTTGAAAGATATACTCTACTTTGGTTCTCGTGACTAAGTTAACTTTATAAAACAGTCTTCCATATACGTTCGACAAGCGTCTAGCTTTCTTTAGTGTTGGAAGAATTTTGTGAGGTACGAAAATTTTTGAAGTGCGAAAAAACTCTCTGTTAACAACGAGTTTTCCGAGTATAAGTCGATGGTTGCTGAGAGGGACATCATGAATTTAAAGAATAGAAAATAGTCAGTATAAGTGTGAGGCATCTGACGACATCGCTCCTATTGAGCACCTTCAGGTAGAGGAGGATAGGTCATTCAATGATGGTCGTGTTGGTGGCCACAGGGAATTCTCGGTTTTGGACGGGTGTCAGTAGTTGCTTTGGCAGAGTAGGGTTGATGGGGCTCGAGACTTCAAAAACTCGACCATCTTTGATGATATTTTATTTTCGAAAGCTATCAATGAAGAACAAGATTAGTTTTTTTTGAAGCGATTGACTATTTGAAGAAGCTGGGCAATGCCAAGCCCAAGTTTGATATGGTCAGCCTTGAGGCGCGCGGGCGTTAATGCTCCATTGCTTTGAGAATAATTTTCAGAAGAAGTCGGCGAGAACCCCAAGTCCAAGATTGGTCTGGGCATCATGTTATTGTGTTTATAATAAATAATAAATGACAAATGGGCCATTGAAAAGTACCATGAAAAAGAGACTGAATGGAGATAGGCCCAAGTAGAGAAACAAAATGATTATGGGCCATTTGAGCGAATATAAAGAGGCAAGGAAATGAGGCCCATTTAATGAAGAAGTTTATCCAAAAAAGAAATGGACGCGCCAAACTCTGAGATTTTGAAAAAGGGAGTTAAGGATGAATCCATAGCCTGTACTTCGAATCAAGAATCGATGGAGGTATGCTCCTTTTTCTCAATTTAATGTATTTTGGCTGTTTACGTATTACGATCGTATTTGCTGCATATACCGTAGAATAAATAAATAAAAAAGGCGTAGGACCACCATTAGCCCATTTGGGCAGGGGTCGGTAGATAATCCTAAGTTAAGGTTATCGCGAGGCAGAGACCGTCTACTAGAAATCCCTCCTTATTCGAGTCTGTTTTTTACGCGAAACAGATTTTTGGCGACCACAGTGGGAGTCTAATCGAATTTGGATTCCATAAACGAGATATAAAAATGTCTGACGAATCTTCTAGGGAAGAGCCTACGGATGAACTCGAAACTCAACCCGTATCCAGACATAGGATTAGAGCGGATAAGATGTATGAGCAATTCGTCAAGGTTATGAAACAAACTTTGATAGGCGCTCGAGATGATCAGAGAAGGAAGTTCAATGATCAATATCGAGCACTGACCCAAGAATCGGCTCGAATCTTTACTGCGATAGTGCAAGATATCGCAGTAAATACACAAGAGGGGCTAGCCAGAGAAGTTACTCGAGTCGTGACTGAACTAGGAGAGATATTCAACCAAACTTGTGACGTTTTCTCAAGAATGGTGAATATTCAAGTTGTTAATGGGTTAGAACCCCTTATCGAAAAACATAACATGTTAATAGAAAAGGTATCGCAATTAATCTCCGTAGAACCAAGAAACTGTACTCGAAACGTAGCAATAGGAGAACCACCACCCGGTTACCCTCGAGAAAATAGAAATAGGAGTAATCGCTTCGAGATAGGGCAGACTTCGAATACATCCCCTGAAAACGAGCACGGTTATGTAAATCTACCGAGACCTGGGGGGCAGATAGGTCTAGGGCCGCAAAGCTTAGGTCAAAATGTACGTGCGGCGTCGAACATCCCGTATAATAGCAACCCAAACCAACCTCCTCCGTATAACTCGAGACCCAACTTCCCATTTCCCCCGTCAAATTATGGACAGGTGCCAGTAGGTTACCAGCCGAACGTCTACGTTAACAATTTTGAAATACCTGCCGTATTCACCCAAGGACAATACCAGGGGATACCTAATCAAAACCCTATGCCTAATTCGATAGGAGTCTCTAACACTCCTTTCCCAATGGGAAACAATAACTTTCCGATCCCAAACATGTGTCCAGGTTTCACTATGTTTCCAAATAACGTACAAGTGCCATTCCCAGGGGGGGCAAGTTGTTCCCGAAGCCCATATCGGAGGTCTAGTACTGGACCCGGTCCAAAATCAAATCGAGATAATCATCGAAAGAATGTATGGACCAGGTTTTCGAAGGAACCATAGGTCAATGCCCGGGAAGCCTTATCCCGATTGGATGGATAGGAGTTACCCTTTTCCTCGAAATTACAAAATCCCCGACTTCACATTGTGCTCGGGAGATGATCACATCTCTGCTCTCGAGCATTTGGCAAGGTTCACCTGCCAATGTCAGGAAGCGTCTGATCAGGAGTTTCTCAAATTGAGACTTTTCCCGAGTTCGTTAACGGGATCGGCTTTTAATTGGTACATAAGCTTAGCCCCGAATTCTATCCACAGTTGGGACGAGATGCAATTTTAGTTCCAAAACCACTTCGCTGGAACAGATCCGGGTATATCGATGAGTGACCTGGCCAAAATAAGACAAAGTGTAGGAGAGTCAGTAGAAGATTTCTTAACCCGCTTCAAAAAGGCGAGAGTTAAATGCCATCTCAACTTACCTGAAACAGAGTTTGTACAACTGGCCCAACAAAACATGACTTTCGCATTTAGGGTGAAATTTGACGGTATGCCATTCGCCGACTTTAGGAGTCTGGCCGAGAGTGCCATAAGATACGAAAATATGATTAAGGAAGAAAATAATAAAAGACACCAAGGGCTTAATGCCTTCGAGGTTGGGACCCCTTGGATATTTGACGAAGCGCTCGAAATAGATGTGGCGGAATTTATTAAAGGACCTCCCTACCAATGCGGGCCCCTAGAAAAGAAAGAGTGTAAAGCAACCGGGTCTTTACAAATAAAAAAGGAAAAGAATTATACCTTTGATATTACGAAAACAGAACAAATCTTCGATTGGTTGGTGTCTAACAAAAAGATAAAATTCAAAGGAAAACATAGGGTACCCACTAATTCAGAAATTAAAGGAAAGCCTTACTGTAAGTGGCATAACGCATTTTCTCACGATACGAACGAATGCATATTATTTCGAAATATAATCCAAGAAAAAATAAATTCTAAAGATCTCATATTCCCCGAAAACCAGAAAACTAATATTGATGAAGATCCTTTCCCAGTTTTAAATCTCAAAATTAATACTATTGAATGTACTGATATGCAGGTCACGATCGAAACAAAAGTTGCCATCAGAACGTTCAACAGGCTTATCGACGAAGGGATATTGACCTTCCCAAAGGTCAAAGACGAAGGGCTCGAAGGTATGTGTCGCTGGCATATGAACACCCTCCATACTACAAACCGGTGCCAGATCTTCAGGCGGTTTGTAGCCAAACAACTCGAGAGGAACTTGATTATTCTTTCCTCGATCGAGAAGAGGATTCTGGGATTAACACCAGAATGAAAGTTGAAAGATAAACAGGAAGAAATCGAACCTCTTAAGGAAAATTCGAGAAACGATGAAAAGACTTATAAGTAGGTGCTCGAAACACCCGTGCAGGAAACCAGATACGAAACACCCACTCGAGTGGTGAACAATCCGGCCAAACTACAAAAGGCCTTATGCCATCACTGCGCAGATACCCTTCACTACGAATTAGTGAGGCTCCAAGTCATAGAAAATGACCCGAATTGGATTCCTGCCTATCAGAGAGCAGAAAAATGGAACAAAAGACCACGACAGGACCCAAGCAGGTATCTGGCTCCACTGCCTCCACAGAGGCACTTTCGAGGCCGAGGGGGATGAGGTTTACCATACAATCAACCTTGAGGAAATAATTACAGGGGCAATTTCGAGCTCAAAAGGTACGATAAGGCAAAAACCGTGGTCCAACAAGTTGCATACTCGAGAGCAGCCATAGCAATGGAAATGCAGCAAGAAGCTGTCATCGCCAACCTAAGGATCGAAGAAGAATCCTTAGCGAAGGGGATATTGAAATCCAAGGTGGTCAAGGGTTCGGATCTTGAAGACCTCGAGAAGGAAATGGATAGTCTGAGCGATTAGATGAGGGAAGCGAATCTGCAAGGAAAAACTGCGGAAGGTGAAGGTGAAGACCTAGATTTTTTCGATTCTGGGGACGATTTGGATATTCTGCTGGACGATATACCAGAGGATTTTGGAAAGGATAAGGAGAGAGTCGCTGTGCGAAGGGCTCTGGAAATGGGGTAAACAAAGGATTGCGATATGGTGACAATATTGCCGGCAGAATTTGCTGCTAAAGAAAGGGTATATGATGAAGAAGAAACAGCGTTGGAAGCATTAACCACTCCCGAAAAGAAAAAATAAATAACAACCATATGAAACCTTTGTACGTTCAGGCTGATATCGAAAATGTTAAGGTTAGTCGAGTCCTAGTGGACAACGGGGCGACCGTTAATGTGTTACCCGAGAAAACCTTAGTTACATTAGGAAAATCACTAAAAGATTTGGTAGCGGCCGATGTGGCTGTATATGGATTCTCAGGACAAGCCACGAAAGTCCTAGGGGTGTTACCATGCCAAGTTAGAGTAGGATCGAGAAGTTCTTACTCGGCATTTTTCGTGGTGAAAACTAACTCTTCATTTAACGCATTATTGGGAAGAGATTGGACTCACCAGAATTACTGCTTACCTTCAACTTTACACCAATTCCTTATCTGTTGGAATGGTGATAAATTTGAGGTAGTGAAAGCCGAATCTAACTCTTACTTTGTGGATGCTCAAATTGTGAATGCTAGGCACTGCATCGAGGAGCTCAAACTAGTCGGGGAAGCGGAAGCGCCCATTTCAAGAGTCGAACTGGAAGGGGAAGATGAAACATCAAAGGACAAGATCGAAATCCAAGAAGAGGAAGTTCGAAGAAATCAAGATTAGCGAATGTTTTGTTTTTTATTTATCAAAAACAATGTCTTTTGAATTTATGGATTTATCAATGAGTGAAGGTAGGGAAGATGTAATCGCAGATGCATGTAAACGTTTGGCTTTAGAAAGGATCAATTCGAATTTGTTTCCTTATTCAAGTTGTTTATTCGGTGAAGACGATGAAAAATCCGACGAGTTCGATTTAGCGGAACCGAAAGACCCTAGTCAAAACGGAATAATGGGAGAAGGAATTATAGAACCCGATGAGGATATTAGACAAGAAGTACAAGATCATTTGTTAGAAATAAATCTTGGGACAAAAGAGAAACCACGAATAACTTACATTAGCTCAAAATTAGAAAACAAGGAAAGAAACGAGTTAGTTCAAATACTGCAAGAATACAGAGATTGCTTCGCCTGGGCCCATCATGAGATGCCTGGGATAGACATGACAGTAGCTAGGCATGAACTACCCATTAAACCTGATTTTATTCTAGTAATACAAGCCCCAAGGAGACTGTCACCTGACCTCATGGGGGCAATCAAAGAGGAAATCAAAAAATTAGTTGAGGCTAAATTTATCAGACCAGCGAGATATGTCGAATGGCTAGCCAACATCGTGCCCGTAATCAAAAAGAATGGCAAGGTCAGAGTGTGCATCAACTTTAGAGATTTAAACCGAGCTACTCCCAAAGACGAATATCCAATGCCAATGGCTGACGTCCTCATAGATGCAGCGGCCCGGCATCAATATATGTCATTTATGGACGGATATTCTGGTTATTATCAGTTAAAAATAGCAGAAGAAGATAGGAGTAAAACAGCGTTTCGATGTCCCGGAGCTATAGGCACATTTGAATGGAATGCGAGGCCTTTCGGATTAAAGAATGTCGGGGCTACTTATCAGAGAACTATGAATTACATGTTCTATGATTTAATTGACAAATCAATGGAAGTGTACATTGACGATATAGTAGTTAAGGCACAAACACATCGAGACCATATCGAATCATTGGCCAAGAGTTTCCAACAAATGAGACGCTTTAATTTAAAAATGAACCCATTAAAATGTGCATTTGGGGTGAGAGCGGGCAACTTCTTAGGATTTTTAATCCATAACCGCGGTATCGAGGTAGATCGAAATAAAGCTAGGGCAATAATAGATGCAGAGCCCCCGAGAAGTAAAAAGGAGTTGCAAAGATTCCTTGGGCAGATTAATTTCCTGAGAACATTCATAGCGAATCTGGCCGGAAAAATCGAAATATTTTCTCCTTTGTTAAAACTAAGGAACGAAGAAGGATTTATCTGGGAAAGAGAACAGCAAGAAGCTTTTGAAACATTAAAACGATATTTAGTAAAACCTCCAGTTTTGATACCTCCTCGAAAAGGAAAACAATTGAGGTTATACATATCTGCTGCAGACCATTCGATAGGGTGTCTACTAGTACAAGAGAATGATAGGGGATTCGAACAATCAGTCTTTTACCTAAGTAGATTGCTGAATGATACCGAAAATAGATACACTTCTATCGAGAAATGGTGTCTCAGTTTATATTTTGCTTCAGTAAAACTAAGACATTATTTTGCTGCCTATACCATAGAGATAGTATCACCCACCGATGTAATCAAATTCATGATGAATCAGCCACTAGTGAAAGGCCGATTGAGCAAATAGAGTCTCAACTTGCTCCAATTCGATTTAGTATACATAACATAGAAAGCGGTAAAAGGTCAAGCACTGGCTGATTTTCTGGCTAATCATCCTACGAAAAACTTGAATATGCTCGAAAGATTCGAATTCGATTACATAGAGTTGGTGCCATGGATCTTATATTTCGACGGATCCAATGCTCGAAGTGGTGCAGGTGTCGGGGTCTACATCATTTCACCGAATAAAGTGATCACCAAAGTATATGCTAAACTTGAAGGGGAGTGCACCAACAACAGGGCAGAGTACGAAGCCCTCATTTTAGGTTTAGAAATCATGTTGGAAATGGAAGCTAAGAAAATCGAAGTGAGGGGGATTCGCAGTTAATTGTGAATCAACTAAAAGGAATATTCAAGTGTGTGAGTCCAGTGGAAATTGCCTCATTTGCGCAAGTTCACGAATTACTTAAGAATTTCGAGACAGTTAAAATCATTCACGTGCCTAGAGAAAATAACGAGATCTCGAACGATTTAGCTCAAATGGCGTCGGGGTATAAGATTAATAAAGATTTACTCGAGACCTCCATTCAGGTCAAACCCAGAATCCTTGTACCTTTTGAGCAAAGGCAGGCATATGTTAATAAAATAGATATTATGAAAGGAAAAGAGGATTGGCGACTCGAAATTATAGATTATCTTTCAAACCCATCAAAAGGAGGATTTTCGAATAAAATCAAACTAACTGCTCACCATTATTTTTATGATGGCAAGGAACTATATAGAAAAGATTTACAGGGAATATTGTTAAGATGTCTGGACCTGGAAGAAGCCATGGTCACAATGGCCGAAACACATGAAGGCATATGTGGGGCCCACCAGGCAGGCCAAAAGATGCGATGGCAAATACATAAGCATGGGTTCTATTGGCCCACTATCCTCCGAGATTGTTTGAATTATGCCAAATGATGTAGACAATGCCAACAATTCGGCAAGATATTGAGACAACCAACGACAGAAATCGATAATCAAGCCATGGCCATTTAAAGGATGGGCAATGGACATTATTGGAGAAGTTAGACCAGCTTCCTAGAAGAGACATAGTTACATCTTGGCGGCAACCGATTATTTCACTAAGTGGGTGGAAGCCAAGGCATTCGAAAATATCAACTCAAAGCAGATAGCAGAATTTATAAAAGAAAATATTATATCAAGGTTCGGTATCCCAGAAACAATAACGGTGGATCAAGCAAGAGTTTTTAATAGTGCTGAGATACTCGAATTTCTAAATCAATTCGGTATAAAGCTACTAAATTCTACGCCGTATTATGCCCAAGCAAATGGGCAAGCTGAGTCCTCGAATAAACTTATCAAAGCATGTATTGCCAAAATGATAAGGAATAATCCAAGGAATTGGCACGAATTGTTAACAGATACGTTGTGGGCCCTCAGAGTGGCCAAAAAGGATAGTATAGGAACTTCGTCTTTCCAATTAGTTTATGGCCACGAAGCAGTTATCCCAATGGAAATTAACGTTAAGTCACGAAGAGTACTTGAACAAACCAAGCTCACCCCCGAAGAATATGCTAATAATATGAACATAGAACATTTGGACCAAGAAATGGTACAAATTATGGCACTATAACAAATCAAAATACAAAAACGGAGGATTGAGAGAAGTTATAATAAGAAAGTAAAGGCAAGGTTGTTCGAAAAAGGGGATTTGGTTTGGAAAACGATATTTCCAGAAGGCCATAAGAACCACTTTTATGGGAAGTAGTCCCCTAAATGGGAAGGACCATTCGTGATCGCCAAAAAGTTGTCAGGAAATGCTTATAAATTACAACACTTGGACGGAACTGAGTATGGTAAAGCGTTAAATGCCAGATACCTAAAAACATACATACCAAGTATATGGAAAGCAAACGAAAATGTAATATTAGAAAAGATACCCGAAACAGGCAAGAGTTTCTTACATAGGACTTAGAAATTAAAAGCTGACGATAATTATAAATCCTAGAAACGAATGAAAGGGAAAGAACTAGCTAGAACTTCCAAAGATGTCTCGAAAGCATCTTTTTCAACAAGTGCCGGACTAATTATATTCTCAAACTCTTCCTCCAATCGAGCGACTTGGTCATCAAGGGATACCATATCCGTTTCTACTTGGTCAGCCAAGGAAATAAGGCGATCCCTCTCTGCCTGTAGATCAGCAATTTGAACGTCCAAATCAGTTATTTGGGCTAAGTAATTAGCCCGGTTGGTGGCTAAAATAGGGACTTGATCCCGTAGCTGATTAATGCGCCTATTATGTTCGATCGATGCCTCTTCATCCAAAGGGTTGATCCCTTGGTCCATATAATCTTTAAGCTTATTCAGGCAGCTCTCGAGCACTTTGCGGGCCCTTGCAAATATGGGGAGCCACATGTCTGTTACTCTCGACTGGGCTTCATCAAGAAGAAGACGAAGTCTCTGAATTAATGCCGGATCATCAGGATAGCGCAGAATGTTATAAAATGCCGTAGTCAACTCGATCCTCGAAAAAGCAGGGGCGACGACTTCATCTGAAAAGTTCGAAAGAAAAGTTTTGAAAAGAAACAAATATGAAGATAAAAAGGGCCAAAGACAAACTCTAAAATACCTTAGGGAGGAGTCACCGTTATTGGAGCGATCGAGCTCGGAGGCACCGGATCCGGCGTAACTATTGGTGAAGAGATAGGTGCCTGATTGGGGTCAACGGTTACGATCGGCGACGATTCAGCTAAAGGAGGCGAAGGACTAGGGGTGAATGGAATCCCCATGTCAGTCCCCGGTATCGGTTCATGACTGCTCGAGGTAACAGTAGTCGGAAGCTCTGAAAGAAATCATGGGTAGTTAAGTAGATAGCACGCAAGAAATGCTCGAAGAAATATACAAGAAATATGCCATATGAATTAACCTGGAGTAGAAACATTTTCAGCTAAGGTTGATTGACCGGGATCCGATGTGAGTAAAGCCACCGCAAGGGCATGATCTTCTCGAGAAGCAGTCTCCGTTGCGGGTGGAAGAGTTGCAGATACAGGGGTAACTGCAAGTCGATGAAAGAAATATAAGATAAGGGCTTTAACATAATAAAAATCTAAAAAGGAGTGAGAGAAGCACCTTCCAAACGAGGGAGTTTGCTATTTTTCCGGAAAAGAGACAGCTCCTCATCTCCTTCTTCACCTAGTCCTACTTCTTCGATTGAAGTCAAGGTGCTAGAAATCGGCTGTTCTCGAATAACCAAGGCTGAGCGCTTTTGAGTAACCGGTGCTGATATAGGATTAGTTTTTGATTTCTTGGAACCAGAAGAACCAGCCGCAGAGGTTTGTTTACTGACCGAAGAAGCTCGAGCAGTAATTTTCGATTCTCGAAGAGCTCGATAGAGGCTATCACCAGCTTGAATGGAAGAGTCATCTCTTTCAAACCGCCACCCCGAGGTACGAGAGGGAGGAATCACTTAAGCATCTTCCTGACAAGACAAACGGCCAAGTAACAAATGAGAATCAAAAGTCAATAAAGAAAACAAAACAGGGGAATCGAAGATACCTCTATAGGTAATAACTTGGAGAGGTCAACAACGTTTCCAGAACCTCCAAAGCTTCTGGTGGCCTCGGTGACCAATCGCCATATGATTTGCCTCGAGAAACCTCGTTGCAAGACTCTATTCCAAAAAGTAGCAAAACAGGATTCTACTCGAATAACCCTGGAAAAAGTGGGTACCGGCAACGGTAGAACCTGGCACGACGGCATTCCTCGAATAATGGTTTCTACTCGGTCTCTTTTCAATTTAGGGATCGTGTATTGCTTTTGGAACCAGGGACGGTTCATTGTACCGAGAAAAGGTAGAGCGAAGCTCTGGTTGATACCAAACTGCTTCGAGCATAACTAGGGATAGATATAAATGATGATTAGCACAAAGAATGAAAATCCCATGAAATGGCAATACTATCTAATGCGTAAATAGCGGTTCGAAATGACACATAACAAAGTACCTGGGGATTATAAACCTCAACACCAGGAGTGTTGTCGGCATACAAAAGGTCTCGAGAAAATAAAATGGCACGCCAATACGGTTGATCATCCTCTTGTTCTTCGAGGGAATCAATGCTAGCCATCCAATCTGGAAGGGCGGTGTGAGACCAATGGGTGCCGGCTTGATCATGTCTGGTTTCGAAAAACGGGCACCATGTCGATACGTACAAAGGGTTGTACAGGGTGCACAAAGTCGTGAGATAGGACCCCTTTTCGAGAGGGATCAGAAGGTTTACAGTGGCTTCACCATAACAAGCCCAATTCGAAAGAGGCTTGAGATTGCTCGAGGAACCTAAGGCGGTCTCGAAAGAAGGAAGGTTTCTAACATTGAGCAATTCAGGGTAGTGAAGGAAGGCCCAACAAGTCAATAACCATAGGGGGCCCGATACCCTTCTCACGCTCGAAGGACTTTGGAAAATATGAAACATCATTCGATAAAAATGGAATAAAACTAGGGGAGCTAACTCGATTGGCCCCATGGTTACAGCGATATTAGTAGCTAGTGGAAGAAAAGTCTTATTCACGACACATCCCGAGTTCATAAACAACCGACAAAAAACAAAATTTAGAAAGAATACCTCCTCGAAGTCAGTTACCGGATCCTCGTTCTCGATGAAATGTTTGACCAAAAACCGAGTAGGCTATGTTGGAGCCACTACTTTTGCCATGATGTTGTAGCCACTGGGAGGCGGCTACCAAGAGTGATTTGGCTGTAGCAATAGGTTCACCCGAAGGGAGAGCCGTGCCATGTGGAGACAACCCAGTAATTAACGCCACGTCCTTGAGCGTGACTGTTTGAATTCCCCGTGGTAAAACAAAACAATTGTAGGAAGGATACCAAGATAGGGCTAAAGAATCAGTCATCACCTGCTCGAAAGGTAACACCTGATAGCAAGCTAATCGAATCAGGCCTAGAATGCGGTTTCCACTCCATTTGGGATGAAACTGGCGGAGGCGCTCGAACCAGGGAAAGGCATCGATACTCCCAATCCACCCCTTTATGGGTTTCCTCATATTAGTCCAGGCAAATCTTCGAACCTCTCGATCCATACAAAGGGGAGTATGAGCACCCTCTAAAGCGGGCCAAACCCCTAACAACTCAGGGACTTGCGGGGTCGCTTCATCAAAGACGGTCGAATTGAAGCGGGGGCCAAGGGATAGATGAGAAATTGACTCACCTTGGCGAGTAGAAGATCCTCGAGGAACTATGTGGGACATCTCGATTGACGCCACTTTGGTATCGAGATAATATAGTCGAAAATCTCTCAAAATCTGGTGGATCTCCTCAGCATCCTCACAACCCAAAATCGATGCTTGGGGAACTAGGAAGGTGAGATCATGAGCGGCTAGATGAGGAGGTACGACCATAATATAACTCGAGCAAAGCAAATAAGTGCACCAGAAGGGCGGCAAGCGTTGATGATGCTCGAAGAAGATGACGAGTAAGAACGAAAGTAGAAGAGGAAAAGTAAAGAGAAAATCAGACAATCAACCTATTTATAAGGGTTGGAATGACCGGGCATGAAAAGCCACAACAGTTGATGGGTAGGATATCGAAAAGGCGACGATTTGAAGGAGTTATGATGATTCACGCGAATCGATACATGTAACACCGGGAACGTAAACTCATAATGGTTGAAAACCCTGGAAAAAACCTTGAAAGACGTATTTTCCAATAACCATCAGGAAAGTGAAAAGTCTCAACATTTAGGGAGACGGGTTATTTGGAAAAGAAAAGACCCGCGAAACTGAAGCGTCCCCAGAGAGAGACGTATCTATTTGATATACATGAAATCGAAACATTCATATATATCAGGGGGGCATCTGTTTATAATAAATAATAAATGACAAATGGGCCATTCGAAAAGTACCATGAAAAAGAGACTGAATGGAGATAGGCCCAAGTAGGGAAACAAAATGATATGGGCCATTTGAGCGAATATAAAGAGGCAAGGAAATGAGGCCCATTTAATGAAGAAGTTTATCCAAAAGAGAAATGGACGCGCCAAACTTTGAGATTTTGAAAAAGGGAGTTAAGGACGATTAGATAAAATGGGGAACGTGGGGCGTCCGCAAAGATAAAAGGCGAAAAGAAGAAGGAAGAAGGAAGACAACATCTCAGAGAAAAAACTTATCTTTTCAGATTTCCATTAGAGCAGTTTACGTAGTGTAGTTCAGTATTTTCGTAGTTCTTTAGAATTTAGATTCTGTTCAAACACTTGTAATTTTTAGTATAGAGTAATTTGGTAGCATAGTAATAGACGTAGCGAGAGGTTGAATCCATAGCCTGTACTTCGAATCAAGAAATCGATGGAGGTATGCTCCTTTTTCTCAATTTAATGTATTTTGGCTGTTTACGTATTACGATCGTATTTGTTGCATATACCGTAGAATAAATAAATAAAAAAGGCGTAGGACCACCATTAGCCCATTTGGGCAGGGGTCGGTAGATAATCCTAAGTTAAGGTTAGCGCGAGGCGGGACCGTCTACTCGAAATCCCTCCTTATTCTAGTCTGTTTTTTACGCGAAACATATTGATATGATTTTGAAGACAAACTCTAGTTTTTGAATGTCGGGTGTGGCATTAGAGCAATTTAAGAAATCTGTAATTAAAACAGGTAGTAAGTAGGGCTAAGTGTGGCTTCATTTGTTGTCTGGCAATTGTAGCATGTTTTGTTGGTCCGCAGCTAATTAAAATTTAAAACAGGTAGTACGATGACCAAGTTCTCGAACAATGATAATCCGGTTGGTTTTTAGTATTGAGGAAGACCGTGCAAATTTCGGATTTGCCTCAGTTTAATGCTATTTTTGTTTTTGTTTGCTTTATTTAAAATGCCTCGTGTGCAATGACGGAGCCGGAGGAGGGGGCTGGAGGTGGCGGCCGCCCTCCTTAACTTCCGAAAATTATAATTTTCCCATATAAATTTTTGAAATTTTTTAACTTTGCCTCCCCCGAACCTAAAAATATTAAATTTAGATTTATCTGTTGTATAGCCATAATCATTTATTAATTTTGATTCTGTATTTCTCCTCACGAGTATGCTTGCCCTTGTTAAGGAACGAACTTTCGTAATAGACATTTATAGGTATAACTTCAATCGTCATTTCTAGGTTTGTTTTACTTCAAAGTAATTTGCTTCGTAGGTCCATGTGATAGATTTAAAAATTTAATTTTTATGCTCGAGCATCCACTCATTTAATCACGTTCGCAAATACATTAATAGCTCTTAGGCATAGAATTTCCTCCAGTTGTTTATATTGCAAGGTCAAAGTAAATCTTTACCATTCAAGTCTCGAAGTCGATAGGTCATTCCTTTAGTAATTTTTGTCAGGGATAAATGCAAAAAATAACACTATGTGTTATGACTTTTTTGCTAAAAAACCCCTGTAATCACGAAATAGCCTAATCACCCTCTGTATTCTTAAAAAAGTCTGCAAAAAGTCACTTTTAACTAAAAAGATAGAAAGAAATATGTGTTTTTTAGGTGAAATAACACTAATTTACCTTTTATATTATTTGGAGAATGTATAAATGACAAATAAGCATGTCATTAAAGGTCAAAAACACGAAAAACACGCTCGTTTATTTACAAAAAGTTGCTTTTTGCAGACGTTTTTAAGAACACAGGGGGTGATTAGGCTATTTCCTAATCATAAGGGGTTTTCAGCAAAAATGTCATAACACAGGTTTAGTTTTTTTTTTTTGCATTTATCCCTTTTTGTCACTTTGTACGGACCTTCCCAATTAGCTTTGAGCTTCTTGACATTCTTAGACACTTCGACTAGTTTCAAGACAAGATCTCCTACTTGGAAGAGCCTTTGTTTTATTCTTTTGTTATAAACCAAATCCTGGCATCCTATTTCTTGTGCAAATTCAACATATTATAACATAATACATAAGAAATGGTTATGACACATACACTTCACCTAGGATTTAATTAATCAAAAAAAAAATGTCATAACACAGGTTTTGTTTTTTTTTTTTTGTTGCATTTATCCCTTTTTGTCACTTTGTACGGACCTTCCCAATTAGCTTTGAGCTTCTTGACATTCTTAGACACTTCGACTAGTTTCAAGACAAGATCTCCTACTTGGAAGAGCCTTTGTTTTATTCTTTTGTTATAAACCAAATCCTGGCATCCTATTTCTTGTGCAAATTCAACATATTATAACATAATACATAAGAAATGGTTATGACACATACACTTCACCTAGGATTTAATTAATCAAAAAAAAAAAATCAAAAGATATGCTAAAAGTTGTATTTAGAATTTTCTTGTACAACTAGAAAAATCTTGGGCAATTCTATGCTGCCCAGTTTTAACCCTTGGATCCCCCAATAGAGGGGGTCCATTTACTAATTTCACCCCCTCCATTGATTGATCCAAGGGTTAAAACTAGGCCCCAGCATGAAATTTCACAAAAATCTTATATGCCTCTGTTTGGGCCCACCCAAATTGAAAGTGCGAGTCTATCAATACAGTAATTTTATTTAAAATTCAAACATAATTTAACAATTTAACTAGTAGAGTCATTAACCCTAACACCGTCAACCAAACAATTAAGTGAACTTTCTAACCATTATTTAATCTACAATGTCGGTGCTGGTTGTGATGCACCATAAATAAAATTAATTTTACCTTATACCTCCCTGTTGTATATATATATATTTACATATAATAATATATATATATATATAATATGGGTTATTTTATTTGTTTGTATATATATATATATATATAATATATATAAGAAAGAAAGAAAGAAAGAAATTAAATATTAGTATTGGAAGTTCCAAATCGGTTCCAATAGAATCGAAAGGTCGGTTTCCAATTAATCTAACTTTTCGGTCACCTGAGATGGTCAAAGTACCATTTCGAGTCAAGTTGTTTCACTTTGCCGAAAGGTTGTCTCGAATTGGAAGTACCGATTCAGTTGAGCAGAAAGAGTGTCTCGAATTGGAAGTACCGGTTCGGTTGAGAAGATGTCGTTTGGTTGGAAGTACTGTTTCGATCGAAAAGGTGTCTTTTGGTGGAAACTTTTGGAAGTCCATATATACTTCCTTGGTATGACCGAAAACAGTGAGTGATACACTAAGATAATCAAATATTTCTCTTTTTCTTCCTATATTTTTCAAGTCTTTTTATTTTGGTACTTGGTCGAGTTTTGCTCTTAAGAATTTCGAAGGAGTGTAGCCTTGCGAAATTAGTTAATAGGCTTTGTATCCTACAGGTGTATTTCAAGAGACAATCTACTTCTATAGTGGGAGAAATATATACCTTAAAAATAACATTTTTAAAGATGTTCCTAGCCTATTTATTTTCATAAGAATTATTTCCATACCTACATTTTATACAACACTCCCCGTCCTCAAAAGACTCAAACTCATGGATGTTGGTGACTAAAACTTGTCCGCTAGTGAATAGTGCACAAGTTTTCATTCACGGACCAAGCTGTAATGAAACTCATGCATAGAGTAGAGAAATTGCTTGAAAGATTAATGGAAAGAGAAAGTTATATTTTTTTCATTGGATTACCGCACTACAAATCTCGAGACTTCCTTTAGGAGTATGTATATATGGGCTTCGATAGGAATTATGACATGCATTGATCTAAACTGAACTAAATTAAATAAGCAAATAGCAGTCATACTTTGATGGGAAGTGCCCTTAGTGGCACTGCCTTCTCCAATGTGGCCCCAAATTTTTCAGTGATGTCTATTTCATCTGGTTTAATTCCTTGTGCAAGTTTCCAATCGAAGCTATGAATCAAAGATGCAAGTATGTTGTACGTCATCCGATTAGCTAATGACATTCCTAGGCAAATTCTCCTTCCTGAACCAAAGGGAATGAGTTCAAAAGCTTGACCTTTGATGTCAATTTCATGGTCAATAAATCGCTCGGGTTGAAATGTATCTGGATTGGACCATACACTTGAATCTCTATGAATAGCCCAAATATTAATTAATATTTGAGCATTGCTAGGGATTCTATAACCATTGGTTTCTAAATCGCCCTGCTCCTTAACACGGAATATCAAGGGGACTGGAGGGTGATATCTTAAAGTCTCTTTGATAATTGCTTGCATGTACGGGAGATCTAAGATGTTCGATTCCTCAAGTTGTTTATGTCCTATGGCTGCTGTGAGCTCTATTTTGGCCTTTGATAGTTTATATGGATTACGCAGTAATTCTGTCATTGCCCATCCTACTGTACTTGATGTTGTATCTATTCCGGCAACAAATATGTCCTGAAACAAGTTTGAGTTAGACGAGATGTTTCATAAATATTTCCATCAATGCTCTATTTGGTTCAAGGAAATTGCTACGAAAGGAAATGAAAACATAAGAAATATAATTTTCCCTTGTTCGGTTAAAAGTGAAAATGAAAAGGATAAAAGAAAATAGGAGGAAAAATTAATACTAATTTGAGGCGATTCTTTTTACTTACCATTTGACGAGGAAAATGATGGAAAACAAAAAATTTACCTTTTTTCTTTCATTTTCTTTTCCAAACCAAAATCATTTGAACCAAACAAAGTACGTAACTGAAAGTGACATGTTAAAATTGTCATTAAATATATACAAAGAGTGACAATAATTTCTGTTTTGTCACAATAAAGATTTTTAGTGACAATAGTTTATTTGAAATTGTCAGTATTTACAATTAGTGACACATGTATAATGACAAAACAAATTGAGTAACAACCATAATTGTTGCCACTAAGTTTTCACTATAAATGTGTCACTAGTTGTTAATAGTGACAACAAATTCCTTGTCACCAATTATCAAGAGTGACAACTTCTATAAATCTTGTCATTATTAAACATGTAAAACCTATTATTGTGACAAAATAAAAATTCTTGTCACTAAATATTTATAATTATTGACAACTTTTTTATTGTCACTTGACATTTTATCAATAATGCATTATTTTTTTTAGTGTATGCTAAAATTATACAACATTCCAACTCAAACTTTTATATTCTTTTGGTATGATATAATGTGCTTTTTAGTTATTTTAACCTTATTGTTAATTTCTTATATGAAATAATAGGGTTAAAAAATGCAAAAAAACCCATGTGTTATATTTTTTTTTTGTTAAAAAATGTCCTGGGATCACGAAATAGTCTAATCACCCCTTATGTTCTTAAAAAGTCTGCGAAAAAGCCAAATTCCATTAAAAAGTGAGCGTATTTTTCATCTTTATTGACATACTTATTTGTCATTTCTGTCTCCAAACAATATAAAATGTAAATAGTATTATTTCACCCAAAAAACACATATTTATTCTTGTCTTTTTAACAAAATTTTGCTTTTTCACAAACTTCTTTAAGAACACAAGCGGTGATTAGACTATGTCGTGATCCCGGGAGATTTTTGGCAAAAAAATTATAACATAGGGTTTTTTTTTCCATTAAACCCTGACATAATAAAAGTTGTGACAATTTGAAAATAAAATCGCTTATTCATGCACTATGTGATTGTTGCTTATTATAGTGTCACCTTATATCTTAATTTGCACATGAAGCCATAAAAAAATTTTGTTTATATTTTCTTTACGAATATCTCGTACTCGTTTGAAATCAATCATATTAATAAATTCGGATTTTGTTTTGATCAATGTGCACTGTGCAGGAGGAAAACACAATTTTATTACCACAAATTAAACGTGCTTTCTAGCACTAGAGTTCACAACCCATGAAATTTTCCCAATCACAAATTTTAATCATCTACCTCAATCAATTTTCATTTTTCATGTAAAAACTATCAGACGTGATGGTAATGAAAAATACGTAGCAACACAAGATCTACCTTTTAGATTGTTGTGTAGATATCTAATTGAATCACAATACATACAAGTAAGTCAGAATAATAATTCACTCAATTATTTGAATCAACAACAACAATAATAATAACATGGATGAAGAGGAATAAGTGAATTTATCGAAATAGAATATGGAGGACTAAGTGAGGAATATGGAGGAATAAGTGAATTTATCCCCAAAATTCAACCATTCCTTCCAAACATGCAAGCATTCACACCGTGGGATAAAAATGAGTAAGCATGCCTTAATTTCCACCAGAGACTGAAAAAGCTTTCAGTATACGAATAGAATATGGAGGAGATGTTGAAGGATTTTCGTGAAGAACGGGATACTTGAAACAAGAAGACAGAGTTTGTGTTCTGAACAGTAAGTAGAGAGCTTTAATTGTATTTTCTAAGCTTTTGTTAGTACTTGTCATATTCAAGAGCCTTTCATATATAGATAGTATTGCCAAAGACCCATGTGAAGCTTAATATAACGAAAAAAGTCGCAGCAATCAATCACTTTAAGGCTCTATTATTAGGGATAATTTGACGAGTTTGTTGACACTGATTGTGTTTTTCATTTGGATTTTGATTTGGGATTTGGTTGTTGATTTATATTAGAGTTGTTTTTTCTTATTGTCTAAGACTATGACTGTGTTTCCTATTTAGATTACGTTTTAGTTTTCTTGAATATCAAGTCTCATACTCTATAAATAGCTGTTCTCAACTTGTAATTGTTTGATTCATTCGGAAATAAAGATGTAGATCTAGTATTGACTTGTTGATGTATGCAATTTGCCGAACCATGTTAAATTTCTCGTGTTCATCTTTTAGGTTTCTTGTTTTTCTTGTTTATTTAATTTATGCTCTGATGTTACTATTCCTAACAGCTGGTATTAGAGCCATATGTTTGTAGATTTATGAGACGTCTTAAATCTAGATCTATATGGAACGCTTGTCGCGGTTTTCGTAAGAGCGATGGCAGGAGACAAATGAAAATTCCAGATTGACAAGTTCAATGCTGATAGCATGAACTGAGGTCGTGGTGAAGCCATAGAATATGACAACAGAGAATGAGATCAGTTAGATCGCCAGGCCATGAAGAATAATCTCTTTCAACGTTAACAAGCAGACATAAGAAAATCGTGGTGCCAGAAAGGTCGATCAGCAACAACATAGGCACATTTATGTTGCCAGGTGGGCAGACACGAAGCCAGTGGGAGTAGTTGCGGTTCCAGGTGGCTGATCCATAAATCCAGAGGTCAGAAGGTAGAACGCATTTTCGAGACAGTAGAGCGCATTGCCAGAGACCGAAAGAGCAGAGTTACGGTGCCAAGAGGCAGATCCATTGAGTCAAATGTTAGAGTGACAAAATAGGTAGCTGAGAGGGAAGAGCCGTGTAATCAACAAACTGGAGGGTACAATTATAGAAGCATATTCACGTAGAGAGAAATCATGAAGGCAGGGGCATGGCACCGAAAGGGCAGACGTGGAGCAAGAAATCATGGAGGCAGAATGCGAAGACAATTTGGTAGATTCGTGGAGCCAGGGTTTATTGGGAAAGGGATGTGACATAGTTCGTGCAATGGGAACATTGAGCAGATATGTGAGTGACCCGAGTTGACCATTAAAAAATTGAGATTGATTGGCCCATAGATCAGACATATATAGCTCATGCATAGGCAGAGAACAAATATGTGAGGGATCCGAGATTTCCATTGGAAAAGTCCTCGGTGTAAGGATGCTAGTAGACGGGTGGACCAAGGAGGTTATCCTCCAGTGAGGAGGATGGGGATGAAATTGAGTGCAACTAAAGTTGCGAGTTGTGCTACAGATACGGGTCTTGGGAGTAACCTATATTCGTGGGCCAGTTGGATCAAGAGGGATATGCTGTAAAATTCAGAAATTGGTTGTTCACAAAAAGCAAATTGTAGTGGCGAGGGGTTCAAAGAGAGGGGAACATTGTACACAATGATAAAAAAATGAGAGAGAGTACGTGTTGGGACACTTTTTTAGATGATTTTGATGATGATATTAGGCGCCTTGTTAGACCCCACCCTTGCAATTTTATATTTTATAACAATGAAGTTGTAAGAATTGATGTTTTGGGTGAGGTACCTAGCACAAGACAAGGCAAGTCATGATTATCAACCTTACTTGACTACTAAGGTGACTGTGAGAGCAGGAGACTACTTTAGAGTTAAAGATTAAGTCAAGTTTAAGATCAAGAATCTAAAGTTTGAGACTGAGCCAAGATAACTAAGCAGATGAGTGAACACTTGACATATTTTTATTTGTAAAGTACATCTAGCTCAATGATAAGTTCGTATTTTATGCCTTTTTGGGCGCCTCTTTTCTTGACTTTGATGCGTTTTTTGAGTTCATTTCTTTCCACATTATGCCGTGATTTGTGTTGTTTGTGTGTTTTAGGTTGAAGTAGTTATTCAAACCAAAAGACGAATGAAAAGCAAGGAAAATGGAAGAACACCTCCTCAACTTATGATACCACGGTATCACAGACTCGATATTGCGGTATCATTGCGCGAACAACAAAGTATAAAGAGGCATTTTAGGTCAGATTTTTGGGGTTCCACACTTAATATACAACACGTTTTGAAGGGAAAAAGGAGGGAAAAGAAGAGAAAAACAAAGGAAGCGACGAAAAAGCTTGGGAGCTCCGATTTTGTCTACAAAAAGGAAAATTCAAGTGACAATCAAGAATCCAAGATTGTAGTAGGGAGTTTTATTTTCCTTTTAGATTAGTTCTTGAACATGTCTTTTAGGAATCTTCTTTACTCTTTATTTTTGAGCATGAATTAATTTCTTGTGACTAAGGTCGTGTGAAGGCCAAATTATGATTTATGACTTATTCATTTTGTTTTTGATTATTTCTTGGCATACTATGTTCAAATATTGTGTTTAAGGCTTATGAGTGCTTGATCACCACTTGTTCAATATATTGCTTAACTTAGATTCCAGGAGAATATATGTTAAGATAGATTGGGCAATTGAACATCACATCTTAGAATTGACTTGGAATAGATTCGATTCATTTGTGTAGCCTTTTGGTAATGGGGGAAATGTAATAAATTATGTTAATACATGTTTATCAATTGAATTCTTATATAGGGATATAGGGGATCGTTGATGAATATAGACGCACTATACCAAGGAATTGGGTGGTGCATAATATAGGATTTTTCACCATAGCATGATAAGTTAATAATTGAATAATACTCTTCATAATTGATAATGAGTAATTTGGTTGAACCCGTGTCTTGGTTATCTTTCTATCTGAATTTTCAATTCCCACTTGTTTATATATATATATATATATATATATAAAAAAGTTTTCTTTATTCTAATTAAACAATGACACTTTAATTAACTAATTGGGATAGCTACATCAAGACCCCCTCACGATAGGCCTAATTACAAATTACCCCCAATTGTTTTTTATTACTCACAACCCCCTCTAGTTACCAAAACCTTATATGGCAAAACTTTGACCATTAAATCTGACTCCAATAATTATATTTGGGTTATTTTTTGAGGGAAACTAAGTAATAAACTTCATTTATTTATATTTAAAATCAAACATACACACAATTCTAAATACAACATGGCTCTAATTTGCTTTCTTCCCACCTTTACTTGTGTGTATGATCTTAAATATAAATAAAAGGAGTTTGGTACTTGGTTTCCTCCAAAAACAACTACATTCTTTTATTTTCCCTTCAAAAATATTGATGCAGTTGGGTTGGGGGAGGGTGGGGATTCAGATTTAACAGTCAAAGTTGTTTTTTCCGACCATAATTAACGATGGGACTAACTATGTAAAGTTAAGTTGAGATATATGACTATTATTGTTATTTTAAAAAGTTTGGTACCAAAGTTATTTTTTTCGTGAGTTATGGGACTAGTTTTGTAATTTTCTCTAATTTGTTTGTCATTGAAATAATAAAGAAATAGAAAATATTACTTAACAAAAGTGTTGGGCAAGTAGGAGTAAACTACTCACCAGCAGTAGATGCTTTATGCCTTCACGGGTCATCTCCGACGGGTTTCTCTGGCTGAGATTGAGCAGTGCTTCCAGAAAATCATTTCTCATTGAAGGATCAGAACAACCTGCTGATGCAGATTCCAATCTCTGATCAATAATACTATCGAACAGAGCAAATAATTTCTCATAACATTTCTCTGCTTCCCTCTTAATTCCCTGTAGATCTACAAACTTAAGAATAGGAAAATAATCTGCAAGATTGGGCACTCCCCATAGTTCGACCACTGCACGCACTATTTCATGCATTTCCTGAGACGAGCCTGTTTTGTATCCAGCAAAATCAAGCGAGAAGAGAGTGTTGGATATCAAGTTAACCGTCGTCACAAAGACAGCTTTGCTGATATCCACAGCTAGCCCGCTAACACTGCACTCCTCTAAGTAATCTCGCAGTTTAAGCAACTCTTTTTGACGAAGGCCCTGACTAGCGTCGAGACAGATATTGGAAAACATGTGCTCTTTACATATATTACGCAGTCTGCGCCACTCGTCGCCTGCGGGCCCAAATATCAAGGACAATTGGTCATGGCCAAGTACTTGAGTGACTTCCATTTGGGATCTCCTAGTAAAGGCATGTTCATGTTTTTGTAGTATCGTTTTAGCCATTTTTGGGGAGGTTATAACTATTGTGTTCATGCTGCCAAACTTGAGGTACATAATAGGGCCATAAATTTTGGAAAGATTGGCTAGTGAGTGGTGTGGGTTTTGACCAAGTTGGAGAATGTTTCCAATGATCGGAAAAGGATAAGGCCCCGGAGGAAGTTTCCGGCGCCGTGAGTTTGATACAAGGACATAAAAGCATGCACATACGAAACAACCTAGTAAAGCTAATGATGTCAAGACACCCATTCAACTCTCTCTTTTTTGCTTCTAATTATTGTTGAGGCATCAAAGACTAGAACGTGGAATCTTTATATAGAGATTTAGCCGTCCTTTTACATTGATGCGTCCCTAAAAAGAGAAAAGTTTTCAAAATATATCTTGAGTAAAAATCAATGAATATAAATTTAAATCATTTGATATTTAATTTTTTGAATAAGCATAAAAAAAATTATTTGAGACACTTGTCAAAGTTTTAAAATAATAATAACTTCACAAATATTTGACAATCCAAGTTAGCAGCATTTTCCGTACTAGTCATATCAGTCACACTACTGATAATAGCACGACCTTTAAGGTAGGGGTCATTGTTTGCATCTTATTTGCATATATCACATCTGCATATCGCATCCAATTCTATTTTTTAGATTACTTTGCTTGCCAGGTTGACCTAGACGTATTAGGACCATAGGGTGTTGCTGGACGATTCTCACCAGATCTTGACTAGATTCTCTCGGGTTAAAATCAATTTTCGCTATTCCGATTTTAACCAGGTATAAATTGACTGGTTAGCGAAGCAGGGATCCGAGGAGCTGGGAGCGGTACACTGGTGGTCCATTTGTCCGGACTTTTGTGAGATATTAGTATTAGGGATATATCTCAATTTGTATATAAGTTGTCTAAGTCGGGCTTGTTGTGTACGAAGAAACATATTTAAAATAATATAGCTCCTTGTTTTGTTCGGAGCACTACTACAAAAATGACCTATGACAGCGGGTTTTTTGGGCCTATGACAGCGGTTAAAAAACCGTTGTAATAGGTCCACCTATGACATCGGTTCCCTGAACACCGCTGTGAAAAAACCAAAAAAATAAAAATAAATAAAGGACCTGTGGCAGCGGTTCTCGCAGAACCGTTTCCACAGGTCCTCCTATGGCAGCGGTTCTGCGAGAACCGCTGCCACAGGTAGAACTGTGGCAGCGGTTTTTCCAGAAACGCTGTCTTTTTTTCTGTTTTTTTTTAATTATTTATTGCCCTGTCATGATAGTGCCTGTACAGTAATATGCAATGATCCAACCAACTAATTTCAACTAACAACAAAACATATTCAACATAAACAAACATCACCCCAAACTTCAATATTACCATCTTTTTCCTCCAACAATAAAATATTATAATCTCCAACAAAATGTACAATCAACTAATTAAATTACTAATGACCTTACGAAATACAATAAATCAAATCTCAATTTATAACAAGCACAATGTACAAAAACTACATTACCTAATTTCTAAGGAGCTGCTAAGAAAATGTAACGTGCAACTTCGCAGCGTACTTCATCAATTTGCTCATCAGTATAGAAGGATTGACAATCCTTAAAGTACTGCAAGATATATGTATATATATAGAGATTAATTGCAAAGTGAAATAACATTTCAATTACCTACCAAAGGTTTAATAATTTCAAAAGTAATAGAATTAAGTATATATATATAAGGATTATGTATACCGCTGTTGGGATTATAGATAGTCCGTGACTAATAATCTCTTTCATGAATCTCATAACGAAATAGCCACAATCCACCTCGTTGGTCTGCCGGGGGCACTACAAAAGCAATCAAAATTACGTTGTATTAGAAGACGAACTTCTATACGAATATATAATCTCATGAACCTAGAAAGCGCTAACCTTTATAGTAAACCATTTACAGACTGAGTTTTTGGATTTGTTGGATTGGTTGTTGCAGTTTGCACGAAATATGTGCACAGCTCTATAAAAAAATATAAAAAACAAGAAAATATGTTAAAAACAAGAAATTATGTGAAATAAATACAATTTAAAAAAATATTAAATATAATGGA
This sequence comes from Buddleja alternifolia, assembly GCA_019426215.1. NCBI lineage: Eukaryota > Viridiplantae > Streptophyta > Magnoliopsida > Lamiales > Scrophulariaceae > Buddleja > Buddleja alternifolia. The sequence goes on along the minus strand of CM033397.1, from coordinate 19,508,403 downwards.
TACATTGATTGAATGAAAAACTTACTGATTGAATTTTAGTATCATATCATCTCGGTATTGCGGCTCACCATGCACAGAATCCAGATAGTAAACAATCTCTTTAAATGGATTAATTGCAAACAACAACCAATGACCCCTACAAAGCATTCAAAAGATAAGTTGAAAATTTGTTTTGCGTAGCTAGTTTTACAAATTAAAGTCGAGTTTTTAGTAGCTCACCCGGTGTTGTAAGGTGCAAGAAATAACTTATTTTGTTGTGTACTCTGCATCATAGCACGTGCTATGTACTGCACTTGTTGAACTGACGGGTCTGTTTGAGCAGCTATGGAATGTGGGCTAAGGAACCCGAAACTTGCTTCTTTTCCTTCGGGGATCACATAGTTAAACCACAAACACCTAAATTGATCATAAAAAATGAATTTCGAGTAACGAAAATAATCGTAGTTTAGATGTAATAAAATAATTAAAAAACTTACTTTATGTACGCTGTAATGATAGAGGCTCCTATTTCTTTTCTACACAGAAGGTGATAGATCTCCTCCTTCCCAATGAACTCTGGGAATGAAAGATTCATAATGGCTTCGTCCATATATATATTGATCAGGGCACCAATCTTCATCATCTTCGTGTACTTTCCCAGAAGTACAAGGTCATTAGGGAGTCCATCTAGTTGAAGATTTGCACATATGTCTACTTCACCTGCAGGCTCGGCCACTTGAGATTTTCCTTTGACAGCTGACTGCTTCGACGTCCCTGACTTACGGTTTCCAGATGATTTGGAATGTTTAAGCAAGAAAATAAAATATAAATGTTACACACCAAAGTATATTTAGTAACCTCAAACAAATTGTTATAATTTATTAATGACTAGCTATTAATTACATACCGGTGCAGCAGTGACAATGACAAGACTCGCTGGCCAAGCAACAAAGGTACCCAGAGCATGAGAAATGGAGAATATTTCATCATTGAGAGAGACGGGCAGGAGTGTATTAGCCTCAACTGCAGTGTCAATGCGCACTTTCACATTGTTGGTGGCTAATTGACAGTTGTGAAGTGTTCTATCAGTCTCTGATTGATTGTATAACTGTCCTTTAGCCACCACACGATATGATGGAGATGAAAGTGCTAATTGACATGGAGTGATACCCTACACACACACACGTATATATATATATATACAACATTATATTAGAAAGTTTTGTATGATTTACAAAAAATAGAGAGTCGCAAGTTGTATGATTAATAAACAAGTTCAAATTTTTACCTCAGGAAGCATCTTATAACCTGGTTCTGGGCTGCTATCTTTCAAAGAAATCACGTCATCTTCATGTGGCTGACGCGAGTTAGGGGCTTCCAAAACATCAATTCGTTGTTGCATGGCAACCATAGTTTCGGAGAGGTTTTTCACTATGTTTCTCAAGTTTTCCATCTCCTATTCTGAAGCAGGCTTTGGATCCTTAAAATAGTCTCTTTGTGAGACCCCATAGCCAACACCCCTAACGCGACCCGGATGCTCTTTCCTTTTAATAGCTTTAGCCAATAGGTCATCTCAACTCGTGTAAGTTCCACTATGGCTAGTGTCCTCTTGTGAAATGCTCTCCTGTAATGATATATTTTTAAAAATTAAAAAAAATAGTGAACCTTGTGCTTTCAATAGTATTTCAATAAAACAATTAATAGAGCTAAAATTGCCAATAACTCACCATTTCATTCACCACTCTTCTAACATTTTCGTTATCAATTTGATTTGTCGGATCGGAACGCGAAACCCTCCACACGAGTGCTCGTGTCACATTTGTACAATCGGATCCCGCATCCCTTCTTTTATTTATCTATATTTTCATTAAAAAATATATGTATGCATTAACATAGAATTATTATTAAAAAAATTGTAAGGATTCACTGCTAAATGAACTACATACCTCCATTTGCTCTACAACAGCATCTCCAAGACTCCCTTTCCGGTAAGGATATTCAGGGTTCTTTGCTCTTTCCTGATTGTCCATGCTTATTTTCTGTTTATTACATTATCAAATTATTAGCTAAATATAAACGCAATAACCAACAAATGAAACTGTAAATTAAAATGACTAGCTACCTGCCAAGGTTCACCTAAGCGAACCTCTAAAAATGCCGCCCAATCGGCTTGGGATATCTCATATTGTGGAGGTGGGTTGACATTAACGTTTCCATCATCATCTCGCACATACTTTCTGCTTATGTAGCTCCTGAAGTTACGTGCTAGCCTCCCAACTTCTGCTAGTACGTACTTTTGTCGACTTTCGTCAATATCAAACGCCAACTACAAAAAACAAACAATAAAGTATATATAAAATTATAATTTAGAGAATATGATAATACATTAACACTTACAAATATGATAATATCCAAATTACCTTCATCTCATCCCAAATGTTTTTTTTTGTTGCTGACGGGACTTTGCGCCAATTACTCATGGCAATCGACACCTTCTGCCGAACCTGCACGCCTATATACCCAACAAATATTGATTTGTTGGGGTTAACTGGCTGACCTCTGTCATTCCAGCCGGCAGGTAGCCTTATGCCTTTACTTCTGGCGTTGACAACTTTTTTCATAGCAGAGACACCTCTCCGTATCTCCTTCTCATGATCGCTATCTGATCCATATACATCATCGTCGGGAAAACTACCATCAGGATTTGAAGCCATTGACCTACAAAAGACAAATAATATAGAAGTTAGATTCATATAAATTTGGCTGATTCATTTGGCAATAATAATTTTCAAATAGACGTAATAAATACAGAAGTTATCTTCATATAAATTTGGCAGATTCATTTGGCAATAATAATTTTCAAATAGAAGTAATAAATCACAAAATAAACAAAATTATCCTAAACCACAAAATAAACAAATTTAATCCTTAATTAAACATAATTAACCCCCAGCTAAACCAAATGAACATTAAAATCAATCAACCCCTATTTCCCTTAAATTTTCCACAAAAATTGACAAATCTCAAGAATATAAATTTTCTAGCAACTAAGTATAAATATTGAAATAAGTCTATCATACAATTATGAAATAAATTCAAATACCTTTCATCGTTTTCTTTTTGTCGTTGGCTTAGCAGTCTTTTGCTTCCCATCGGTACGACCATTTTTTTTAGTACGGCGACGAACTGACGGATTAATCCATATCCCCTCTTGGTGATGTTGACGCATATACAATTCATCATCACTTATATCCAAGTCATCGTCACTATCAATTGATTGTGAATCACCTAATGAGATAGGGTTTTCTCCATCATCTTCACTTTCTTCATAAGCACCATCAATACATGTATTTTTGTTTGCCGATAAAACAATGGACCACCTCTTATCAATAGGATCGGTAACAAAAATGAAAGGTTCATCTTTGTATCCCACCCTTTCAAGGTCTACTCGAATGAAGCCTATTTCACTATTATCGACACCATGTTTATTGTCAACCCACCTACACCCAAATACAGGCACCTGAAACCAACTATAATCAAGCTCCCATATACGTTCAATCACCTCGTAATATGATAAATCAGCATAGATAGGATTATTATCTTTCGCACTTGAGATATGCATTGCTTGAGCTACAAGACTCACACCACTATTCTGCATTGTACTTCGTTCGTCTTGGTCTTTTGTATAGAATGTGCGACCATTTATACGATAACTTGAATAACAAAATACTATTCTGTCCGGACCCATCGACAACCGTGTCAATTTATCTGAAACTGAAAGCTGTGGATTCTCTTTCTGTTTTTCTTCAAAATGCTTTCGGAACCAATCGATGAAACTCTTATTATGCTCTCTTGAAATCCAACTCTCATTTTTAATTGGATTGAATCTCCTAAGTTGGTTCTTATGCTCTTCAACATATGGGTCAACCTCATCGGTGTTGTGGAGCACATATAGGTGTGCCTGATCCCTTTGTGTAATATGAACACTAACTAATTGTTTTCCCATTAATCCGACTCCTTCTGTTCCCCCTCCCACAACATGATACTTTGGGAGCTCTGCAACATTAGAATCTGTCAGATACTCTGTGCAAAATGTAATGGCTTCATCAACTATGTACCGTTCAACAATGCAACCTTCCGGTCGACTACGATTTTTCACGTAGCCTTTCAATACCTTCATATAACGCTCAGTCGGATACATAGATCTCATAAAAGCCGGTCCACATAGTTGAGTCTCTCTAACCAAGTGAATGGGTAGATGAGTCATTATATCAAAAAAAGCAGGTGGAAAATACATTTCAAGCTCACACAAAGTGATGACAATTTGTTTTTGAAGTGCAGGAAATTGCTCAGGATCAAACACCTTGCTCCACATTGCTTTGAAGAAGAAACACAATTTAGTTATCGTGTCTCTCACCTTTTTTGGCAAAATGGCCCGTATAGCAATTGGTAGCAAATGATCCATGATTACATGACAATCGTGAGTCTTCAAGTGCTTTAGCTTCAAATCCTTCATTGATACAAGACTGCTAATGTTTGAAGAATACCCTTCTGGAACTTTCACTCCATTAAGAAACTCACATAATGCAATTTTTTTATTCCTGGCTAGAGTGTGAGCTGCTGGAGGCAAATAAGTACGTTTCCCCTTATTTGTTGGTGTCAATTTTCCTCTTATCTTCATTTCAACCAAGTCTAACCGTGCCTTTACGCCATCTTTTGTCTTTCCGGGCACATTTAGAAGTGTTCCAATGACGCTATCAAATACATTTTTCTCAATATGCATTATATCGAGAAAATGTCTAACATGTAAAGACGTCCAATACGGCAACTCAAAGAAAATTGACTTTTTTTTCCACCCAGTTTTTGCAAGGCCACATGCAAAAGTCTTTCCAAATTTAACCTCCAAGTCTCTTACATTTTCAAACACTTCTTCACCAGTTAAGGACTTAGGAGCTCGACCTTCTTCTATATTCCCATTGAAAGCTTTCTTCCACCGACAATATCGATGGTTCCGATTTAGCCATCTCCGATGCCCTTAGAATGCATATTTCTGGGAGTGCGTCAATCGATATTGATCTGTACTCTTGACACATATGGGGCATCCACATTGGCCATGTACACCATATCCCTCGAGGTTTGCTCTTGCCGGAAAATCATTGATTGTTCCAAATAACATGACTCTGAGATTAAAATTTTCTTCTCTCAACCCGTCATATACTTGAACACCGGTGTCCCACAACACCTTCAAATCCTCAATTAAAGGGGTCAAGTAGACATCTATATCATTTCCAGGTTGTTTCGGCCCAGAAATGAGTATAGGCATCATTATATGCTCTCGCTTCATGCATCGCGATGGGTGAAGGTTGTAGATCATCAAAATCACCGGCCATGTACTATGTGAGCTACTTTGCAAGCCGTGAGGGTTCATGCCATCTGTAGCCAATACAAGGCGCAGGTTTCTTGATTCTTCACCAAATTCAGGGAAATCTTCATCAATCTTTTTCCATTGAGGAGAATCTGAGGGATGTCGAATCTTGTCATCTTCAATCCTTTCTTCAAGCCTTTTATCAGCATGCCATGTCAAGTCCTTGGCTAACTCTTTATTACTGTACATGCGCTTAAATCGTGGTATTATAGGCAAATACCACATGGTTTTGACAGGCGTAGATCCATTCTTCTTGTACCGTGAGGCACCAAATTTTGGACAGGCCTTCAATGATGCATAGTCAATTATAAATAATATGCAATCATTGAGACGGGCATGTATCCTCTCATATCCCATGCCAATTGAGGTTAACATCCGTTTAGCCTCATAAGTACGATTAGGTAACACATTATCCTCAGGTAGCATGCTTTTTAATAAACCAAGCAAGTCTGTGAAACTCTTATCACTCCACCCATTGTTGGCTTTTAACTTGTATAGGTTAAGAACTGTTTTCAATCTCGTGAATTTACTACCACTATTTGAATCACTTGTCAAATTGTCAAACATTTTAGGACAATTTCGCAAATCCTCCTCAATCACATTTTTCATCTCCTCCAAACGATCAGGCTCATAATCATTCATGTTGAAATCGTGTAATGGATATGATGTACCACCCAAATCATCCAACGGGACACTGCTTTCACCGTGTCTTGTCCAACGTTTGTAGCTTTTATCAATTCCATTACACACCAAATGATCTTCCAACTCACGTGGACTAATTCTCTTTCCAAAACAACAACGTAAACACAGGCAAGTGATCCTAGTTCGATCTCGTGCATGGTCAACCGCAAACTTTATGAACTCTTTCACACCTTTCTCATACTGTTCCGACATACGATCTGCTAAAATCCAACTTCGATCCATTTTGATTCTGAATTAATCAAATTAAACAATTTTATCATCAGTTGATAGTTAAATTAATTAAATAATTTTTATTTTAATTTATTTCCCATTATTCTAGAAAAAATTCAGCAGAGTAACAACGCAAAAATTACTACCAAGTTCTCGACTTAATCTTCACCCGGGTAGGTTGAATCCAACAAAATTCGGATCTTACGATCTGCTAAAATCCAATTTCAGTCTTAATTAATTATATTTTCAGCAACTACAAATATTGATCACCAGTCGGATCACATAAATCACATAAAACTATAAATAAAACATTATATTTTCAGCAACTAAGTATAAATATAGATCACCAGTTGGATCAATGTACCCTAAACCACCAAATAACCACAATTTAATCTCAAATCAAACGGAATTAACACCCGACTAACTAAAATTAATACTAAATTCAGTCAAATTCCTAGTTCCCTTAAATTTTTTATACACCCACACATACACAAATATATATACATACACCCATATATACACAAATACACGTACACATACACAAATATATATACATACACTCATATATGCATACACCGACATATAGATACATCTATACATACTCTATGTGTGTGTGTGTATATATATATATATATTTATCTAAAAGAGAATACCAAAACTAAATGGACCACGGCGGCGGAAGCGGAGGTGGGCGGCAGGGGCAGCGGCGGCGGAGGTCGGCACTATCTATATATATATATAGAGTTAATTTTATATATATAGAGAATATATACATATATATGCATATATATATCTAGAAAGAGAAAGAGAGAAAGAGAGAGAGAGAGAGATACTACCGGAGTGACGACGGCAGACGGCGGAGGAGCGGCAATCGGCGCGCGAGAGAGAAGTAGATCGAGAGAAACAGAGAGAGAGAGAGAGGTAGATCTAGAGATAGAGAGAGAAAAAGAGAGGGGGGCGGCGGGCGGTGGTGGTGGCGGTGGCGGTGGTGGTGAGAGAGTTGAGAGAGAGAGAGAGAGAGAGAGAGTGAGTGGGTGAGAGTGAGGGGGGGCCGGGTTGTACAAAACCCGGCCCTTGTGCCAGCGGTTCGGCTGAACCGCTGGCACATGTGCGTTTGTGGCAGCGGTTCGGCCAGAACCGCTGCCACAAAGTGCACTTCTGGCAGCGGTTCGGCCGAACCGCTGCCATAAGTGCACTTTTTGGCAGCGGTTCTGGCCGAACCGCTGTTGCGTTCAAATTTTTTTTTTTTTCTGACACCTATGACAGCGTTTTGGCTCGAACCGCTGTCATAGATCCGAACCGAATACCACCTATTACAGCAGTTTTCAAAACCGCTGTCATAAGTACGCTATAATAGGACTTTTTTGTGGTAGTGGAGAAGGATACTTTTTCTATACCCCTCTTGCTTAACATGGATCGTATAGATGATAGTATATAAATAATATAAATATATACACTTACACAACTACCACAAATTTAAATGATATTATTTGTCGTGTATCGCTTTTGGATGAGTACTATTTGACCTAACCACAATGACAATTATGATTATTACATTATTTGTGGTTTATCCTCCAGTGACATGATTACTATCTGCTTAAGTAAACTTTGCTAATGATATATATAACTAACTCCGACAATATTATGTCACAGACCAATAGTATATTCTTGATACCTCATGCCTCCTTATACCTTTAATTGATTACAAATATATCTTCTCTTATGAGCAGGGCATCTTTTCGTATTATATTGTTCTTTTCTAATTAAACATCATGATATTAAATTTCGCCTGAACCCTGTAATATTATACACCAAAATGTTCCTATCCACTACACTTTGATATACATATGAATTCCAAGAGAATCATACTGTGGGTTATGTTGGGTGTGGTCTGGTTGTATGACAAAACATATGACATTAGATACGGGATCCATCCACGGCTTGAAAACCTGTATTTTTCATGTTATTGTGTAAGTTGAACAATCGATAAAAGACTCCGGTCGGAGCGTAGTCTTAAAAGAGGAAGTGGGATCCCTACTTAGAAGACCAGTTCATTAGTGTTCCAACACAGTCATAGTATCTGATTTATTAGGATTTCGACCCGCATCAAATACTAGACTTCAGACTAGAAAAAAATGGAAGTATTCGACTCACATGAAGATCATAACCTAGAGAGGTTTGGTGTACATCGTTAACATCTAGGAAGTCACAGTGTTGTTGCTAGAGGCCGAACCAGGACCAATAGGCCAGTTCATTGAATTAATATGGTGAAATTAATTCAAGGACTAATTAATTATTTGATAAATAATTAATTAAGACAACGTGAGAATTGTCTAGCCTTTGGGGATAAGACCTATTGTGAGCTTGTTAATGAGGCTAAGGGGTCAATCCACAAACTTAGTGTAGTATTTATTGGCTAAATTAATTCTTAGTGAATTAATGGAGAGATTAATTAAAAGAAATTAATTAATCGGGCAAAAGGAATAAATTAATTAAGTGGTTTTAATTAATAAAAGTTTTATTTAGTATTGAAATATTAAATTATGATAAGACTAATTAATTAGTGGTCTACTTAATTTAATTTAGAAAAATAGAATTAATTGAGTGGGTTTAATTTATTGTAGTCTTACAATTTAATTGGTTAATTAAACTAAGACTAGGCCAATTAATTAGTGGGGCTAATTAATTAATAGGAACAAGACCAATTAATTAAATGGCCGGTTATTTAATTACTTGGCTTGGATTGAGAGAGAAAGAAAAGAAGAAACTGCCACAGTTCGAAAACCCTAGCAATGGATGCCTATATAACGCGTGCACTTGGGATATTTATATCTCCGGTGTACACGCCTCCCAAGAAGTTGTTGAAGATCTAATTTTTTTTTTTCTATCTATTAGAGCCTTTAGACTTTTCCGACCCTTTTCTCAACAAGCCAAATATTTGATCTTTTTAGACTAGCACTAAAAAAGAGGATCGAGGATATGAGCTAAGGTGTGAATACGCTTAGAGGTGCTTTCGCTGTTAGGACACTAAAGCAAGTTAATCCTAGATCAAAGCGAAGCGGAGCTCATTGTGAAGAATTCAACTGGTGAGAATTCGTCAAGAGATAAACACGAGGAACTCCCTTTGAATCTGATGGTACCATGTCTACCTAGCCTTATTTAGGGAAAGCACGACAAAAAAAATTATATTATTTCTTCCGCTGCGTGCGCCTCCCTGGGGAGGATTCCAACAAGCAAAAACTGTTTTTTTAAATGGTGACTTAGATGAAGAGGTGTATATAGAACAACCAAAAGGTGTTGTGTTGCCTGCAAACGAAGGAAAAGTATGTAAATTGGTTAAGTCTTTAAATGGCTTAAAGAAAGCTCCAAAACAGTGACATGAAAAATTCGATTCTTTGATACTATCTTTTGGTTTTCAATATAATAATGCATATAGATGTCTATATTCCAAATTTAATGATGCGTATGGTGTTATTGTATGTTTATATGTTGAATGGGTGGCAAATGGGTCGGTCGGGTCCAACTGGGTTGAGCCATGATGGGTCGGGTCCATAATGGGTCCGAGTTCATGGGTCCAATTGGGTTGAGTCCGGGTTGGGTTGGGTCGGGTCCGACTGGATCTTATATAAGGACCCAGGGTGCACCCAACTTAGACCCAAAGTAGATCAAAATGGAACCAAGTCAAAATAGAGTTTAGCACACATTTATACATACTTTTTACACACACTAAATACTTTCTACACACACAACATACTTTTTACACACTAAACACTTTCTATATACACAATACACTTTTTACACACACTAAATAATTTCTGCACACGCAACACACTTTTTACACATACTAAATAATTTCTACACACACAACACACTTTTTACACACAAACATAGGCTCTGTTTGTTTATGTTTTTGAGATGAAATTCTGAAAATTTCTCGGGGAATGCGTATTACATGGATTCGTGTGAGAATTGATGTGATGTGTGTTGTGTTTGTTTATGTTTTTAAATAGTGGTTGAGATTTATAAAATATGAATTAAATAATTGAGTTAGTTATTTGTGTAATGATTATGTGAATAAATAAATAATAGAATAAGATAGATAGATATATAAAGTTAATTTAATATTAATATATTTTGAAATTTGAAATTTGAAATTTGAAATTTATTATTAATGTATAGTAAAAGTGGAAGATTGAATAGAAAAGTAATGATTGGAGGAAATGATGTTAGCACAGCGGAAATAATGTAGGGCAACGCTTAGATCGCTTAATCAGGGTTAGCACAGCGGAAATAATGTTTAGCGTTCTTTTAGTTGAATTAGTCGCTTTGCAATTTTACTTGTCTTTTTCAGAATAATATGAAGTGAATAGTATAACAATAAAATAAATGACACAATAATTTGTAAGGTTCACTGGGTGATGTAATCCCAGCTACGTCCTTCTTCTCCTTTTTCACTTGGAGGAAATTACTATGATAATTATCAAAGAATCACACAGAAACTTCTACAAAATAGTAATGGATGAAAATGATCTTGGGCTCCTTGATTACACAGACTTCAGCACCAATGAAGATCGTCTTCTTCAAGCTTCTCTCACTCAAAAATGCTGCCTGAAAGTTTTCAACAACTTTTCTCACTCAGATGAAAGGTTGAGGTTTATCACTAGGATTTTGTTTGTTTTAAAGAAGATCAAACAACTTGGAATATCTCAGTTGGAGTTTGGATTTCTTCTTTGGAAGATGTTTGAGATATTTGTGACTGTCTGGAATGTAGATGGAAAGCTTGAAAGGTTTTGGCTATGAAATTTCTAAGCTTTTTCCAGAAAGAATGTACGTAGGATTTTTGGCAATAATTTCTCGTATATTCTTGATGTTGTTCTATATTTTTGATTTTCTGGAGTAAGGTATTTATAGGCAATTTCTTGGGATCTGTCCGTTGGAGACATGTAGGAGCGTGCCTTTCACGTAGCGCGTGATTGTACCTAAACTCTGACATTCCTGAAAATTCGCTGGAACCGATTGGACGGGAGCAGCTAAAACTTTGAAAGTTTTGACAGTCTGGTCAAAAGGAGGCTTGTCCACAAGTCACATTAGCTTATCACATTTAATGCTCTTATCAGGCATTTAATGCAATTTGAATTTATTTTCCGTTGGAAATAAATGCCCGTTGAATGATTGCATTTAAGTCCTTTATGACTTGAGGATTTATTTCAGGTGAATCTTCTATAAGTCGCTTGAGTATTTGAACGCTTGATTCATGAATCCTGAACTGCGGTCTCTTAGCGTTTGACAGGCGCTAAGAAGGAATCTTCATCTTCGGTTGATTTCAGACGCTGGTCTTCAACTTCTTCTCAAATAGACTCACCTAGAATTCTATTATTGATTCAGTCGCTAAGACTTAGTCTAAAATCTATGAGGATAAAAATTACAAGCCTAAACAAAATTACAAACTCTTTAAACGCTTTATACAATGATCTATGAAAGCATAAACTTACATTTTATTTGGGGTCTAACATTGAATCCTATCTTGTCATCATCAAAACATCTAACATGAAATTTCCTAACAATTTCCCCCTTTTTGATGATGTCAAGACTTGTAACTCTTTTATAATTTTTAAGAGTTAAAAAAAGAAAAAGGCCCAAAGGAATATAAGTCAGCGTTTGAAAGGTTAGTAATGTTAGTTAAAGTTAGGTTGGTTTCAACAAGTTGTTTCAGCAATAAATCATTCATATATATTGAAATGAAGCATACATGATTTATACTGAAAAGAATAAGAAAGAAATAAAATACGCAAAAACATTTATTTCTTCTGTCGCTTTGCTCTTTCTTCGCCTTGAAGAACTTCTAACGCTAGTTCTTTTAAGAGTCGATCAATGTCGATCATAGTTGTATGCTGGACTTCATCATAGTCATGCCTGCGGAGTCTGGCGCTTTCATTTAGCTCTAACAACCTTTCCGTCCAATCCCTTGGTGGAATGCCAAGTTCTCGAATCAGATCATAATATATATCTCTTTGACGGTCATTTGACGGTCTCCAATTCACAGGTCGTTGTAGCGGTCCGGCATAAGCATGAAATCCCATACTCTCTAAGAAGTCTGGGTCCAGCTGGGGAAGAGCGTATTTTCCGAGATAATACCTTGGTTTTCGTTTCTTGGATAGCATTCTCTTAATGCTTACCAGTTCATCGAACATCGAACGCCAATGTTTATTATCCGTCTTGGAAATCGCTTTGGTCTTTTCTTTACTTTCCCCATTCTTGACTTCATCAAGGGACAATTTTAGATCAGCGACATCGCGGTGCAAAAGTCTAACTTCTTCGACTAGAAGAGCAATCTGTTGGGCGACACTTTGAGCGATGGCATCGGATGAAGTATGTCTGTCCGCATCAGCCGAAGCGCTCTGAGCAAGATGATGATTGAATTCAGAGGAGAGCTCAGCGATAAGAGGGGACATGCTTTCCATGATAGCAATGGTGCTGTAATTTGAAGCGTTGGCAATGTCACGGCTTCGCGTATCAGACATTAAGCGAGTCTATCTGTCAGCGGCTTCAAAAAGCTTGGAGCAGGAACCTTCGATGTGGTGAAGCGAGTTCCGTACAGCCTTTCTGAAATCTCGGGCCTCTAAATCACTGTCTGAATCTGAATCCGAAGAAGGACGTTCTGGGGATGGGAGAAGTCCGTAAGAACTTGAAACTGCAGCCTTGCCTTTGGTTTTATCTCTTAGGAGAGGTTCTACAGGCGCTTTTATCTCTTAGGAGAGGTTCTACAGGCGCTTGAGCAATTTCAGCGTGCACTTCTTCAATTGCGTGATCCAAGGTAGAATCAGCAATCGCTGGGGGCTCGACTACTGGGGCGCTAGAAGAATCTGGCAAGGAAGCCTCAGGAAGATGAGCGACTTCCGCAGTAGGAGCAGAATCTTCTTCCAGAATTTGGATTGAGGGAGGAGAAGGTTCTCGAATGCCAATAACCCAGAGGGGGCCAAGGGCTTCCATCACATGCCGGGGACTGATCAGGCTAGATTGCGGGATAAAGAATATAGCATCTTCGCGCTTGTCAGTACTTAGTGCAAGTTGCACACCTTCTGGTAAAGCAATCCCTGATGTATATTTGTTGAAAAAGTCCAAAATTAACGGCATGAACGCTTGAGCTGCTTCTTGGTCCACTGGCCTAATCAGCGAGATCATCTTGGCCACTTGAATATTATGTTCACTGAAGAGCACAGGGTGGAGAGTATATCCTCGGAAATCGTTTAGCCCTGAATAGTGATTGAAACTTGTATCCAACGCTTGGACATTTTCTATCACTGCTCTCATAGCTCGGTGGAACTCAGCAAACTCAGCGTGTTCTTTTGACGTGTCAACACGAATCTGACTCTGGCTTTGAAGAACTGGTTGTTTACTTGACGAAGCGTCTTCGTTGAGGTCAGGGAAGATTCGTTGAACAAAGTCTGCACGAGGATGCAAAACGTAGCGTCCGCCCTGGCTGAATAATGCGAGTTGCTGGCGAATGTAGCTTTCGATTGGCTGTCTGTATCGTGGCAAAGTGCTAACATTCCCAGCAATTATCTGACGCTGTTGAAGCAAAAAGGTGGCAAATCCTCGACGTCTATATTCTATTCCAAAATTAAACAGGAATGGATATTTGACGAGTTCATCAAGGGTGTAGAAGTGAAGAACGAACTCTTCAGCCCATTTGGCTGTATCCATCATCCATCGTTTTCCAAGTTTGTTCGCTTTGTTTTGCTCTTTTCTAGCTGCTAAGAATTTCTCGAAGCGTTTTGTTTCATCATCATAGTCTTCAGCCCATAATCTGGCAAGATATTCACGAGCCTGATCTTCAATCCACGAGTTGACCTGATTTGGGCGCTCCGCAACAAGCGAGCCTTTGCCTTTCCAGAGTTTGAGTGGATTAGGAGAGAGAGCATTCTGGGGAGACTTGACAACGGAGGGGAGAGCAGAATATCCTATCTTATTGAGATCTTCCTCATCAGGATTTTTGTTCCAATCACCCATGTGTGGGTTCTTGAAAACAATCTTGCTTGGGCGCAGAGGATAAAAAGACTCGTCCGAGCGACCGGTTAGAGTGAATCGCTGTTGATCAAGGTCAGCTTTATTGAACACTGGACGACGAATATACTCAAGGCGAGATTGAAGTCGCTCTAAGTCATATAGTCCTAGATCTGCAATACGCTCGAAAAACTCAAATTTCTTGGTATTGGACATATCGGGCCGATGGAGAGTGGTTTGAAAGTTTATTTCCAACTCGGCAAGCATTTGAGCGTCACGTTCTCTGGCGGCATAATAAAATTCGACGTCTGGATGATATCCGTGCGGGAAGAAATCAATGACACGAGGAGGAGGTTCGGTTGGCGTAGGAACAAGGGCAATAGCTTCTGTTGGAATGGGGGCCACTTCTATCGACCGCTCAGCGTTTAAAGTTGCTTCACTCGCTGATGAGCTTTCAGCGTCAGGAAGAACTTGGAATGCTTCTTTAGCAATATGCACAAGAGTTGCCATGTCCACGTCTAGTTCAACTGGAATCTCCGAGAGAGGAGGGGCTTCAGCGATTGGTTCATCATGAGCTCCGTCATGAGCTGAAACATGTAAGCGATTGAAAAAAGCAAGCAAAAATTCCTACTGAGTAGAAATTTACAAAGAAAATACTACATCGCTTACCCTGAGGATTATCATCGACTGTCTTAGTCGCTTGATCTGTTTCTTGGACAAGTTCCTCATGCTCCTGAACTTCTTCTTCGGGTTCTAAATCGATAAAAGAAGTTATTGGATCAGCATGAATAGGGATATTTAGTTCTTCAAGCGTGTTGAGAACATAATGAATATCTGCTTCACTTGGCGCTGAAAGAATTTTTTATTTTTATCCTAGCGTTAGAGACTTAGGAAACTAACGAGGAAAGGATAGACTAATTTTCTTAGCAAATACTTACCCTGAACATTGGGAAGCCTTTCAGATGGAGAAACGGCTTGAGGATCTGAGCTGATTTCGAGAACAGCGTCAGAGACGGAAGCACTCGCTGACTCTCTAAGCGCTGGATTTGTGGGAGCGCTAGAAGATACTGCGAGAGTGGGAGTAAGAGTACGCCTTCGTGCAAGCGGTACTTCTTCTTCCACTGCTGTCTCTTCTTCCTCAGGAACGGAAAAGAAAAACGCTGGAGGAGGAGAAGGAGACTTAGGCGAGGGAGAAGGAGAAGGGATATTTTGTTTCTTTTTGGGTTCCGGCTTCTTCTTCTTCAGTTCAGGCTTTTGCTTCTTTGCGGGCTTGGATGGCTCAGCGACTTTGAGAATGATCTTTCTCTTAGGTCGCTTGACCACCACTTCTTCTGATGATGATGATGAAGAAGACGCATGATCTTCATCATCACTGCGAACAACACGCTGATCTTTTGGAACCGCTGCTCCGCCAGGTTTCCGCGGGTTAAGAAGCTCGCTTATCATTTTCTTGCCATAAAACTTGGTCGCTGGGATCTTTTTCCCAGACGCTTGCGTATATCCGCTAGAGCAGAGAATACGACTTAGCAAAATCCCGTAAGGCTTGGGATTAACAGACTTAGCCATCGCTGCTTTGAAGCGATTGAACACGTAAAGAGACCAGTTAACTTTTAACTTGGTCAGGATGGCAACCATCATCTTGTATTGAATGTTAGTTACTTTATCGAACGTCCCTTTTCTGCATTCAATAATCTTTGAACATATGTCAGCGAGGATGACATATTCGCCTTTCATATCGTTCTTCTTGAAGTTGGGCTCGTAGGCGTTGTGAACATCTTCTTTCTTTATCACGTCCCATACTTTGGTAGCATCGCCGAGATTTACACGTTCTACCTCAATGCCAGTATTAGGCAGAACAAGTAATGAAGAAATCAGAGAAGGAGTGAGGACAAAGGTCTCTTTTGCAGAGGGGAAGACGCAGGATATGGAGTTTCCGTCTTCAGAAATTTGACCATTGTAGAAAAAGTGGAGAGATTCTTCTTCAAAGTAGTTGAAAGTAGTAGTAAGCATGTCTTTCAAACCAGATTCTTGAACGAGTGGAAGAATCGTTCGAAGAGGGAAGTTCTTGTTATCAAAAAGATAGTCCCAGTTAACCAAAAAGCCGGCGTTAACTGTAACTGGTTTTGTTGCTGTCTTGGAAGATTTTGAAACTTTGGGTACCATTGCTGAAAGTTGAAGCTTTTGAAGAAAATAGAGGGATTTTTGCCTTTGGAGAGAAAAAGCTTTTACAGTAGGAAAGATTGGAAGTGATAAAGGTTTTCTGTAAAAGTCTTGGAGAGTTTAAATAGAAGGTGAAAGTAACTCCTCAATTGACAGATGAATGACACGTGTTCAGAGGTTAATGACAAAAGGAATCTGAATCGTGTACATTTAATTTCGGATGTCAAAAAGTGTGGTAAAGTAGGGTGCTATAACAATTTTCGGATCCGCAGTTAATTTGAAACGGTTTGAAAAAAATTGAAATTTTCAGCGTGACGTGCACGCGCCTGATAGTGTACTAACACTTACTCAGACTCATGCAATCACTGAACCGCCTCGGTTTAGATAGGAATCATAACCGTCAGTTCGATTTGATAGGCACGTGTGGGTAGTTGTCAAATCTGATCTTTTGGTCTTATCCACACGTTATCTTTAGCAATGAAAACTATGCATGAATTTTTGAAATCGAGTTACTTAGCGTTAAAGTGGGAATCCTTTCAACGCTGAAGTCTTTTCATAAAATATTTCAATAAGTGAATCAATCGCTTGGATTTATGAGAGACAACATTATTAGAGACTGATTTTGTCATGCATAATAGATAAGAGCTAGTGATCAATGCTTAAGATTTTGAAAGTCATTTTTGATCACAGTCGCTTGATACATTGAAGTAAGTACAATTTTAGAGTTCCTCCTAAAGTTGATGACTCATTTCAAATTTTGATAAACGCTTTAGACATAAACAAAAAGTGGATTCCCCTTAAATTATATGCCTATTAAATATGATGCTTTATGATTTAAGCGTTTAAATCGATCATACCTAATTCACTTCTCAAAGTGAGAAAGCGTTGTTCGTTGAGCGCTTTTGTGAAGATATCTGCCAATTGTTTGTCAGTACCAATGAAGTGCATGGAGATATCTTTCGTTTGAACATGGTCACGCAAGAAATGGTATCTAATGTCAATGTGTTTGGTTCTAGAATGAAGAACAGGATTTTGGGTCATAGCTAAAGCACTTTGGTTATCACAATGGATTGGGGTAGGACCTAGGATTATTCCATAATCTCTAAGTTGTTGCCTCATCCAAAGGATTTGTGCACAACAGCTTCCAGCGGCTACATATTCTGCCTCAGCGGTAGAAGTCGCTATGGATTGCTGTTTCTTACTATGCCATGAAACTAGTCTATCACCTAGAAATTGACATGTACCACTAGTACTTTTTCTATCTATTTTGCATCCTGCAAAATCTGCATCTGAATAACCAATTAGTTCAAAAGAAGAATCCTGTGAATACCATAAGCCCACATTTTGTGTGCCTTTTAGGTACTTAAGGATCTTCTTGGTAGCAATTAAGTGTGATTCTCTAGGATCAGATTGAAAACGTGCACACATGCATACTGAAAACATAATATCAGGTCTACTAGCGGTAAGATAAAGAAGTGATCCAATAATACCCCTATAGTTAGTGATATCAATTTTCTTCCCACTTTCATCTTTATCTAACTTAAGCGTCTGGCTCATTGGAATTTTTGAAGATGATGCATTTTCCATACCAAATTTCTTAATCATATCTCTAGTATATTTAGCTTGGTTTATAAATATTCCATTAGGGAGTTGCTTAACTTGTAATCCTAAGAAGAAAGTTAATTCACCCATCATGCTCATTTCAAATTGATCTTGCATCATTTTCGAAAATTTCTCACACAGTCGCTTATTAGTAGAACCAAATATAATATCATCAACATAGATTTGGACTAAGAGAATATCTTTATTATGAGTAATTTTAAATAACCTTGTGTCAACGCTGCCTTTTGAAAAGCCTTTACCTATAAGGAAGATAGAGAGAGTGTCATACCATGCTCTTGGTGCTTGTTTAAGGCCATAGAGTGCCTTATCCAGTTTGCAGACCATACTTTTGCCATGGTTGTTGATGAATCCTGGTGGTTGCTCCACATAGACTTCTTCTTGGAGTTTACCATTCAAGAATGCACTCTTCACGTCCATTTGGTATACTGTGAACTTGTTGAATGCGGTAAACGCTAGGAACATCCTAATTGCTTCAAGACGGGCTACTGGGGCATACGTTTCATCAAAGTCAATACCCTCTTCTTGACAATAACCCTGAGCGACTAATCTAGCTTTGTTTCTTATAACACTGCCATCTTCATCCATTTTGTTCCTAAAAACCCATCTCGTTCCAATAACTCCTTGGTGAGTTGGTCTTGGTACTAGCGTCCAAACCTTACTTCTTTCAAATTGGTTAAGCTCTTCTTGCATTGCTTCTACCCAACTTGAATCATTAAGCGCTTCATCCACTTTCTTTGGTTCCATTTGAGATAGGAAACTTGCGAACATGGCCTCATTAAATGTAGCGGACCTAGTTCTAACAGGTGCTTCAATATCTCCAATTACTAGCTCTGGTGGATGATCTCTAAGCCATTCACGGTCTGGTTGGAATGGGTTAAGAGACTCTTGGTTGTTAATCGCTTGATTCTCATTTGTCTCTTGCGTAGACGCTGCATCATTCAAAGTTCTAATCTGCTCTTGATGATCATTCTCTTCATGATCATCAGCGATTCTGACATTATCATTTTTGTTAACCTCACGAGCATCCTTAGGAGGAAGTACATGAATCCCATCCTCCTCCTCATCACTATCATCACTAAGGTTGATTTGCGACGCTTGTTGGGAGACATCTTTAATTCCTACATCATCAGGATTAACCTTACTCGGTTCTTGGTTAGCATCATCAAACACAACATGAATGGATTCTTCAACCTTCGATTTGATCTTATTTAAGATGCGAAAACTCTTTCCATTCTTGGCATAGCCTAGAAAGATTCCCTCATCTGCTTTAGGATCAAATATCTTTAGGCTGTGAGATCCATTGTTATGAATGAAACATTTTGAACCAAATACATGAAAGTATGAAATGTTAGGCTTACGTCCCTTCCACAACTCATATGGAGTCTTCTCATGTTGCTTGTTAATCATACACCGGTTCTGAGTGTAGCAAGCGGTGTTGATGGCTTCGGCCCAAAACCTTTGAGACAGCTTGGACTCTGCTAACAGCGTCCTTGCGGCTTCTTTAAGCGTTCTGTTCCGTCGCTCAGCAACTCCATTCTGTTGAGGTGTTCTAGGAGCAGAATACTCATGAAGTATTCCTAAATCTATACAAAACTTCTCAACAACTTGGTTAGTAAATTCAGTTCCTCTATCGCTTCTAATTCTTTTCACTTTTAGATCTTTTGAATTTTGCAATTGAGGAATTAGCGCTGTGAGCTTGACACTGGTTTCATCTTTGGTTGCTAAAAATTCTACCCATGTATAGCGAGAGAAATCATCAACTATTACTAGCGAGTACTTTTTGCCACTAACACTCATGATTTGAATAGGTCCAAACAAATCTAAATGCAATAGTTCAAGAACTCTAGAAGTAGATAGACATGGTTTCTTTTTGAAAGATGACTTAACTTGTTTACCCATTTGACATGCATCACATAAGCGATTCTTTTGAAAGGAACCTTTAGGTAATCCCTCTACAAGATTTAGCGATATTAACTGAGAGATTGCCTTGAAATTGAGGTGATTCATTTTTCTATGCCATAACCAACCCAATTCATTTTGACTTTTAGCAACAAAGCACGTGGGGTTGTTATCAATTGTAGAATCCCAATCTACTAAATACACATTGTTTGTTCTTTTTCCTCTTAATTTAGTAGACTTAGTCTTAGCGTCGTTAACATAGCAGAAGTCGCTTGAAAATTTTACTTCAAAGCCTTTATCACAAAATTGACTAATGCTTAACAGGTTATGCTTAAGACCCTCAACATAATAAACATCACTAATCATGATGTTCCCCCTATGCATGATACCTATACCTTTTGTTTTACCTTTTGAGTTATCACCGAATATAACTTGAGGACCGTTGGTAGCTTGATAGTAGACTAGAAGATTCTTGGAACTAGTCATGTGTCTTGACGATCCACTATCAAAGTACCAAACTGAAGTATCGGTGCTGGCTCTAGGTACCTGCATTTAAAGGACAATTCTAATTCTTCTTAGGTACCCATGTTGTTTTGGGTCCTTCAGCGTTAGTAACCTTGGTTTGAATTAGAACTTTAGGAACCCATATTTGCCTGGTCTTCATTGTAGGAATACTGGCCTTCTTGGGTTTCACATTGTGTTGTGTGTGCTTTTTGTTCACCTTGTGCTGTGTGTGCTTTTTGGGTGTGTAATAATATCCTCGATTATAATAATAGTCATAATCATAGTCATAGTCATAATCATCATAGTATTGATGATATGATTTTGACTGTCTTGGATATTGACGCTGGTAAGTCCTTGGCGCTGGCTTGGGTTGCACTTTTGGTGCTTGACGCTTAGCGCTTGATTCACAGTGATTAGAC
The DNA here is from genome assembly GCA_019426215.1 of Buddleja alternifolia. Classification (NCBI taxonomy): domain Eukaryota; kingdom Viridiplantae; phylum Streptophyta; class Magnoliopsida; order Lamiales; family Scrophulariaceae; genus Buddleja; species Buddleja alternifolia. The sequence continues at coordinate 19,487,478 of CM033397.1, read as the reverse complement.
TTGTCCTTGACTTTTTGAGCGTTTGGATGAGTTTGTATTTGTGAATCATTTGCCTTAGCCTTACCCTTGCCTGAGTCAGCTTTGGCTTTCTCATTTGGCCTCGTACCATTGTCGCTAGGTTCACTTAGCGTTTGACTCTGTGAACTTTTCTCAACAAAGATAACACCCTTTCCTTTGTTGTTTGCCATAACATTGGATTTATTTGGTTGTTTACCGAATTTATTGAATCCTAAACCGGACTTTTCACCAAATAATCTAGTTACCTTTGTCACATTATCCAACTTTCTAGAAGCTTTTGATAATGATGAGATAAGCTGCTCTGATTTAGCAAGTTTAGCGACCAAACCAGCTTCTCTTTTGATTATTATATCAAGATCGCTTTTTAACTGAATAACTTCACTCTCAAGTGATTTGTTCTTCTCAATGCACTGTTTCTGAACTTGTAACTCGGCTTTGAGTGTTACTTTATCACTTTTGAGCGACGAAATAATAGCGAGATCGTTTTGATATATTTTGACGGCCTCTTGACAATCTTTATAATATTCTTTAACTTTGTCAAGTAATTCATCATAAGAGAGAGGATGATATAATTCATTGGTTACCTCTGGTAGCGAGTCGTCAGACGCTTCATCATCTCTTGCCATGAGACAAATCAATGCTGAGTCGCTTGTAGGCTCATCATCACTACTTTCGTCTGATGATTCCAAATCCTCTTCAGGTGCGGAGAATGGTTCAGATTACGCTAGCAGACCTTGTTGGCGAAGGTTGCTCCTGAATTGGTTTCTATCCGCATAGTCTTGCCTTGAGGGCTTTGCCACATTTGGATAAGGCCAATTTACTTGGTAGTGCCCTGGTTTCCTGCAATTATAACACAAATTAGTTTTCATTTTTTGTTCAGCAGTTAATCGCTTTGAGACTACTGGTATTGAGAGATTCTGAGTGGGGGATGGAGGCGCTTGGTATGGAACTGGCGCTACTAGTTGAGCTGCAGAGTACACTGGCGCTTGATACTGAGGCGCTGGTGCTGGAGGAGGAGTTTGAAATGGATTCTGTCCAATAGGAGTTCTCTTCTCGTATCGTAGAAATTTCTTGAACTTCTTTACCAATAAGGCGATTTCCTTTTCTTCATTTGACTCAACCGGTTTGACCTCAATAACCGCTTTTCCCTTATTTTTGGTGGTAGCGATTAAAGCTCCTGATTCAATCGCTGAAGTCGATGTGTCGCCGACTTCACCTAATTCGAACTCAAATGCCTTTAACTCTGAAAAGACATGTTTTGGGGTAAGTGTCTCCAATGTTTGTGATTCCCTCATAGCAACAGTCTTAATTAAATACTTGCTTGGAAAACTTCTGAAAATCTTCTTGACCATTTCCTTGTTGGTCAATTCCTTGTCTAATGACGCTAACTCGGTAATGAGCAAAGTAAACCTTGCGTCTAGTTGTTCTAGCGTCTCATTGGGCTGCATTTTGAAATGCTCGAATCTTTGCATGGCTATGGAGAGCTTGTTCTCCTTCATTTGTGCTGAACCTTCACACACAATAGCCAATTTATCCCATATTTCTTTGGATGTCCTACATTGCTTTATCTTGTTGAACAATGCATCGTTATCTCCTAAAGCTGAGTAAAGTGCACTTCGTCCAACATTATCCAGATTCGCTCTTTTTCGATCATCTGGCGTCCAGTCTAGTTTATATTTCTCGACATATCCATCTGGAGTGGCTTCATCGGCTCCAGGTGCTCGAGTTCTCACTTGCATGATTTTGATGGGGCCATCTGTAATAACATCACACATTTCATTATCACATGAGCATAAGTATGCGAATGCTCTAAGTTTCCACGAATCATAATTTGATTCTACCAACTTAGGCATTTTGTTAAAAGCCATAATGATATGTTTTGATAAAAAGATTTAAAGCGATTAAGTTTAGAAAGGTGGATCTAAACAAGCAGTTACGCTCGAAAATGCTTAGGTTTCTACTTCAACCGCTCTGATACCACTTGGTGGTCTCAAGTGGCATACGAAAGGGTCTAGAAAGGGGGGGGGGTTGAATAGACCCTGAAGTCTTTTTCGACTTCACAAAGTTTTCGTATCACTTTAGAAATTTGAACGCTTGGAAAAACTGAGCGCTTGGGTCAAACGCTTCAGAATAGTTAACTTAGACTTAGTGATTTCAGTAGTTTACCAAAGTAGGGCAACGCTTAGATCGCTTAATCAGGGTTAGCACAGCGGAAATAATGTTTAGCGTTCTTTTAGTTGAATTAATCGCTTTGCAATTTTACTTGTCTTTTTCAGAATAATATGAAGTGAATAGTATAAGACAATAAAATAAATGACACAATAATTTGTAAGGTTCACTGGGTGATGTAATCCCAGCTACGTCCTTCTTCTCCTTTTTCACTTGGAGGAAATTACTATGATGATTATCAAAGAATCACACAGAAACTTCTACAAAATAGTAATGGATGAAAATGATCTTGGGCTCCTTGATCACACAGACTTCAGCACCAATGAAGATCGTCTTCTTCAAGCTTCTCTCACTCAGAAATGCTGCCTGAAAGTTTTCAACAACTTTTCTCACTCAGATGAAAGGTTGAGGTTTATCACTAGGATTTTGTTTGTTTTAAAGAAGATCAAACAACTTGGAATATCTCAGTTGGAGTTTGGATTTCTTCTTTGGAAGATGTTTGAGATATTTGTGACTGTCTGGAATGTAGATGGAAAGCTTGAAAGGTTTTGGCTATGAAATTTCTAAGCTTTTTCCAGAAAGAATGTACGTAGGATTTTTGGCAATAATTTCTCGTATATTCTTGATGTTGTTCTATATTTTTGATTTTCTGGAGTAAGGTATTTATAGGCAATTTCTTGGGATCTGTCCGTTGGAGACATGTAGGAGCGTGCCTTTCACGTAGCGCGTGATTGTACCTAAAATCTGACATTCCTGAAAATTCGCTGGAACCGATTGGACGGGAGCAGCTAAAACTTTGAAAGTTTTGACAGTCTGGTCAAAAGGAAGCTTGTCCACAAGTCACAGTAGCTTATCACATTTAATGCTCTTATCAGGCATTTAATGCAATTTGAATTTATTTTCCGTTGGAAATAAATGCCCGTTGAATGATTGCATTTAAGTCCTTTATGACTTGAGGATTTATTTCAGGTGAATCTTCTATAAGTCGCTTGAGTATTTGAACGCTTGATTCATGAATCCTGAACTGCGGTCTCTTAGCGTTTGACAGGCGCTAAGAAGGAATCTTCATCTTCGGTTGATTTCAGACGCTGGTCTTCAACTTCTTCTCAAATAGACTCACCTCGAATTCTATTATTGATTCAGTCGCTAAGACTTAGTCTAAAATCTATGAGGATAAAAATTACAAGCCTAAACAAAATTACAAACTCTTTAAACGCTTTATACAATGATCTATGAAAGCATAAACTTACATTTTATTTGGGGTCTAACATTGAATCCTATCTTGTCATCATCAAAACATCTAACATGAAATTTCCTAACAATGTGTGTAAAATATGTGATGGTGTGTGAAAAATATGTGACAGTGTATGAAAACATGTGTATTGTCTGTAAAATATGTGTGTAGTGTGTGAAAAATATATGAAGTGTGTAAAATATGTGTTGTGTGTGTGAAAATATGTGTAGAGTGTGAAAAATATATGTAGTGTGTGTAAAATGTGTGTGGTGTGTGAAAATATGTATAGTGTGTGTACAATGTGTGATGGTGTGTGAAAATATGTAGTGTGTGTAAAATATGTCTGTAGTATATGAAAAATGTGTGATGTGTGTAAAATATGTGTAATGTGTGTGACAATATGTGTAGCGTGTTTAAAATATTTGTAGTGTTTGTAAAAATATGTGTAGTGTGTGTTAAATGTGTGTAGTGTGTGAAAAATGTATGATGTGTGTGTGAAAATTGTGTAGTGTGTGAAAATATGTGTAATGTGTGTAAAATATGTGTAGTGTGTGAAAATATGTGTAGTGTGTGTGAAAATATGTGTATGTTGTGTAAAATATAGGTAGTGTGTGTGAAAATATGTATAGTGTGTGTTAAATGTGTGTAGTGTGAAAAATGTATGATGTTTGTAGTGTGTTAAATATGTGTAGTGTGTGCAAAATGTGTGATGTAGGTGTGGAAATATGTGTAGTGTGTGTTAAATATGTGTATTGTGTGTAAAATATGTGTAGTGTGTGTAAATTTGGGTAGTGTGTGAAAAATGGGTAGTGTGTGAAAAATGTATGATGTGTATGTGAAAATTTGTATAGTGTGTGTTAAATAAGTGTAGTGTGTAAGATATGTGATGGTGCATTTAAAATGTGTGTAGTGTGTGAGAAAAATATGTGCAGTGTGTGTGAAAATTTGTCTAGTGTGTGTAAAATATGTGTAGTGTGAAAATATGTGTAGTGTGTGTGAAAATATGTGTAATGTGTATAAATTATGTGTAGTGTGTGTGAGAAAATATGTAGTGTGTGCGAAAATATGTATAGTGTGTGTAAAATATGTGTAGTGTGTGAAAATATGTGTAAAATATGTGTATTGTGTGAAAATATGTTTAAAATGTGTGCAGTGTGTGAAAAAATGTGTATTGTGTGTAAATATGTGTAGTGTGTGTGAAAATATGTATAGTGTGTGTACAATATTTGTAGTGTGTGTGAAAATATGTGTATTGTGTGTAAAATATGTGTAGTGTGTGTAAAATTTGTGATGTGTGTGTGAAAATATGTGTAGTGTGTGAAAATCTGTGTAGTGTATGTGAGAATATGTGTAGTGTGTGAAAATATGTGTAGTGTGTGTAAAATATGCGTAGTGTGTGTAAAAATATATGTAGTGTGTGTAAAATATGTGTAGTGTGTGTGAAAATATGTGTAGTGCGTGTAAATTATTTGTAGTGTGTGTTAAAAAATATATAGTGTGTGTAAAATTTGTATAGTGTGTGTGAAAATATGTGTAGTATGTGGAAAATGTGTGTCGTGTGCATTATGTGTAAATATTTGCATTATTGATATTAGAATTATATATAAATTAAAAAAAATTATAAGTTGAACCCAACTTGGATCCATTTAGGACCCAGAGTGGAACCAACTAGGACCCAAATTGAATCCAGAGTGGACCCATTGTGGATTGGTCCAAAGTTTCTATTAGACCCAATAGGACTCAACCCAAGTCTACCCAACAAAAAATTCCTTGGACCCAGCCCAACCCAAAACTTGTTGGGTTGGGTTGGACACTTGGGTCTAAAACCATTTTGCCACCACTAAATTGTTGATGATATGCTTATCATTAGTTCTAATATGCACGGAATAAATGAAACGAAAAAGTACTTGTCTTCTATATTCAAGATGAAGGATTTAGGTAAAGTTGATACAATTCTTAGTATCAAAGCCAATATAGTGAGGGTTATGTTGGAATTCATCGGACCATATGCAGCGGAAAATAAAACATGACAAATCCCAATCCATGGACCACTCCGAGAATTTAAAGGTTTTGATAGAAAACAAAAAAGAAGTACACGAAAACTATTACTTGTTCTTCTTTGGTAGGAATCTTTCGATCTATTGCAGCAACAACTCCAAGCACTTGCCTCTGCAATCACGCAAATGAAAGATGGAAAAATGTCCTCCTTTTTTCTTCCTTGAAGAACGACGGCTAGAGAAGTGAGAGGGAGAGAATTTTTCACGCTGTTTTCTTTCTAGGTTTTTTAGAGTGTTCTTGTCTAATATGAGCTTAGGGATTTTATAAAATCCTAAGCCCATCATTTAGTGCCACACGCCTATGGGCCTATCATTGGGCTAAGTTGACTTTCAACTTAGTCTAATGTTTAATTAATTACTTAGCCCAACTAAATAATCCATTAAACAATCAAATAATTAATCTAATTAATCATTCGCCAATTAGACAATCAAATAATTAAATGAAATTAATTCCAATTAATTAATCTAATTAATTAAATAACTCTTTAGATGTTGTAATTCACTTATCAAATAACGAATTACCAAAACATCCTTTTAGAAAACAACTGAAGCTTTTCCTTCTTACATCTTTGAAAGCGCAACTCTCTAGGTTCGTCTCAATTGAAAATAGAAAGAAACCAAAGATGCAGGTGTCACCTAGCCAGCCTCGTGGACCCACATCGAAAACCAATTGAGAACGAAATGATAAAATCATTACGAACCTTTCCAGTCATGAATACTATATGAGTATAAGCCCTTCATTGTTATATCCAATCGAATGAGAGTCATGGAAAGTGTTAAACTCATAGGACTCAACGTTTAACCATAGTACTATGAAATTGCCAAACTACTCTCCGTGTTCCACGCGAGGTAGTTTGTATACTTTGGCCAAAGACTTGTCATTTCATATGCTCATGGTCTCATAGGACATAAACTCGTTTATTGCTCTAGACAGTGAATTTCATCTTGCTGATCACCGAACAACTGCTACTTGCCCACTAATACTGCACTTCGAGGTCGACCCACCAACGGGATAATCGGATCTAACTACTCTAGTAACAAGCACAGTATCACAAGCACATTGCTCGTGACTTCTTAGGTCTAAGGCTCACGCATACTATCATGACCAGTAATCATACCATGAAAATGTTGGGATCTGTACAACCCCCGGGGACACCTGCGCAGCGGAAAACATATAATTTAAAAAATTAAAGCAGCATCCCCGAAATTAGGGCTAGGTCGACATGGTACCATCGAATTCAAAACTATCTTAGAAGAAGGTTTACTTGTATTTACCTCTTGTAGACCTTAAAGCAACAACGTTTTTTTAAGCTACTCCCTGCTACAGTCTTCGAATTAGATTTGCACTAGCGCCCCAAGTGTTGCGCCTCTGAGATGTATCCACACCCAATCTCGTACACTCAATTATCTCCACCAGTGCTAGCAAGAAGAATATCGAATCTTGGCTTTTTGAGGAAATAGGGTTAGGAATTAATTTTGATGTTCTTCGCACTCAACACATGAGTTTTAAAGAATTCTTGTGAAAGAAAAATTGGGAGAGAATAAATGAAAAGGACTTGCATATTTTTTGTCAAATCCTTCATTAATTTTAAAAGAGATGGAACACACACACACACACACACACACACACATATATATATATAGAGAGAGTCCACCTAGGGTAAACCACATTCATACACACACGCCTCTCACCCTCAAAATTAGGGTGAGGCGTGCGTGTATATGTGTGTATATATATTGTATTTTCCTTTTCTTTTATTCTCTTTCCTTAGATAGTTGGACTCTTTCCAACTAATTAGATATTGCATATCTATTAATACCCTAACATATATCAAATAAGATCTTTCCTTTTTAATTAGTTACCTTAACCAATTAAAAGATCCTAATAAATATATTTATAGGATATTAATTAATATATATATATATATATATTTACAAACTTGGTGAGTAAGATAAATTTCCACCAAATCTTTACATACACATACATACTCACACGCACACGTGAACATATGTGTATATATATATATATATATTATTTTATTTCTTTCTCTTATTAATTAATCAGTTCTTCCCAATTTAATATTTCACTATTAAATTATAGGACCATTAATTTATCCCATTAAATTAATTCCTTTTTCTTGATTAATTAAATTCAATTAATGAATCCCTCCATTAATTCACAATAAATTAACTAGCCAATAGGTACTACACTACTCGTTGTGAAGCTAGCAATAAGTCCCCATAGGCTAGATTAATTATTCTATATAATTAACTAGACCTTGGATTAATTTCACCAAATTAACCTAAGACACCTATTGATCGTGGTTCGATGTCTAGCAAGGTCGCCACAACTTCCTAGATGTCAATGATGAAAGGCAAACCTATCTGAGTTACGATCGTCATGTGAGCAAAATCCCTTCATCAGTTTTTCGTCTATAGGCTAGGGTATGGCGACGGTCGAACCCTAATAACCTTAGAAACTATGACTTTGTTGTGACATCTAATGATCCAGTATTCTAATCCGGGACCACCAATCCCTCTTAGAAGACAATCACTTTGATCAAAGGCTTTTACTGACCATTTAGATTCTCGCAACAACATAGAAAATACCGGGTACTCTTGACCCTAGATGAATCGCTCTCCGATTGCCACTTGTTCCTCTGCACTATCAAACTATACCCAACATACCCGCCGTATGACTCCCCTGGAGTTCACGTGCATATCAAAGCAAAGTGCATAGTACCCTTTCCAATGACATCTCAGGTCTAAGGACTAATCTCACACTATGAAACCCAAGGACTCCATGTTCAACATCACCAACTAGGAGTTCTTTAGCGGGGTCGTTTAATTCCATAATCAAAGTATGAATCTTCATACATGTATTTCCATACAAGCCATCGACAATGGAACACATCGACCTCTTAGGAGAGTTGCATGCATGAACAAGTCTTGACGAGGCCAATGATATCCCACATTTCACAGCCTCTATGATTTGGAACATTATTTAGGAGTACGGTCTTTGAGAGCATTCCATAGGTATCCAGACCGCTCCCCTAAATATATATAATCCATGGGATCTTTATCTATACTAACACTAGTTATAACAATAAAGACGCATACCATAAAGAAATATTCAATATATTTAAAAAAGACTATCATAGTGTTTTACATTTAAGATGGTAGAGCTCAAAACAAATGGCTCGTCGGGCACCTAACATTATTAATCTCCCAGTTGCCCTAGAGCCAGTTGCCCTTGTACTTTAGTCCCATCATTTCCAGATGTTTTTCAAATAGACTTTGACTCAGAGTTTTGGTAAAGGGGTCTGCTACGCACTCAAACGTCGCCTCTTTCCACTATCTCTCTGATGAGATGATATCATCTAAGAATATGTTTAGAGTCAGCCGTCAACTAGTACTTGGAGCTCTTCCCGCTTATAGCTCCCCCATTGAGTATAAACACATATCCGGATATCAATTTAAGATCATCTATGTCCGACTGAAAACTAGAATCCATGCAGAAGTCTAGTTCCGATTTTCCTCTGCCGTATACCAGAAAGAGATCTTGAGTACGCCTCAAGTACTTTAGGATCGCTTTCACGGAAGTCCAGTGTTCTAGTACATAGCATAACATACATTATGCTTCCTATTGCCTAAGCATAAGGAATCTTTGACATTCTCTCTCTTTCTTGGGGTGTCCTTGGGGACATCGATTAGAGAGAGAGATTCCATGCCTAGCTAGAAGGAATCCTTTCTTAAAATTTCCCATACTAAATCTATTCAATATTCGTTCTATGTACTTAGATTGGGAGAGTCCTAGCAACCTACTTTCCCTTTCTCAGTGTATCTTCATACCAAGAACGTAGGATGCTTTTCCCATATCTTTCATTGAAAATTGGATTGATAACCAACCTTTCATTGATTGTAACATTACTACATCATTCCCAATGAGAAGAATGTCATCAACGTAGAGTATTGAAAAGCTTATGGCTCTCCCACTAACTTTCTTGTACAAACATGGTTTATAACCATTCTTGATGTAGCCGTATTCCTTTACAGCTTCATCCAACCTCAAATTCCAGCTTCAGGAAGCTTGTTTCAAGCCATAAATAGATCTTTGTAGCTTGCACATCTTGTGCTCGCTCCCAATGGATGTGAAGCCCTCTGGCTGTTCCACGTAGATTTCCTCATCAATGTTTCCATTGAGGAAAGCCATTTTCACATCCATCTACCATATCTCATAATCGAGATAGGCAGACATGGCCAATAGAATCCTAATTGACTTAGCCATCGCGACTGGCGAAAAAGTCTCCTCATAGTCAATTCCTTGCCTTTTAGTACAACCCTTCACCACTAAGCGAGCCTTAAAGGTAGTAACCTCCCCATATACTCCTAACTTGCGTTTGAATACCCACTTACAACTAATGGCCTTAATGCCCGGTGGTGGGTCTACCAAGGTCCAAACCTTGTTGGAGTACATGGATTCAATTTCAGATTCCATGGCTTCATACCATTTCCCCGAGTCCTTGTCGATTCAATTCCATCAAACCTCTTGATGGTCTATTAACAAGGATAGGATCTTCATCCAATAGGATGCCCTCCCTTTTGCTTTTCATCAAGAGACCATAGTACCTCTCAGGCTATCTCGGGATCCTTTCGGATATCCTTGAAGATGGAATTTGTGTACTTACAGTTTGTGGTTCATTTTGCTCTTCATTCACTGCCAATGGTGTTTCTGTTTCTTGAGTTTCCTCAAGTTCTATCACTCTATCTACGCTCCCACTGAAGAGTTGCTTTTCCAGGAACACATCGCTCCTTGAAACAATTACCTTTTGTTCCAAGGTGTGATAGAAGTAGTATCCATAGGATTCCGTAGGGTAACCCACAAACCTACATAAGATAGATCTTGAATCTAACTTATCTCCCATTAGCTGCTTGACATGAGCAGCACATCCCCATACTCTTAGGTACTTGTATGAGGGTGGTTTGCCTTGCCATATCTTATACGGCACTTCAGGAACACTTTTTGACAGTAATCTATTTAATAGATAAGTCGCTGTCTCCAAGGCATAGCCCCAAAAGAACGTAGGTAAATCGGTGGACAATATCATTGACCGGACCATGTCCATCAATGTGCGGTTTCTTTGCTCAGACACGCCATTTAATTGTGGCGTTCTAGGCGGCGTCCATTGAGAGAGAATCCCATTCTCTTTTAAATAATCCAAGAACTCACCAGAAAAGTATTCTCCTCCTCGATCAGATTGAAGAGTTTTAATACTTTTACCAATTTGTTTCTCTACTTCATTTTTGAATTCCTTGAACTTATCAAAGGCCTCAGATTTGAAAGAAGATACAAATAACCATACCTAGAATAATCGTCGGTAAAGGTTATGAAGTAAGAAAAGTTCCTTAATGCATTGACACTGAGTGATCCACTCGCATCAATATGAACTAACTCAAGCAAATCCTTAGCACGTTCCATTTGGCCCCCAAATGGTGACTTTGTCATTTTGCCTTTCAGATAAGATTCACAAGTCGGTAGTTCCTCTATTTCATCAAGCTCGAGGAAACTTGACAACTTGTGAATCCTATCCTTAGATGCATGACCAAGTCTAGCATGCCAGATTTGTGCATTAGGTGGATCATTAGATTTATGCTTTCCTATGTTTATTTGTGGAATTGAAAGATAATTAGTATACGGGTAAACATAAAGGTTGTTATACATACATCCTATTATGATTAATTTAGAACCCAAAAACATTGAACAAAAACCATTATTTATATTAAAATGAAAACCTTCCTTGTCCCAAAAAAAAAAAACAGAAATTAGGTTCTTAATCAATCCGGGAACATAATAAACATCATTTAAAGTAAACCAACTATTATCTTCAAGAACTAAAATGACGTTTCCAACAGCCTTTGCAGCGACAGATGCTCCATTAGCCATTCTTAGGACCATGTTCCCGTCATCCAGCTCTCTGCTTCTAGACAGCACCTGCAAATTATTGCAAAGATGAGTACCACAGCCGGTGTCAAACACCCAAGAAGCATGGTTAATAGACAAATTAAGCTCAACAATAAACACATCTTCGTTGTGGCTTTTGAAGGCAGCAGGACAATCCTTGCTCAAATGTGCCATCCCATGGCAATGAGAGCAATCACCCTTTGGCGTTTTGTCTCCAAATTTTCTCTCCAACTCGTCAACGATATCTTTGGCTAGTTTGATCTTTCCATATGTCTCAATCATAATCTCAGACATCATAGACAATATGAAACATCGAGCATAAGCCTCATCATTGATTTGCTTTGTCCAGTACTCCAAAGTATGAGCATGAGTTGCAAGTCTGGGCTTAGGTGGGACTTCCCCTTTGATTATGTAAGCAAGACCCTTAACCCTGAGATATACATCTAAAGCCAAACGGCAATAGGTGTACTTTAAGCCATCAAACTTGTTGCGTTTAAGAATCCATAGATAAGTATAAATGATTTCTATGATATTACTATGTAAAATACGATAAAGTGAAAAATGATCATTAGCATTCAGTTCTAACATATATTCACATGCAATGAAGGAATTTTAAATATACATGTATGCCCCCACTAACTTTTCAAAATCCGTCACCCCAATTGACAGAAGACGGGAAACTCGACCATTTCCAATGGGCTCGAGCGTCAAATGTCCCAACCTCATTCCATGACTCGTGAGACAATGGGTGGTGATATTTGATCAGGCGCAACTACCCCATCCACATCCAGGTGGATCTCGAGATGTTTTCTCACATTTCATGTACATCCCGAGAACACGATACAACCGTACGCTAGTCTGTGTTTAAGTCCGACCTATCAAATTCACACAGCATAATAGTAGTTAGGTGGTCCCACTACTCATGGACGACTCCTTAGCGAAACAGAGACCTGTGTGCACTTCTAGTATGACCGTCTGCCATATAGAAGGCCTAGTTGTGAGATTAGTACACTTAACTTGCCACCATTCCACGACTCGTGAGACAATGATGACAATCCGCGCTATTCCCTCTCACATCAAATGATGGAAGACACTGGGCCCCCGATTTATCCATTTAGGGAACTAATATGGATAAAGGGGTTTTTCAAAAATAAGGTTTCACACTTTTCAATTACTTATCTTTCTTAGGTGATTGTGCAGACATGCACAACATACATAACATAAGAAAATAAGCAATCATACATAAAGCGGTAAATGTGATCTTAGTCAAGCCAATACCTAAACACACCAAGCCATCAAAGTGTTGACCAATCTAATCTAAGGACCAGGACCCTACACTAAGGTCTTCAAATCTCCATGAACTTGAATGTCTCCATCTTCGTCCTCAAAAATACATTTAAAGAAACCTTTCTCTCTCATTTACAATAAAAGAAAAACATGGCACGTAGGCCTCAAATCAAAATAATGACTAGTCTATGGCTCGACCTGGATCGCCACATAATCACATAAACATGCTATCATGCAAATATGAATTAATATTCACCGTCTTTAGTTAAGGATAATCAACGTAATTAATGGATCCAAAGACTCTAATTTCTAAAAACCAATTTTAGAAACTTCACATGAAAAAGTCATACTTTACCAATTAATCTAGAAAGATTTTCCAAAAACCTAATTTTATCCAATTCCGAAAATTAATAAAATTCCATCTTATTTCAATTTTCAAAATTAAATAAAACCTTCCAATTTTGAAATACCCAATTTTGGAACTAACTTAAAATAATTTTAATTTGAGATTCAAAAATCTAATTTTATAAAATCACAAATTAGGGTTGCGCTTTAAATTTAACCGTAAAAAATGACCCAAGGCCTAAAACGCAATTATCACGAAAAACATTTAGAAATTGGGAAAATTACATTTTGACCCTTAGGTTAAAACACGGGCAGCCGTAGGTGGCTCAACTATTCGCCACACGCATCGTTGCGCGTGACAGAGTTGTAGAAGCAACGCCTTTGCCCGCAGCTCCCGTGCGGCTTGCGCACGCCCCGCCTCGGCTCTTTGCTGTTCGCGACAGCGAACAGACGTCGCCGTCGAGCAGCTGCGCTATTCCAATTGTCGCGACGGTGACACCTCCCTTTATTTATTTTAAACAAAACATAAAAACGCAGCCCTTCAATTTTCAGATTAACACCAAATCAACTGATCCAAAAATTAAACAGAAAATCTAACCAATTCTGATATGCAATAAAATCTAATTTTAAAGCATATAAACATGAAAAGAATTCGAGCAATGTCTAAACCTTGGTTCTGATACCACTATTGGGATCGGTACAACCCCCGGGGACACCGGCGCAGCGAAAATAAAAAATTTTAAAAATTACAGCGGCATCCCTGAAATTAGGGCTAGGTGGACATGGTACCATCAGATTCAAAACTACCCTAGAAGAAGGTTTACTCGTGTTCACCTCTTGTAGACCTTAAAGCAGCAACATCTTTTTAAGCTTCTCCCTGCTACAATCTTCGAATTTGATTTGCCCTAGCGCCCCAAGTTTTGCACCTCTGAGATGTATCCACACCCTATCTCGTACCCTCAATTATGTCCACCAGTGCTAGCAAGAAGAATATTGAATCTTGGACTTTTGAGGAAAAAGGGTTAGGAATTAATTTTGGTGTTCTTTGCACTCAACACATGAGTTTTAAAGAATTCTTGTGAAAGAAAAATTGGGAGAGAATAAATGAAAACGCCTTGTATATTTTTTGTCAAATCCTTCATTAATTTTAAAAGAGATGGAACACACACACACACACACACACACACATATATATATATATATATATATATAGAGAGAGAGAGAGAGAGAGAGAGAGAGAGTCCACCGAGGGTAAACCACATACATACACACACGCCTCTCACCCTAAAAATTAGGGTGAGGCGTGTGTGCATATTTATATATATATATATTGTGTTTTCCTTTTCTTTTATTCTCTTTCCTTAGATAGTTGGACTCTTTCCAACTAATTAGATATTGCATATCTATTAATATCTTAACATATATCAAATAAGATCTTTCCTTTTTAATTAGTTACCTTAACCAATTAAAAGATCCTACTGAATATATTTATAGGATATTAATTAATATATATATATATATATAATTTACAAACTTGGCGAGCAAGATAAATCTTTCCACCAAATCTTCACATACACATACACACACGCACATGTGCACATATGTGTGTGTGTATATATATATTATTTTATTTCTTTCTCTTATTAATTAGTTAGTCTTTCCCAATTTAATATTTCACTATTAAATTATAGGACCATTAATTAATCCCATTAAATTAATTCCTTTTTCGTGATTAATTAAATCCAATTAATTAATCCCTCCATTATATCACATTGAATTAACTAGCCAATAGGTACTACACTAAGTTATGTGTGTGACCCCTCAGGCTCGTTGTCAAGCTAGCAATAAGTCCCCATAGGCTAGATTAATTATTCTCAATAATTACCTATACCTTGGATTAATTTCACCAAATTAACCCAAGGCACCTATTGATCGTGATTCGATGTCTAGCAACGTCGCCACGACTTCCTAGATGTCAACGATGAAAAGCAAACTTATCCGAGTTACGATTGTCATGTGAGTAGAACCGCTTCATCAGTTTCCCGCCTATGGTCTAGGGTATGGTGACGGTCGAACCCCAATAACCTTAGAAACTATGACTGTGTTGTGACATCTAATGATCCAATCTTCTAACCCAGGACCACCAATCCCTCTGAGAAGACAATCGCTTTGATCAAAGTCTTTTAATAATCATTTAGCATAGGAGATACCGGGTACTCGTGACCCTTGGTGAATCCCTCTCCGACTGCCACTTGTTCAGTTGCACTATCAGACTATACTTAATATACACGCCGTATGACTCTCTTGGAGTGCACGTCCATATCAAAGCATAGTGGATACTACCCTTTCCAATGACATCCCAGGTCTAAGGACTAATCTCACACTACGAAACCCAGGGACTCCATGTTCTACAGCACCAACTAGGATTTCTTTAGCGGGGCGGTTGAATTCCATAATCAAAATATGAATCTTCATACATGTATTGCCATACAAGCCATCGACAATGGAATATGTCGACCTCTTGGGAGAGTTACATGCATGAACAAGTCTTGACGAGGCCAATGATATCCCGAGGCCAGTGATATCCCACATCTCACAGCCTCTATAACTTGGAACATTATTTAGGATTGCGGTCTTTGATAACATTCCATAGGTATCCCGATCCCTCCCCTAACCATGTGTAATCCATGGGATCTTTATCTATACTAATACTAGTTATAACAATAAAGAAGCATAGCAAAAAGAAATATTCAATTTATTTAAAACTAGACTGTCATATTGTTTCACATTTAATATGGCAGAGCTCAAAACAAATGGCTCGCCGGGTACCTAACACTATCATGAAAGTCATTGAGTAAATACCCGTAAATACCCATGTGGTAGGATTACAGCGAGATGTGTTCGAATATATTAATTCTATTGATATATCTATGGTATTGTTAGGATTATGCCCTCATATGCCATAGAGGATAGAATGATAGGGCATCTTTCTTGTAATAAACTTATTTATTATTCATAATAAAAGGCATTGTTTAGTTTTCACTTAAATCTTATCTGCATCTATAAGTAGTGTAAAACATTTTGTCCATGTTTTCGGTGCGATCTCTCTACTTTCTATGGGATAGGAAGATTGACACTAAAGTGATTGATCTTGATTACTTAAACTCGTTCGCAAGTAATATGAAGTATTTAACGGACAAATAAAGATTTAGAACACTTGTACAATCTAAGCTTTGATATGGGAGTGCCAGTCGAACACCATGTGATGGTGGGATCTTAAGAATGTAGGCACATCAGTTGAATTGATACGCTCGAACACGACTCGCATCGGTTTTGTCATGTGGGCTTTTACTCTGTGACTATCAATGACAGAACTGATTATGTGTAATAGATATAAGTGAACCTTTGACCTAAAATATCAGGCTGAAAATGCACTTGTGACATCAAGTCTTTCACTAGAGTAGCTAGACCCAATTCACACGTTGGTGGGGTCGACCTCGAAATGCAGCTTGATGGGCAAGTGGTAGTCTTAGCTAATAACTAATATGGGATTTGTTCTCTCATAGGTGAATGAGAAAGTATCGTATGTGATTATAGATAATAGAGATCAAAGTCTTTGGCCAAAGCAAAAGCAAAAGCAAAAGAGACGATTGTGCGAGGCACTAAATTGAGCTCAATGATCTCGTATTATTATAATTAAAACATATGGTCAGGTCCAGTGAGCTTGACATAATCATGACTCTCACTTGACTGAGGCACGTGAACAAAGGGTTTATACTTATACGGTATTTACGATTGGAAAGTTGTGGAATGATCCAATTATTCAATTTCGTTTGGGCTACGAAGTGGGCCACGTGACTGGCTTGGTGTTACCCACTTTCTTTGGATTCCTCTCATTTCCAAACGAAACGAATCTAAAGAGTTGCGCTAAAGGATTGATAAAGAAAAATGAAAAGATTTTCTATTTTATTCTGGGAGATTTAATTTATTGGATAAATTAAATAATTAATTAATTACTCATTGGACGAGATGATTAATTATAAGGATAAGATTAATTATTAATTAATTTATTGAGGAAATAAATTAATAAATTAGTTTATCTAATTAATTTGGTTATTTAATTAATTAATTTATTTGTTGGATATAATGAATTGTTAATTAAATAGATAATTAATTAAAACAAAAGGAAGTCCCGGGCCTAGGTGGGGGCGTCCATTTGGATGCCCAACGAGGACTCTTTTGTTTGTCTTGGTCAATAAGTCAAGTGATAATAGAAAGACTCCTTGACCTAAAAACAAGACACAAGCAATCTCATAACTCTCCTAGAAAGAAAAGAAAAACTCCTCCCTCTCTCTAAATACACTAGCCGTCGGTCACATAGAGAAAAGGAGGGATTTTTGATTAAATAAATCCGCGTGATTATTTGGAGACAATGTATGTTCGTGGTTCGGATAAAAAATTCAAGAAAAGATCAAGGATTCGTGAAGATTGGATTGCACGTGTTCTTGAAGTCTTCAAGTGATAGGAGTCATTTTTACGTGTTATTAAGCCCCTTTGCGTTTATGTTTTAGGTTCATTTATCGCTTGATTTTGTCACATGTGCATTTAATTCGTGCATTAAGTGATTTCAGACCTTAAATGGATACAATCGAAGAACGGGCTGAAAAACGACGTATAAAACAAGTTTAGGCCAAGATGCTTCACACCTCCACGACCAAACAAGCAAGAAACAAGCTGGAGTTAGCCAAAATCATATTTTAGTACCATTTCCGCACACCTGGGCGCCAAATCAGAAACAACCTCCACATTGGAACGTCATTTTGATAAATGTAGAGACCGAATTGGATGAAGTGTCCTTCTACAACGTTTTAGACCTATGTCTTATCTTTACATGGGGACTTGAATCATCGAATCCGGAGGTCTTTGGAGAAGTTTATGAATAAAACACTATACCTGCGCGGGAAAACACGAAAGTGGCAGCTCCCAATCTTAGTAGGTGGAAAACAAGAGAATGGTAGTTCACATTCTTGGTACGAGGAAAGTAAGAGAATGGTAGGTGGAAAACAAGAGAATGTTAGTTCACATTCTTGGTAGATGGAAAGCAAGAGAATAGTAGGTGGAAAGAAAAGAGAATAGAAGCACATGTTCTTGGTTGGTGAATTTTTTTGGCTATAAAAGGAGGAATGAAGGCCATCTTAGAAGGACACTTGAAAACTCATTCCCCATTGGGGGAGCCTAAACACATCCTATCATCATCTTCATCATCCTTAGATTAGTTATGAAGATTATCAAGAACCTTTGAAGGTGAAGAAATCAAGAATCATGGAAGAGATGAAGATTGAAGTTCAACCATCAAAAATACGAGGGAGTTTCTTAGATTTAGATTTGTTTTTGTCTATGAATATGAATCTTAATTTAAGTTCCTATCTTTTATCTTTTATGATGAAATAGATTCTTCGAACTAAGGCCATGTTAAGGCTAAATTATGATAATTGAGTTATAAATTGTGTTTTTCATATTAATTCTATTGTTGCTTTGTGTCTTGATCTTGTTTGAATGCATCATAGCTTAGCTACCATATGCATGATTTATTGCTTAAATTATTCGTTCGAGAGAAGGTAATTTAAGGTGCAAAGAGGATCATCACATAATCCGTAAAAAATAGGGAATTGCCCCTAGAGATAGGTAGAGATTCCCGGGTGCAGTTAGCCGGATTAATCCGGAGAAATTCTAGAACTTGAATGCATGATTGTTGGTTAGATTCTCGGATAGACATATTTAGAGAACCATCAATTAATCATAGGATTATTACAGCCGAGACATCGGGTAGTAATTATTTAAGGTTTTTTCCACCAAAGCAACATTCGTCTAATAATATGAGAACATGTTTATAGTGAAAATTGATTAATTTATGCCAACACATGTGTCTTAGTTGCTCTCTTCCATAGCTATCTTAATTTCGACATCTTGTTTCTTATATCTACTTTCATAATATTTTAGTTAATTCTTGTATTAGTTTAAGTTCTTCAATTGCTTTAAAATCATAAACTAAAATATAAGTCCTTGAGGTTCGACAACCCGGACTTTATTGTCCACTTTATTACTACACACGACCAGTCCACTTGCTGTTTAATACATGTAAGAATTTTTCGTGTCAAGTTTTTGGCGCCGTTGCCGGGGACTTGTTTAATTTTAGTTTTTGATTTTATTGCAAGTTTTAAGTATTTATTTTATTTTTATTAAATTTTTTTATTATTATTATTTTTATTTTTTTCTTACACTATTACCTCGCAATGGCTAGAAATTTTCCTACAAGGTTCGAATTTTGAAGGTAGAATTGAGTCTCCAACCACTTCGCTTCAACGGGTAAATAATTATTCATTTTTGCAATTAATCGATTCAATTATGCAAATCAAGAATTCACATTGGGTTTAAGTTTTAAAACTTTCGCTGCGCAAATTTAGTTTTTGAGAAACCCAATAGTGGTATCATAGCCAATCTCCGATTTGCATATTTGATCATGTTTATGTGATTTTTAATATGCGTATTATGTGTTTTTGAAGCACGCGTTTATGTGTTCTTAAATCTGCATTTTTTTATGGTTTTTAGCTTACATTTTGATTTTTTATGTTTATTATAAATCTGGGTATTTTTATGATATGAGAAAAAAAATCAAGAAACGAGAAAAAATGAGGCTCGAAAGCCCCGAAAACTGCTCTCACAGCGCACAAGAAGCTGGCCACGCGGCCTGTCGGGTCGTGTGTTTCGACACATGACTCGCTGAATCGGGTCTTGGATTTGGGTCTGAAATCGGGTTGTGGTTTTGGGTCAAAATTGGTATTTGGGTTTTGGGTAAATTTAATTATCCGGTTAGGTCAAAAGGATGATGACCCGGAATAATTCAAATTAAGCCCAATTGAAAAATTACTTAATTTCGACTTATTAATGGGTTTAGGCTTAATTTAATTAAGTCTAAATGGGCCAATGGATTGGTGATTTGGATTTAAATTAAAACTAGCCCAATAGAAATTAATGACTTGTGCACGTTTTTTCTAATTAATTAATTTTGGGCCCAAATTAAGTAAAATCCAAGTGGACCAAAAAAATGGTGACTTGTATTTGATGAAATCGAGCCCAATAAGATAAATTGGAATAAAAATATTTAATTAGAATAATTAATTATTTTTCTTGGAGATTAATAAATAACTTATGGATTAAATATTATTAATTTTTCCTCAATTTGGAAATTACTTAGATATTTGAATAAGGAATATAAATTATTTTTCTTGGATGATTAATAATTAATTATTTAATCAAATAAAAGTTTTTCCAATTAATCATGGCTTTAAATCATAATAAAATAGGATTCCATATTTTATGTATTCATTTTAGTTGGACTAATATTATTTTCATTAAAGGTAGATATACTTAATTTATAATTTTTTATATCTAAGTCATCTAGTAGGACTAGAATGCTTTTAATTTAAATAAAGAATATATATAAATTGGGAATTTTATAAAGGAGTTTTTAGTTGGACTTAAATTTTAAATAATCAACATAAGTGATTTAATATTGCGAGCATGTCTTATGTGATGGAGACACCGATCATGGACTTAGGTTTTATTCGATTTACCTTTCTTTTATGGGTTGTAAAGCCGAATTTGAGGCAATTTATTGCTTTCTTTGAAATAATGTATAGGTTGTTTTAAAGTATTGTAATAGAATAGTTCAAGATTGGTGGAGACAAGAAGCCCATGAAGATTAGATAGGTTTTTGTTTTTTGCCTTTTTGTGATGGCCATTGGCTTGGGCCTTCTAGTAAAAGTCCATGACCGAATGTGATGGTTTTATTTATTTATTTCCATGAATATTTATATTGATAGGCATGATTGTTAGTAGTATATATTATGCATGCTCACTATATGACAATTGCGCTATATAAATTGATTAATGTGCAAAATGAGACCAAACATTTGGCAATTTAAATTATCCCAAATAAATAATACCGAGTTAGTAAAGGGTGTGTGACATCCTCGCCCACCACTAAACTTATTGAAATTAAAATTACTACAAATGTGTAATGCTTCCCGGTTATGGAGGTTATGCATTTGGAAATAATTTGAAGTTTTATTAAGTGCATAAGATGCCTTAGTCGAAGCATATTTCACCCCAGAAACCGGTTAGGTTGCAAGGTGAAATTCAAATGTTAGATTAAAGGAGTTAGTGGGAATAAACTAGGGTAGTTCACGAGCTTAGAAATCGGTTAGGTTGTGGCTTGGTGAACTACGGGCAAAAGTATTGAACCATTTATTGGATAAGTTGATGTTAGACATCACTTCAAATAATTAATGGTCCAGAAATCGGTTAGGTTGCAACCCATCTAATTAATTGAGGACCTCAATACCTGCTGTGGAATCGATGTCAATGATGATTCCCGATTTCTACATTGGAGTGTGGATTTGGAAAAATGCAGTGGGAGCCAAGATGAATTTTAAAGTCCTTACTTTTTCTTGGTTAAGTCAATTACAAATAATCTAATTAATCTGGTTTATTTCTGCAGATATCTCCTTATTTATCTTTCTCGAATATGACAAACCCACTTTTAAAATTACTCAAAAGAAATGTTCTAACCGGACCTAACTACATGGAATGGCTCGCGATCTTAAGGAATGTTCTAAGTGAGGAGTCAATTGAATATGTGTTGGAAATTAATCGTCCTCCTGTTCCTAAGAGGAATGAGAATGAGAGAGTTCAACTAGCAAACTTTAGTTGGATTTGTGACAACTATAAAGCTAGAGAATACATCCTAAGCTCTATGTGTAGTGATCTGCAAAGTTCTCATGATGCAATGAGCAAACTTCTTTGATTTTGAGTTCTGGATATTTATTGTTTTTAAATAATGTTTTGGTTTTGCCCAAGGGGCTTAAGAACATTGTTTCCATTCCTATATTTGTTAAGATTGGTTATACAATCCATTTTTCTAACTGAATTGCGACATTTATTATGGAAATAAAATAGTTGGCAATGAATCTTTAGTTAATGGTTTGTATTATTTAAAGGTCTGAAATTCTTCTGATGTGAATGTTGTAACACATAAAGTGGTAGGCAAGAAGCTAACTTAAGACTCAAGTGGCATCTTAGACTAGGCCATGTTGAAGAGCACAAGATCCACAAAATGGAAAAAGATGGGCTTTTAAGCTCACTAGGGACGGATCCCTATCCAACATGTGAATCATGTCTCTTAGGCAAGATGGCTAGATCTCCCTTGACAGGGACTTTTGAAAGAGCTACTCAAATCTTAGGCTTAGTGCATATCGACGTTTGCGGACCATTTGGAGAAATGGCCCGTGGTGGTTTCTAATACTTCATCACTTTCACAGACGATCATTCAAGATATAGCCTAGTGTATCTGATGAAGCAAAAGTCTGAATCTTTCGAAAGGTTTAAAGAAATTCAAAGCTTTAGTAGAAAAATAAACTGGGCAAAATATAAAAACTTTACGATCAGATCGTGGAAATGAATATATTCGCGCCGAGTTTGATGAATTCTTTAGAGAATAGGAATAATGTTACAACTAACACCACCAGCAACTCCTCAACTAAATGGAGTAGCCGAGCGCAGGAACCGAACACTGTTAGACACGGTTCGTTCCATGCTTAGTTACATTGATTTATCTATTTTGTTATGGGGACATACGCTCCTTACTGCTGCTTATATATTGAACAGATGTCCTTCCAAATCCATTACTAAAACTCCTCATGAAATGTGGAATAACAGGAAACCAAGTCTTCACCACATCAAGATTTGGGGATGTCCTGCTTATGTCAAAAAGACTAAAGTGGAGAAATTGGAGATGAGATCCCTAATGGGACGTTTCATTGGTTATCCTAAAGATTCCATGAGATTCTTATTTTACCTACATGATGATCAAAGGATCATTGTGGCCTTACAAGCCCACTTCCTTGAAGATGAGTTCATCTTGGAAGGGGGTAAAGGTAAAAAGATTGTTCTAGAAGAACAAAATGAATCTCCCTCTAAGACATCTGTCCAAGAACCAAGGCTTGATCCAATAGTAGCACAACCACCATGTAGATCTGGTAGAATACCACATGAACCTGAGAGGTATGGGTATCTACTATAGAGGGAGCTTGAGCTTCATACTGTAGTACAAGAAAGTCTTGAAGACGATCCTTGTACCTATGATCAAGCGATGGTGGATGTCGACACTTCAAGCTGGCGAGAAACAATGAAAACAGAGATGGACTCTATGCAATCGAACCAAGTCTGGACTTCGGTAGATTGTCCTGAAGGTATCAAACCTATAGGATGTAAATGGATCAACAAAAGAAAGATAGGTAGCGATGGCAAGGTTGACACCTTTAAAGCCACGCTTGTAGAAAAAGGGTATAGTCAAAGAGAAAGAATTGACTATCAATAGACCTTTTCACCCGTGGCTATGATAAATTCCATCCGAATACTGTTATCCATAATTTCATACTTAGATTATGAGATATGGCAGATGGATGTCAAAACTGCTTTTCTAAATGGATTCCTAGAAAAGGACATCTATATGGAATAACCAAAAGGTTTTGTATCTGAAACCAATATCCATAAAGTGTGTAAATTTCAGAGGTCCATGTACGGTCTCAAGCAAGCATCTAGAAGCTGGAATCTTCATTTTGATGAAGTAGTAAAGAGATATGGCTTTATCAAGAACAAAGATGAACCCTGTGTCTACAAGAAGACTAGTGGGAGCAAGATCTCATTCTTAGCAATATATGTGGATGACATTCTACGTATAGAAAATGACTTGGGAATGCTCACCACTATCAAGAAATGGCTTTCGATTATGTTTTCCATGAAAGACTTGGGAGAATTCGTATCTATAGAGATAGAACGAATAGAATGGTCGGTCTTTCCCAAGCCCTTTACTTAGAAAAGGTCCTAAGAGATTTAGGATGGATAACCCTAAGAAAGGGTTTCTTCCCATGAGGCATTTGAAAGAGTTAGGTGCCCGGTGCGCCATTTGTAGGGCGTAGTAGCCAACTCTTTAAACAGTCTTATATTGTATCGTGTCAAGTAATTTAATAAATGGCATTTTTTTCTTTATCTTATCATTCTATGAAATTAGATAAAGTCCCCTAGATCACTCTTAAGCTATGAGATGTGTTTGGTATCGGGGATGCCAATCATGGAATACGTGTCTAAAGTTGTGGTCTTAAAAATATTCCAAGTCATAGAATCATTGAGATAGGGATATCAATGACTCATAAAGACTTGCACGTACAATGCACACTCTTGGAGAGTGTATCCTATTCCATGGATACTGATATGGTGTACATCAGTGCATGTATGTGGGTTCTCGTTGGGATCGAGTAAACTGAACAACCCCGCCGAGATTCCATATTGGAGTTAATGTCGATTTTGGAATCTCCTCGGTTACGTAGGCATAAGATTGGTCCTCATGACTTGAGGCACCATTGGTCGTCTCGTGCATCACCCACTGTACTTAGATTTGTCACACGATTGCAGGTGAGTCATAAAGTGGGGCATATTGGGTCCAGTCTGGTTATGTACGGAGGCGTGTGAGTGCTAAGAAAGAATCCGTCGCTGATCATTAGCATCGGCGCATATCCTATGTACTTCAAAGTGTATTGACCATGGGAACCTCCGGCCGGAGTAGTATCAATAAGGAGGAGCAGTGTTTCCTCGCTTGATTGATAAATTGGTCAATGTCACTTAGATCGATATACATAGAATCGAGTTACTGGGATTTCGACTGACATCCAAGTCCTAGATTCGATCGGGATATTTGATGGAAGGATTTTACTTATGCGAAAATCGTAATGCGGAAAGGTCACCTAATAATCGTTCATGGCTAGGTCTTCTTGGCGCGTGGCTAGTACTAACCTTGATTTGTAGGAACCATGAATTAATCGGTAATTAATTCTTGGTCGGATTAAAATACTTGGAGTGATTAAATCTAGCAATGAAAATTGCAAAGGCACAACGGGGTTGTGTTCCTACTACTAGTACATGAACGAACCTACAACGGGGTTACACACATACTCAAGAAAGTTCAATTGCTATGTGAATATTAATCCGGTTTCGGATTAAAGTGAAATTGATTAATGAGATTAATTAATTAAGTGAAAGACATTTTAATTAGTAGACTTGGGAAAATAATTTTTCTATTAATTAATCTTGGAGATTAATCATTAACGGAAATTATTATTATCCGGGAATATATTTAAGCTACTAATTTTACTATTAATTAATCATGAAGATTATTTAATTAACAAGTCTTGGAAGACTTGGGAGTCATTTTAATTACGTTCAACTTAATTAAATGAAGGCACAAGAGTGAAATTCAAAGCTAGTCAAAGTTTGACTTGTAATATTTTTTAAATGAAGAAGAAAATGAAAAATATTCTCTTACACATGTGGTGGTAGTTGAGAATGGAATGGTAGGTGAGAACGAGGTGGTAGGTGAAGAAAAACAAGTCTTCTACTCCACCTAACACCATATGGCCGAAAATTTGTGGCTATAAAAGGAGGTGTTCTTGCTCTCATTTAAAACTTGATGAAAACTTAAAAAGAAAAAAAAGCTTAGAGCTTAGTTCTTCATCTCTAGATTTTTCTAGCTTCTCTTGTGATTCTTGAAGACTTTCTTCTATAGAACTTCTTCTTGAAAATTAGTTGTAAAAGATTATCTTCCATAGATATTTCTTTTAGTAACTCTTCTTGTCTTCCACCTTTCACTACATAGACTCCATTTCCTTAGAGCATATATCTAGCCAATATTTTGCTTAAGGTATGAACTTACTTGAGGTGTGTCCTTGTAGAGGCTTCTTTGTTTAGGAGCTTATGGTGGTTTGATTCGAACCCCTCCATGTTGAGGTGAGGATTCGAAAATGAGAGCCAAAGTTTTTGGTGTGGTTTTCCCTGTGTTGTGGTTTTACACCCTCACTTTAATAAAACCCCAAATCTTGTAATCGGTTTAAAACCCCTTTACTCGTATTAGTTTTTGTTGTGCATTACTTTGACCCCCTAGCTTGGGATGCCGATATATATGTGTTTTATATACTTTATTTCTTCCGTTGCGCCGGCATCGCTTGTGGGGGCATACCGATCCTTACAGTGGTATCAGAGCCCGGGTTATGCACATTAAAAACTTTGCATGTTTTTGCTTTCCGTTTCATGTAGTATTTTAACAGGTTGCTTAAATCTATATGATACATTTGTTGATTTAATAATAGCTTGGGATTTGTCATCGTTTTTGTTAAAATCTTGGAGATTTTGTTTTTTTTTTGAAACGATTGAAAATTAAGAGAGACTAAAAGGGAAGGTCGAAACCCGGGCGAGGACCGTTGATATTGAACCCAAGCTACGAGACTTTGTGCGCACCCGGCCGAAGGCTTTGTGCGCATAAGAGTGTGCTCATTTAGTAGGAATCAATATCGTGAATCATTGCCAACCGTCAAAGGAAACTTGGCAGGGGTCAAGACGGGGCTGACCATGGCCGATTCCACCCCTTGGTGGTCTCGACCATGGTCGAGAAACTGTCCAGCAGCTGCTGGACAGTGTGTGCGCTGCTCGGCGGGGCACGGTGCGTTGCCGGGCAGCGTACACGGGTGTGCGTATGCACACCATGTGCTTGATGGTTGGACCATCTTGACATGGTGTGGTACACACGACCCGGGCCTTCAAGGATTCCTACCTTTGGCCCATTTCTTGATTTTGGATTCCTCAAAACGTATAAATCCCAAAGTTATGATTGTTTCAACTATGTGATGGGCTTATGATTAATTAATGCGTTGCATGTCATCTTCATACGCTTGATGGTTGATTTGCACAATGGATGGATTGTGGGTTGAGCCTTAGATTATTCAATTGGGTTGTAATTATTATTGGCCTCTATTTCAATTTGGTTGTATATTTTATTTTCGCACTTTCTTTTTCATTTTATTGTAATCGAAGATGGAGACGAAGATGATGGACCATTATTGAAGATTATGTATGCCGTTGGAAGCTTATGTAATAGAGAGGGCCTATTTTAATTTAGTACCCTAGATTGCCTTAGATTCACCGGTGGCTCGGGTGGTCGCTTAAGGACCCACAATCATCCATATTTGTTTACCGCTTTGTGGATGTCTTATATTATGTTTTCTTATATGCTACTTGGATTGCATGATCACATAATTAAAGATAATCCTTATCTTGATGAGACCTTGCATGTTGAAACCCCTCGCTTGATTTGTTTCACGTAAATCCAAGAAATATTAAGTTTATGTGGAAATTGAATGAAGTTCTACTGTCCACGCCTTCCATCATAAGTGGTAGCATGTGAAATGCCATGAAGCTTGGCCCGCCGTCCATGAGTCGTGGGGTGGCGTCAAGTGGATTAGGCTGTGACCACCACTAAGCATAGAGATGCTCGTGGGATCGATTTGTCTAGGTGTCGTCCATGAGTCGTGGGGCACACTAGTCCGGTCGATTGACCATGAATATTTGATGGGCTTGACTTAATGTTTAATACCATATGGGCTCGTGTTCTCGGGGTATATGGGAAAGACGAGGAAAAATATCTTGAAAACTATATGTTGATATAGAAGGCCGGTAAGCCTACCATACGAATTTATCATATGGGCTCGTGTTCTCGGGGCATATGAAGAGTCGCTTATGGATCTCGAGCCCACTAGGGAGACCTGCATATCTCCTCGAATATCCATATAAGAGGGTTATGGAATTTGATAAAATAGTGGGAGACACGTACGATTAAAGATCGAATTATATGTGAACAAGATACATATTGAATGCTAATTGTTTTGCCTCGCTATTTATTTTGTAGTTAACAAAATGGCCAAAAATCCACTTTGAACAATCTTAGATTCAAATAGACTTGTCGGTCCCAACTACGCCGATTGGTATCGAAACCTTAAAATTGTGCTTCAAAGTGAGCGCAAGGATAGCGTATTAGATACGCTTTTGCCTCGCGTAACTCGCACAAGCACTGATGATGAACGTGCCGCTTTTGATAAGTGGACTGATGATAATATCCAAGTGAGATGTATCATGATGGCTTCTATGACTAATGAGCTTCAAAAGCAATTTGAGCATGTGACCATCTCCAAGGATATTATCAAAAGTCTCGAGGAGCTCTATGGCACTCGAACTAGGAGGGAGAGATTCGCAATCTCTAAAGAGCTATTCCGTGCTCGTCTGCATGAGGGATCTTCGGTTGATAATCATGTTTTACGTATGATTAGTCTTATTAATAAGCTTTCTGATCTTGGCGTAAAATTTGAGACCGAGCTTTCTGTTGATGTTAGGAATTTCATATTAGATGTTTTGATGATGACAAATAGGACTTTCTGTTAGACTCCGAAAAGTGTGAAAGCTTTCATAGAATGTTATGTATAAGTACCTGAAAGCTTATTTATCTTAGGCTTATAGTATTTATCTTTGTAGAATTCCTTAGACTAAGTATGTGACACTAAAACACTTAGGAAAATTCTGGGTGAGTCTACCAAGTGATGAAGGTGAAGATCAAGCGTCTAAAGCTACAATGGATAAAGATATCTTGAAGCGTCTGTCAAACGCTTTAGGGATTATCCCAGTGCTCAAACTACGAATGGATAACTCAGGCCGAATACTCAACATCAAGTGAAATGACGAAATTTTCAGTGAGACCATCAAGACAAGATTGAAGAGTAAGCGTCTGAAATAAAGAAAAGAAAGTCAGGATCAGTCCAAGCGTCTGATACACAAGAATAACTATTCTCTTCAGCAAGCGTCCAAATAAAAGGTTAAACCAACACAACCTACAAAGAACGTAACCTAAAAATTTTTTTAGACCCAAAACCATCCAAAGACTTAAAAAATGCATGAATCAAACGGACGAATTATTTCCAACGGAAATAAAACAAGATGCATTAAAAGTCGGATAAGTGTTATTAAAATATAAGCACTATAACTTATGGGCAAGCCATATCTTTGACCTAGACTGTCAGGTTTATGAAACCAAGACCATGCCCAACCAATTAAATATACCCAAAGTTAGAAATGTCTGAACTCAAGGAATGTTTGGGGAAACGAGACTCCAACCGAGTCAAACGGACAAAAACCACCAATACCTTATAAATAGCTCTTTCAACAAACAAGTAATATGATGAGAAAGTGACACACACAAAAATACCTACCTTGTTGAAAGAAAAGCTTACTAAAAATCATAGCCAAATATTCATATAAGCTTTTTACAAATATTCTAGAGACAGTCACCCATATCTCAAATCTCTTTTTAAGAAGAACATATACTACCATTGAGATATCCTCAAGTTGTTTGAACTTTCCAAAAACAAACAAACCCGTGACCAAAACCATCAACACCTTTCATCTGAGTGAGAAAGCTGGTTGACTTGCAAGCAGTATTTTTGTGTAAAAGAAGCTTGTTGAAGTTGATCTCTATTGGAGCTGAAATCTGTGTGACCAAGGAGTTCCGAGATCAAAAGTAACTTGCACCATTTCTGAGTGAAAGAAGCAAGGGAATAGAAGATCTTTAGTGGAGCTGAAATCTGTGTGACCAAGGAGTTCCAAGATCATATCCAATCTCCCTCTATCTTGTAGAAGTCTCTGTGTGACTCTTCGATAATCATCATAGTGGAAAAACCTCCCTGATAAAAGGAGAAGAAGGACGTAGCTGGGATTACATCACCCAGTGAACCTTACAAATATTTTGTGTCATTTACTGTTTTATTGTCTTACATTATACTGTCATATTATATCTTGAAAAGGCATTTAAAACTAATAAGCGACTAATTGGTTAAAACGAACGCTAAGCTATAAAACATTTCCGCTGTGCTAACCCTGATTTAGTGACTAAACTCTGCCCTACTTTGGTAAGCGTTGAAATCACCGAGTCTAAGTTAACGTTTCTCAAGCGCCACATCCAGCGCTTAAACTTGTCAAGCGTTCAAATATTTCAAAGTGATACGAATTTTTAAGAAGTCGAAAAAGACTTCAGGATCTATTCAACCCCCCCCTTCTAGACCCTTTCGTATACCACTTGGGACCAACAAGTGGTATCAGAGCGGTTGAAGTTGAAACCTAAGCGTTTCCAAGCGTAACTGCTTGTTCCGATCCATCTTTTTAATATAGTCGCTTCAAAACTACTTTAAAATTCTTCATGGCATTTTCTAAAGTTCCCAAGTTGACCGAGTCAAATTATGACTCTTGGAAGGTCAAAGCGTTTACTTATTTGTGTTCATGTGATGAGGAAATGTGCGATATCATTTCAGATGGGCCAATCAAAATATACAAAGTTATCACCAGAGCGCCCGAAGCCACAGGAGAAACACCTGACGGGTATGTGGAGAAGCCCAAACAAGAATGGTCCACCGATGAGCGTCGACGAGCCAATCTGGACAATGTCGGTCGAAATGCATTATACACAGCCATTGGTGACAATGACAACTTATTCAACAAAGTCAAATCATGCAATACAACTAAAGAAATTTGGGATAAGTTGGCTACTATTTGTGGGGGCTCAGCACAAATAAAGGAAAACAAATTATCAATTGCCAAAGAAAAATTCAACGGCTTCAAGATGCTACCTAATGAGACGCTAGAGCAATTAGACATGAGGTTTACAGCCCTTGTCACTGAACTAACATCTCTGGGTATGGAGCTACAAAATCGAGAAACAGTGGTCAAAATCTTTAGAAGTCTTCCAAGCAAATTCCTGATGAAAACAACTGCAATGAGAGAATCAAACAATCTGGACAGCCTAACTCCAGAAGATGCTTTTTCAGAACTCAAAGCGTTTGAGTTTGAGCTGAATTCGGCCAGTGATGCAGTAAGTAATCCAGTAATCGAATCTGGAGCGCTAATGGCATCAATCAAAGGAAAACCTATCAAAGAAAAAGGTTCGGACATAAGTGAGGAAGAAGAACTGGCGCTTCTAAATAGATTCAGGAAATTCCTGAAATATGAAAAGAAGGGAAACAGTCCTAAGCACCCAGGACAAAGTTCATATCAAGCGCTTCCTCAAATACAACCACAATATCAAACGCCTCACTATCCTGCGTCCTCCTCCCTAGCGCCAATTCAATATCAAACTCCTTCTCAGCAAGATCTCTCAGCGCCTGCAGCGTTAAACCAACGATCCACAAGATTAACAAACGAACAAAATATGAAGACCAATCTTTGTTACAACTGCAGGAGACCAGGGCATTTCCAAGTTAATTGCCCATATCCAAATGTGTCTAAACCTACAAAGCAAGATCACACGGATAGAAACCAATTCAGGAGCAACCTGAGACAACAAGGCTTGCTAGCAGAATCAGAACCTCTCTATACGCCTGAAGAGGACTTGGAATCATCAGATGAAAACAGCGATGATGAACCATCAAAGGACTCAGCATTCATTTGTCTCATGGCAAGAGAAAATGAAGCATCTAACGACGTACCATCTGAGGTAACCACTGATCTGTATCATCCTCTCTCTTATGATGAATTACTTGACAAAGTAAAGAAATATTATACAGATTGTCAAGATGCCACCCAATTATTCCAAAATCACCATCGTATTATTTCAGCACTCAGAAGTGATAACCTAACGCTCAAAGCAGAGTTGCAAATTCAGCAACAGTGCATTGAGAAAAACCAATCACTCGAGAGTGAAATTACTCAGCTAAAAGGTGATCTTGATATAATAGTCAAAAGAGAAGCTGAAATGGTCGCTAAACTTGCCAAATCAGAGCAGCTTATCTCCTCATTATCAAAAGCGTCTAGAACGCTAGATAATGTGACTAAAGTAACCAGGGCATTTGGTGAAAAGACCGGTCTAGGTTTTGATAAAATCAGTTTTAAAGCCAAAGCGTCCAATGTTACAACAATCAACAAAGGAAAAGGTGTAATCTTTGTTGAAGAAAGTTTAATCAGACAAACGCTGAATGAATCAACAAATACTGGTACAAAAGTTAATGATAAAGTCAACATTGACTCAGGCAAAGGAAAGACCAAAGTGAACGTCTCACAAAAGAAAATATATCCAAACGCTCAAAAAGCTAAGGAGATATTTTCTGCCAGTGAATCAAACGTTAAGCGTCCCGCACCAAAAGTGCATCCTAAGCCAGTACCAAACAGAATCAAACGTCCATATCCAAAACAATCCAGTTCATATTATCAACACTATGATAATTGTGAATACGATTATGATTATCACTATAATCAAGGATATTTCTATACATCTAGAAAAAGTATGCAACTCAAAACGAAACCCAAGAAGGCCAATCCTTCTCCTGTAGTGAAGATAAGGCAAATATGGGTTCCGAAAAATCTAATTCACGTCACTAACAAAGAAGGACCCAAAACAAAATGGGTACCTAAAGGAAATTAGATCTGCCCTTTTGAATGCAGGTACCTAGAGCCAACACCTACGCTTCAGTATGGTACATAGATAGTGGATCATCGAGACACATGACTGGATCAAAGGACCTCTTGATCAACTATCGTGCAACCAATGGTCCTCAAGTTATATTCGGTGATAATTCTAAAGGTAAAACTAAAGGTATAGGTATCATGCATAGGGGGAACATCATGATCAATGATGTATACTATGTCGAGGGTCTTAAACATAATCTCCTAAGCATAAGTCAATTTTGTGATAAAGGCTTTGAAATTAAATTTTCTAGTGACTTGTGCGAGATAATCGATGTTAAGACAGGATCTACCAAATTAAAAGGAAGAAGAACAAACAATGTATACTTAGTAGATTGGGATTCAACATTAGATAACAACCCTACATGCTTCGTAGCTAAGAATCAAAACGAATTAGGTTGGTTATGGCACAGAAAAATGAATCACCTCAATTTCAAAACAATCTCTCAATTAATATCTCTAAATCTCATAGAGGGATTACCTAAAGGTTCCTTTAATAAAGATCGCTTATGCGATGCTTGTCAAATGGGTAAACAAGTTAAATCATCCTTTAAGAAGAAGCTTCATCTATCGACCTCTCGAATACTTGAATTACTACATTTAGATTTGTTTGGTCCTATTCAAATCATGAGCGTTAGTGGTAAAAAGTATTCACTAGTAATAGTTGATGATTTTTCACGCTATACATGGGTAGAATTTCTAGCATCTAAAGATGAAACTAGTGCCAAGCTCACCTCTCTAATTCGTCAACTACAAAACTCAAAAGATCTAAAAGTAACAAGAATTAGGAGTGATAGAGGAACTGAATTTACTAACCATATTGTTGAGAAATTTTGTAAAGACTTTGGAATACTTCATGAGTATTCAGCACCTAGAACACCTCAACAAAATGGAGTTGCTGAACGGCGGAACAGAACGCTTAAAGAAGCCGCTAGGACTATGTTAGCCGAATCCAAGCTGCCTCAAAGGTTGTGGGCCGAAGCTGTTAACACTGCTTGCTACACTCAGAACCGGTGTATGATCAACAAGCAACATGAAAAGACTCCATATGAGTTATGGAAGGGACGTAAGCCGAATGTTTCATACTTTCATGTATTTGGCTCAAAATGTTTCATTCATAACAATGGTTCTCAAAGCCTAAAGACATTTGATCCTAAAGCAGATGAAGGAATCTTTCTAGGATACGCCAAAAATGGAAAGAGCTTTCGCATCTTAAATAAGATCAAATCGAAGGTTGAAGAATCCATTCATGTTGTGTTTGATGATGCTAACCAAGAACCGAGTAAGGTTAATATTAATGATGCAGGAATTGAAGATTTATCTCAACAAGCGTCACAAATCAATCTGTGTGATGATAGTGATATTGATGAAGATAATGAAATCATTATACCTAATCCTAAGACTACTCGTAAAGACATCAACGATGACATTGCAAGAAACGCTGATGATCATGAAGGGTATGTTCATCAAGAGCAAATTCAATCTACAAACACTGAAGCGCCTACGCAAGGAATTGGTCAAGCGCCTACACAGTTTAATCAAACGTTAGATCAATCTCTTAACTCGTTCCAACCAGACAGAAAATGGCTCAGAGACCATCCACCAGAACTAATTATTGGAGATATTGGAGCACCCGTTAGAACGAGAGCCGCTACAATAAATGAGGCCATGTTTGCAAGCTTCCTATCTCAAATGGAACAAAAAAGGTGGATGAAGCGCTTAACGATCCAAGTTGGATAGAAGCCATGCAAGAAGAGCTAAACCAATTTGAAAGAAATAAGGTATGGACGCTAGTACCAAGACCAACCCACCAAGGGGTCATTGGAACTAGATGGGTCTATAGAAACAAAATGGATGAGAATGGAATTGTGATTAGAAACAAAGCCAGACTCGTAGCTCAGGGATACTGTCAAGAAGAGGGCATCGACTTTGATGAAACATACGCTCCAGTTGCCCGACTTGAAGCAATCCGCATGTTTCTAGCGTTTGCAGCATTTAACAAATTTACAGTGTATCAAATGGACGTAAAGAGTGCATTTCTGAATGGTAAACTCCAAGAAGAAGTATATGTGGAGCAACCACCAGGATTCATCAACAACCATGGGAAAAGCATGGTTTACAAATTGGACAAGGCACTCTATGGTCTTAAACAAGCACCACGAGCATGGTATGACACTCTCTCTATCTTCCTTATAGGTAAAGGCTTTTCAAAAGGCAGCGTTGACACAACGTTATTCAAAATTACCCATAATGACGATATTCTCCTAGTTCAAATTTATGTTGATGATATTATATTTGGATCTACCAATAAGCGTCTATGTGAGAAATTTTCGAAAATGATGCAAGATCAATTTGAAATGAGCATGATGGGTGAATTAACTTTCTTCCTAGGATTACAAGTTAAACAACTCCCTAATGGCATATTCATAAATCAAACTAAATATACTAGAGATATGATCAAGAAATTTGGTATGGAAAATGCATCATCTTCAAAAATTCCAATGAGCCAGACGCTTAAGCTAGATAGAGACGATAATGGAAAGAAAATTGATATCACTAACTATAGAGGTATTATTGGATCACTTCTTTATCTTACAGCTAGTAGACCCGATATTATGTTCTCAGTATGCATGTGTGCACGTTTTCAAGCTGATCCTAGAGAATCACACTTAATTGCTGCTAAAAGAATCCTTAAGTACCTAAAAGGCACACAAAATGTGGGCTTATGGTATCCTAGGGATTCTCCTTTTGAACTAATCGGTTATTCAGATGCAGATTTTGCAGGATGCAAAATAGATAGAAAAAGTACTAGTGGAACATGTCAATTTCTAGGTGATAGACTAATTTCATGGCATAGTAAGAAGCAACAGTCCATCGCTACTTCCACCGCTGAGGCTGAGTATGTAGCCGCTGGAAGCTGTTGTGCACAGATCCTTTGGATGAGGCAACAACTTAGAGATTATGGAATAATCCTAGATCCAACTCCTATCCATTGTGACAATCAAAGCGCCTTAGCAATGTCTCAAAATCCAGTTCTTCACTCTAGAACCAAACACATTGACATTCGCTATCACTTTCTACGTGACCATGTTCAAAAGAAAGATATCTCCATGCACTTCATTAATACAGAAAAGCAACTGGCAGATATCTTCACCAAAGCGCTTAACGAACAACGTTTTCTCACTTTAAGAAGTGAACTAGGTATGATTGATCTAAATGCTTAATCATTCGAAACATCATACTTTTGTTAGGCATGAAATTTAGGGGGAATTCAATGTATGTTATGAAATTTATGGGGAACCTACATAGGGGGAACCTTAAAAGAGCTAACAATACCTAAGTGAATATGACCAAAAATGTTTTCCCTTGCATCGGTCATACGCACTTAGCACCATACACTTAAAACCTTTTTGACGCTTATTACACAAATCTGTCTTAGCGTCTGCACTTCTTTCAAAATAAACTAAACGCTTAGCTTTATTCCCGGCTAAAAGCAGTTAGTAAAAAGACCCTTTTAAAAGCAAGCGTACATTACCCTACGCTAAAACGAGAAAGTGGATTAGTCAATCAATGCAATTAATGCTGACTTGACATTCCTCACCCTTCGCTCAAGAAAACCCATGGGTACTCATCACGTTTTTCAAAGATGGTTCAGCACATGTACACGCGTCAGTACAATTACCATGTATCTTAGACGAGTACAACCGGCGCTGAATATTTTAAACCAAAAGTAAAACACTACTACCAAGACCTAATGATAAGTACTGGGAAACTGTGTCCTCATATACACCCTGAAAGGAATAACTCTATATGTTACAATGAGCGCTAAAGCACAACCTGTTACTTGAAAGAGACTCCCAAGATTTTCAAGCGTCCACATAACACTCAATTGTTTCAAGCGTCATTCTGACTAAGTCCGGACGCTTTAACAAATTTTTGGCGGGCATTTAAATAGTGTTCAAAATTATGATTCCCGAACAGTTTTCATAAAGAACGTATCCGCTTTTCATGGGCACACGCATCACTCTCAGTCTCTGTTTTAAACTTTTAAACGGACTTCAAAATAGTATATGTGGCAGTTACTAAAAGAAACCGTGCCTGTTTAATCTAAATTCACGTCCACAGTTATATTTTAATGGCTGAGATTTATACTCCTCCACGTGTCAACATCTCAAACTTCAAACACACCGAACATTCAAATTGAAGTTTCTGCAGAACACAAACACTCTTATACTCTATTCCATTCGTGCAAAAACAAGTCTCTCTCTTTTTCAAAACCGAAATTTTTTTCGTAATCTCTGTCTACTGCTCACTCATGGCACCCAAGAAAGCTACTGCTGGAACCCCTGAAGTTATTGTCAAGATCACTGAAGGCCTTATAGTTGATTGGAAGTTTCTCTATGAAAACCCCCAAATTGATTTAACGGAAATAATGGATTCTGTAGCAGAGGCTGGGCTTCAGAAATTTCTCACGAAATACTCATATATGTTTCCTGAAGAACTAGAATTTTTCTGGAGAAATGCTCGACTGTCTGACGATGAGACTTCCATCACGTGCTTGTTTCCTGTCTCCAAGAAGGAATCAAAGACGTTCACTCTCTCTGCGGCCTCCATTGCCCAGAATTTCTCTCTACCTAATGCTGGAACCACTTTAGACACTATCACTGAAGAACAAATTCAAGAAGTCTGGACTCAGATTAGCGCTTACGATGATGTTCCATACAAACCGTACTTTGAAAAGAAGGATATAGTGAACAGGTATCGAGTCTTGGCTGATTTCTGCAGTAAAAACATCGAATGCAGAGTGGGAACCTTCGACAAAATCAACCCAACCCAGTTCCAGATGATGACTGCCATCCTACTCAAGATAAAGATCAACTGGAGCGCTTATATATTCAGCAGGTTTAGAGACAGTTTACGCACTTCAAACAGACCTTATGGTCTAGTTTTAAGTGATCTACTCTTTCGAGCAGAGTGCACCTCTTCAGCAGGAGTCACCGTGGCCAAGCATAAGTTCTATGGGCCAAGAATCATCAATAATCTCTTCAATCCACCCAAAGTTGGAGGTGCTGCTAAGCCTCTCTCTGAGCGCCAAGTTGTCCGCGCAGCGTCAGATGAGGAGGCTGAGCGTCCAGATCAGGAGAAAGCCAAACGTACTGTGAAGCGTCCCACTGTCACCAAGAAACGGGCTCCTCGAAAGCCCAAGGCTCAACCTATTAAAAACGATGAAGATGACGAGGATTCTATACCCCTCATTAGTCGGAAAGATCTGGAAAAGGTTCTCAAGAATATTGACTTTGAAGAACCTGCAGTTCCACAGACTCAAGCGTTCCCCGCCGAAGGTATAAATGTGAAGCGTATCTTCAAAAAGCGTAAGCGTCCAACTGCTGCCATCTCTTCTGAGACTACACAAAGAGATCAAGCCATAGCTGCTGTCCCGATATCATCCTCCGAACCACCAGTTGATGTCCATCTGGATGTTGATATGACCCAAATTGTGGCCATCGCACATGAAGCCGCCATTGAATCTACAAATCTCGAGCCGGATGAACCTGAAATCCCAGGGGCTCAACCATTGCTTGCATTACCTAGTACAACAGAGGCACGCTCAGAAGGTCAGAGCGATGCTAACGACGTTGTGATCCATCGACACTTCTTCAAGCTGGATCCCTCAAAGACTATCGATCACTCAGTCGATTATTTGCCTCCAGCGCCCACAGAAAACTTCATACCTGCAGGTTACAATGAAGAAAGTCTTATCAATGCCGAAAATGATATCGCCAAGCTCATAAAGTTTGATCTGGCTGTACGCAACACTCTCTTTAATACAGCCTCCACCCCAGCTGATGAAGCTTACTACAAAGCGCTTGAACTCGGAAAGACTCCCACACACATCCCGACTTCTGTCACTCTCCAAGCTCAGCGGCAAGGAGGCACGACTCCTAGAGCTGATGTTGACTTAGCTTATTATCTGGATTGTGGGACAAGCAAACCCACTGGCTTCGCTCTCCGTGACTACAACATCAGAGTCTATGAGCGTCAAGATCAGCTTCTGGACCCAACAGAAGAACTACTAAACAGAGAAGGATATTCTCACTCTCTAACACTGGTCAAAAGCGAGGAAAACAAGAACTCGGCTAATCCTCTCCTCCTGTGGAAGAATAAAGGAGTACATGCCGGTGAGCGTCCAGCATCCCTAACCGAGATGATTCAACTTGAAACCGATGCATATTTTGACTGCGTCTGGAACGCTAACTACCAACCCGACAGGTATCGTTTTGAATCCATCTGTGATATTCATCACCAAGGGTTTCGTGCTATACTTAATGCAGGAACTGAGTATTGTATGACTGAGATACGATGGGCTGAAGCTTACATGGGTGACAAGTATAAATTTGAAGACTTGGTTAGTGCTCCCCATCTGTTCAGACTAGGGATTCATGATAAAAGGACCAAATTTGCACGCTACATGCTGACGCAGCGCCAGCGTAGACTTGGACCCGTTCTGAAGCTGCCTCTGATCCGCCATCAACCTGAACACCGCTTAAGACAAGCGTTGCACAAATTGGCCAACTCTTCTCTACGCTTTGATGATCAAGCGTCCACCAGCGGTTCCTCTCCCATGTCCTGTCTGAACTGCACCCCTAGCCAATGTGAAGACAACTTTGCTCTCATGATGGCAATTATGCCTCCAGTCTCTCTATTCGACAAAATCTTCACAGACAATCTGCGACAATGGGATGGCTCTCGGATCAATTCTTTCAGAGGATATCCACTACTTCCGTCTATTCGACAAGAAGTCTCCAGTCACTATGATTTTGGTTTATCGCTACTAGAAAGATCTCAAGCGCTTGCTTCAGCCATCTACCCATACTTGGAAGAGTATTACCAGCTCCGCGTTCCCGCCTCTCGGAAACCGAAGACTCTCCCAACAGATCGGCTAATTGGCTTCTCAAAACACTATTGCCCAGATGCCTTATTCTCTATCTGCAAAGCGCCCTCCAAACTTTTTCCCACTCATGTGCTGGATATCCTCGGGCCACTGTATATCCGGGCACTGGATAGTCCTATCAGAACGTTCATTCAAGGTACTCATCTCCCCACTCTACATTTGAATGAACTCCTGCAGACTGCTACGTATCCATATGCAGATGAATCGTTTGCCAGCTTGGACTTTCGGTTTACGGACTTTAGCCGAACAGAATCAGCCTTTCCTGCAGCACCCGCTGAACTGTTAACTGCTCCTGAGCGCCTATTAGAGTTACCTCAAGCGCCTCATTCTCCCAGTCCAACTGAATCCGACTCTACTGCCTCCACCGAGTCCAACACTGCTCCAGAGCTTCGAGGAACAGTATTTGATCCTACTAATCAAGTATCTATTGAATCTCTCAAACACACATCTCGTTTTAAGCCTCAAGTCCGCCCTGCACTTCCACACGCTCAACCGTCCATGGCTGAATGCCTCACTCAAATACAGCAACTATCTACCGCTACTCAGGCAAGTCATGTGGCTTTAACCAATGATCTACAAGATAGATTCACGGCTCTCGAGACCTCTCTCACAGACGCTAATCAAGCTCAACTCCTGGTTATGAAAGAACATTTCGACCAGCGTCTAACCACTCTTGAGGCCTCTGTCGCTCAGATTGCTGCTCAAGTCAGTCTTCTTACTCAGCATTTCATACAGACTGATGATGGCAATAAGGGGGAAAAGAAGGGAGAAAAGAGGAAATCGTCAACATCTAAAGATCAAGCTCCTCCTCCACTATCCAAGCGTCAACACATTGATACTTCTCTCACACTGAGTGCAGAACCAAGGTATCCCTATCCCTCTTGGGTAACCACATCGGTTGAAGCGTCCAGCAAGAAAGAAACCCCCAGAGTGCTCTATCCAACTCTTCCGTTGCCTTCAAGAGCACTGCTTGAACAGTTTGACATTCCTCTTCTCAGAGCATCAATTCCAGAACCAACTGATCCAGCAGTATTAGCCTCAGAAAGAAAAATGTCTGACTTCGACCAAACCTTCAGAATTTGCCTACGATACATAGGCATCAGTCCAGAGGAATGGGATAAACACTTCATTGCCTTTAAGGCACGACAAGTTCAAGAAAACAAGCACATAATCAGTAAAGATCATGCGGCAATGATGACGTTAGAAGATCAGATAACTGAAGCAATCCGTGCTGAAATGACTAAGAGATACAAGATCAAGCCACGATCTTAATTTTTTCTTGTGCCTCTCTCTTTGTAGTTGTAAAATGCCTGCACTATGAAATATATATATAAAATGCATTTTACAGCTGAAACATCTCGTTAAAGCTCAAACTAACTTACTAATTTACGCTAACCTTCAGGTATCTAACACTTGAACCAAATAAGTATTGCCATCATCAAAAAGGGGGAAATTGTTAGGAATTTCATATTAGATGTTTTGATGATGACAAATAGGACTTTCTGTTAGACTCCGAAAAGTGTGAAAGCTTTCATAGAATGTTATGTATAAGTACCTGAAAGCTTATTTATCTTAGGCTTATAGTATTTATCTTTGTAGAATTCCTTAGACTAAGTATGTGACACTAAAACACTTAGGAAAATTCTGGGTGAGTCTACCAAGTGATGAAGGTGAAGATCAAGCGTCTAAAGCTACAATGGATAAAGATATCTTGAAGCGTCTGTCAAACGCTTTAGGGATTATCCCAGTGCTCAAACTACGAATGGATAACTCAGGCCGAATACTCAACATCAAGTGAAATGACGAAATTTTCAGTGAGACCATCAAGACAAGATTGAAGAGTAAGCGTCTGAAATAAAGAAAAGAAAGTCAGGATCAGTCCAAGCGTCTGATACACAAGAATAACTATTCTCTTCAGCAAGCGTCCAAATAAAAGGTTAAACCAACACAACCTACAAAGAACGTAACCTAAAAATTTTTTTACCCAAAACCATCCAAAGACTTAAAAAAATGCATGAATCAAACGGACGAATTATTTCCAACGGAAATAAAACAAGATGCATTAAAAGTCGGATAAGTGCTATTAAAATATAAGCACTATAACTTATGGGCAAGCCATATCTTTGACCTAGACTGTCAGGTTTATGAAACCAAGACCATGCCCAACCAATTAAATATACCCAAAGTTAGAAATGTCTGAACTCAAGGAATGTTTGGGGAAACGAGACTCCAACCGAGTCAAACGGACAAAAACCACCAATACCTTATAAATAGCTCTTTCAACAAACAAGTAATATGATGAGAAAGTGACACACACAAAAATACCTACCTTGTTGAAAGAAAAGCTTACTAAAAATCATAGCCAAATATTCATATAAGCTTTTTACAAATATTCTAGAGACAGTCACCCATATCTCAAATCTCTTTTTAAGAAGAACATATACTACCATTGAGATATCCTCAAGTTGTTTGAACTTTCCAAAAACAAACAAACCCGTGACCAAAACCATCAACACCTTTCATTTGAGTGAGAAAGCTGGTTGACTTGCAAGCAGTATTTTTGTGTAAAAGAAGCTTGTTGAAGTTGATCTCTATTGGAGCTGAAATCTGTGTGACCAAGGAGTTCCGAGATCAAAAGTAACTTGCACCATTTCTGAGTGAAAGAAGCAAGGGAATAGAAGATCTTTAGTGGAGCTGAAATCTGTGTGACCAAGGAGTTCCAAGATCATATCCAATCTCCCTCTATCTTGTAGAAGTCTCTGTGTGACTCTTCGATAATCATCATAGTGGAAAAACCTCCCTAATAAAAGGAGAAGAAGGACGTAGCTGGGATTACATCACCCAGTGAACCTTACAAATATTTTGTGTCATTTACTGTTTTATTGTCTTACATTATACTGTCATATTATATCTTGAAAAGGCATTTAAAACTAATAAGCGACTAATTGGTTAAAACGAACGCTAAGCTATAAAATATTTCCGCTGTGCTAACCCTGATTTAGTGACTAAACTCTGCCCTACTT
This sequence comes from Buddleja alternifolia, assembly GCA_019426215.1. Classification (NCBI taxonomy): domain Eukaryota; kingdom Viridiplantae; phylum Streptophyta; class Magnoliopsida; order Lamiales; family Scrophulariaceae; genus Buddleja; species Buddleja alternifolia. The sequence goes on along the minus strand of CM033397.1, from coordinate 19,444,991 downwards.
TGGTAAGCGTTGAAATCACCGAGTCTAAGTTAACGTTTCTCAAGCGCCACATCCAGCGCTTAAACTTGTCAAGCGTTCAAATATTTCAAAGTGATACGAATTTTTAAGAAGTCGAAAAAGACTTCAGGGTCTATTCAACCCCCCCCCCCCCTTCTAGACCCTTTCGTATACCACTTGGGACCAACAGTTGACCTCGTGCTACAGTCCCTTCCGAAGTCGTTTGACCAATTTTTCATCAACTACCACATGAATCAACTGGAGGCTTCATTACCCGAGTTGTTGAATATGTTGAAGAGTGCAGATGCCACCATCAAGAAAGATAAGCCGGTACTGCTTGTTGGTTCCTCATCCCGTTCTAAGGGCCGTAAGGCCAATAAGAATAAGGGGAAGAAGAACAACAACAAGAAAAAATAGTTGAAAGGCAAAGGTGGTGTAAAAAAGGCTAAGGGTACCGATCATGATGCGTGCTTCAATTGTGGTAAAAAGGGACATTGGAAGCGTAATTGCACTGAACCAATGAATGGTATGTTTTATGTTGAAGTTAACTTATCAGTTAATGATGCTTCTTGTCTGTTGGACACCGGATGTGGAGTTCACCTTTGCAATGATTTGCAGGTGATGGCAAGAAGCAAACAGATAAGTAGAGGGGAAATGACCATGCGGTTTGGGAATGGAGCACGGGTTGCTGCCACGGCCGTAGGAACTATCTACTTATCTTTTCCCAACAAAAACCGTGTTATTTTGAACAATGTATTTTACATTCCGCAATTAATTAAGAACATCATTTCTATACCCTTGTTGGACAAGGAAGGTTATAGTTTTGTTATCAAAAATGGAGCTTGCTCCATGTTTTATGGTTCTTCTTTAATATTGGAGTCAAAGTTGTCTCATGGCTTATACACGGTTCTCCCCGATACTCCAATCTTATTATCTCAACATGAGGAACATACTAGTAAGAGAAAGTTAGATAATCAAAATGATACATACCTCTGGCATGCTAGACTAGGCCATATCTCTAAAGATAGAATTCATAAGATGGCGGATAAGCTTGACCTTCGGGAAATGCTAGATATGCCAACTTGTGAATCTTGTCTAAAGGGTAAGATGACCAAGTCACCATTTGCCGGGCAAATGGAGCGAGCTACTAACCTTTTGGACTTGGTCCATACGGATGTATGTGGTCCGCTTAATGTAAGCACTAAAGGGAACCATTCTTACTTCATAACCTTCACCGACGACTTTTCGAGGTATGGTTACGTGTATCTTATGAGATACAAGTCTGAAGCCTTTGAGAGGTTCAAATAGTTTAGACATGAAGTAGAGAAGCAAACGGGAAGAAGTATCAAAGCTCTTCGATCGGATCGAGGGGGAGAATACTTGTCCCGTGAATTTCTGGATTATCTAAAAGACAATGGGATTGTCTCTCAGTGGACTCCGCCCGGTACTCCCCAGCTTAATGGGGTAAGCGAGCGAAGGAATCGGACCTTGATGGACATGGTTCGATCCATGATGAGTTTCACTGGACTTCCTCTTTCCTTCTGGGGATATGCCCTAGAATCTGCGACGCATCTATTAAACAGAGTACCGTCAAAGAGTGTCTCCAAGGTGCCATATGAAATGTGGTTTGGTAAACCACCCACTTATAAATACCTAAGGGTATGGGGTTGCTCGGCTTATGTCAAGCAACTAGTGGGCGATAAGTTGGATGCAAGATCCTCCTTATGTAAGTTTGTGGGATATCCAAAGGAATCCTATAGATATTATTTCTACAACCCATCGGAACATAAAGTGTTTGTTTCAAGGAACGCTACCTTCTTAGAGAAGGAATTTCTATTGGATAGAAATGGCGAGGTTGCAGAACTTGAGGAAACTCAAGAACCACAAAAGGGTTCACCTGATACCACAGATGCACAACCAGAAGTAGTAGCAAGTACACAACATCCTCGAAGATCCGAAAAGATCCCGAAACAACCTGAGAGGTATGGTTTCTTACTTGATAGCAACGAGGATGGTAATTCCCCTGATCCAAGGACATATGGGGTAGCGACGTTGGACGTCGATTCGGGAAAATGGTTAGACGCCATGCAATCCGAGATGGACTCCATGCACTCCAACAAGGTTTGGACCTTGGTAGATCCACCTGACGGGTCTAAACTCGTAGGCTGCAAGTGGATCTATAAGCGAAAGCTTGGAGCAGATGGAGAAGTAGTCACCTACAAGGCACGTCTCGTGGCGAAAGGTTACACTCAGAGGCAAGGAATTGACTATGATGAAACCTTTTCACCAGTGGCGATGGTCAAATCCATTCGGATACTTCTAGCCATAGCTGCATATTTAGACTATGAAATATGGCAGATGGATGTGAAGACTGCTTTCCTCAATGGTAAAATAGAGGAAGAGCTTTACATGGAGCAGCCCGAGGGCTTCGCATCCATAGGAAGTGAGCACAAGGTGTGCAAACTTCAGAGATCCATTTATGGACTCAAATAGGCTTCCCGAAGCTGGAACAAGTGTTTTGATGATACTGTACAAACATATGGTTTTCTTCAAAATGCTGATGAAGCATGTGTGTACAAAAGGGCTAGTGGGAGCGCGATAACATTTTTGGTGCTTTATGTTGATGACATTCTATTGTTTGGAAACAACATAGGAATGTTGCAAGAAACGAAAGCGTGGTTATCCACACAATTCTCAATGAAGGATATGGGAGAGGCATTCTACATTCTTGGAATGAAGATTCATCGAGATAGATCCAGTAGAATGCTGGGACTCTCCTAATCTGCGTACACAGATAAAGTTTTGAAGAGATTCAAAATGGATCAGTCCAAGAGAGAACTGGTGCCTATGAGACATGGTATTTCTCTTTCCAAGTCTATGTCCCCTCAGACACCGGAGGAAAAGGACAAGATGTCTCACATACCATATGCCTCTGCTATAGGGAGTATTATGTATGCTATGCTATGTACACGGCCTGATGTGGCTTATGCACTTAGTGCAATAAGCCGATATCAAGCCAATCCAGGCGAAGAGCACTCGAAAGCCGTAAAGGCAGTCCTTAAGTACTTAAGAAGAACTAAGGATGCCTTCCTAGTCTACGGTGGAGGAGAATTAAAATTGGAAGGCTATACAGATTCTAGCTTCCAATCTGTTGTGGATGATTTCAAATCTATCTCGGGATTTGTCTTTGTACTCAATGGTGGAGCGGTCAGCTGGAAGTATTCTAAACAGGAAACTATTGCTGACTCCACCACAGAGGCTGAGTACATTGCAGCCTGGGCGGCTGCAAAAGAAGCTGTTTGGATAAGGAACTTCATCCAAGAGTTGGGTGTTGTTCCATCTATTGTTGATCCCATACGATTGTACTGTGATAACAATGGGGCTATTGCACATTCAAAAGAGCCAAGGTCTCATCAGAGGTCCAAACACATAGAAAGGCGATACCATCTAATCAGAGAGATCGTTCGTAGAGGCGACGTTCAAGTGGAACGTGTGGACTCGGCAAATAACATAGCAAACCCCTTTACCAAACACTTGGGCCAAAGAGTATTGGAGGGACATCTTGAGAAGATGGGCCTGAAATGCATGGGCAATTGGCTCTAGGGCAAGTGGGAGATTGAAAGAGTTAGGTGCCCGGTGCGCCATTTGTAGGGCGTAGTAGCCGACTCTTTAAACAGTCTTATATTGTATCTTGCCAAGTAATTTAATAAATGGCATTTTCTTCTTTATCTTATCATTCTATGAAATTAGATAAAGTCCCCTAGACCACTCTTAAGCTATGAGATGTGTTTGGTATCGGGGATGTCAATCATGGAATACGTCTCTAAGGTTGTGGTCTTAAAAATGTTCCAAGTCATAGAATCATTGCGATAGGGATATCAATGACTCGTAAAGACTTGCGCGTACAATGCACACTCTTGGAGAGTGTATCCTATTCCATGGATACTGATATAGTGTACATCAGTGCATGTATGTGGGTTCTCGTTGGGATCGAGTAAATTGAACATCCCCGCCGAGATTCCATATTGGAGTCAATGTCGAGTTTGGAATCTCCTCGGTTACGTAGGCATAAGATTGGTCCTCATGACTTGAGGCACCATTGGTCGCCTCGTGCATCGCCCACTGTACTTAGATTTGTCACACGATTCCAGGTGAGTCATAAAGTGGGGCATATTGGGTCCAGTCTGGTTATGTACGGAGGCGCGTGAGTGCTAAGAAAGAATCCGTCGCTGATCATTAGCATCGGCGCATATCCTATGTACTTCACAGTGTATTGACCATGGGAACCTCCGGCCGGAGTAGTATCAATAAGGAGGAGCAGTGTTTCCTCGCTTGATTGATAAATAGGTCAATGTCACTTAGATCGATATACATAGAATCCAGTTACTGGGATTTCGACTGACATCCAAGTCCTAGATTCGATCGGGATATTTGATGGAAGGATTTTACTTATGCGAAAATCGTAATGCGGAAAGGTCACCTAATAATCGTTCATGGCTAGGTCTTCTTGGCGCGTGGCTAGTACTAGCCTTGATTTGTAGGAACCATGAATTAATCGGTAATTAATTATTGGTCGGATTAAAATACTTGGAGTAATTAAATCTAGCAATGAAAATTGCAAAGGCACAACGGGGTTGTGTTCCTACTACTAGTACATGAACGAACTTACAATGGGGTTACACACTTACTCAAGAAATTTCAATTGCTATGTGAATATTAATCCGGTTTAGGATTAAAGTGAAATTGATTAATGAGATTAATTAATTAAGTGGAAGACATTTTAATTAGTAGGCTTGGGAAAATAATTTTTCTATTAATTAATCTTGGAGATTAATCATTAACTGAAATTATTATTATCCGGGAATATATTTAAGCTACTAATTTTACTATTAATTAATCATGAAGATTATTTAATTAACAAGTCTTGGAAGACTTGGGAGTCATTTTAATTAAGTTCAACTTAATTAAATGAAGGCACAAGAGTGAAATTCAAAGCTAGTCAAAGTTTGACTTGTAATGTTTTTTAAATGAAGAAGAAAATGAAAAATATTCTCTTACACCTGTGGTGGTAGTTGAGAATGGAATGGTAGGTGAGAATGAGGTGGTAGGTGAAGAAAAACAAGTCTTCTACTCCACCTAACACCATATGGCCGAAAATTGGTGGCTATAAAAGGAGGTGTTCTTGCTCTCATTTAAAACTTGATGAAAACTTAAAAAGAAAAAAAAGCTTAGAGCTTAGTTCTTCATCTCTAGATTTTTCTAGCTTCTCTTGTGATTCTTGAAGACTTTCTTCTATAGAACTTCTTCTTGAAGATTAGTTGTAAAAGATTATCTTCCATAGATATTTCTTTTAGTAACTCTTCTTGTCTTCCACCTTTCACTACATAGACTCCATTTCCTTAGAGCATGTATCTAGCCAATATTTTGCTTAAGGTATGAACTTACTTGAGGTGTGTCCTTGTAGAGGCTTCTTTCTTTACGAGCTTATGGTGGTTTGATTCAAACCCCTACATGTTGAGGTGAGGATTCGAAAATGAGAGCCAACGTTTTTGGTGTGGTTTTCCTTGTGTTGTGGTTTTACACCTTCACTTTAATAAAACCCCAAATCTTGTAATCGGTTTAAAACCCTTTTACTCGTATTAGTTTTTGTTGTGCATTACTTTGACCCCTAGCTTGGGATGCTGATATATATGTGTTTTATATACTTTATTTCTTCCGTTGCGCCGGCATCGCTTGTGGGGGCATACCGATCCTTACAGCATGGAGTACACTTATCTAAATCTATGTGCCCTCAAAATGAGGAAGATAGAAAGGAGATGAGTAATGCACCCTACGCTTCTGCAGTTGGTAGGAAAGGAACATTGGATAGCTGTGAAGATTATCCTAAAGTATCTTAAAAAACTATGGGTATGATTTTCATCGATGGAGGTAGAGATCTAAAGATAGAAGGTTACACTGATTCAGACTTTCTATCTAATGTAGATGACCAAAATTCCACTTTAGGGTTTTGTTTTCACGCTTAATGGTGGGACGGTGTCTTGAAAACATTTCAAGCAAATCACATCCGCTGATTCCACCACTTGAAGCAGAATATGTGGCAGCCTCGGAGGCAGCCAAAGATGGATAAGAAAGTTTCTAGGATAATGGAGCGATAAGCGCAAGCCAAGGAACCAAGGTCTCATAACAAGTCTAAACACATTGAGAGAAGATTTCACATCATCAGAGAGATCATTGGCAAAGGAGAGATAACAGTGCAAAAAATAGCTTCAGCTGACAATGTAGCTGACCCGTTCACCAAACCACTACCTCGGGCTGTTTTGGACCGACACCTCGAAATGATAGGTATAAGATACCACAATGAGTGGCATTGAGTGCAAGTGGGAGATTGTTAGGCTTATGCCCTCAAATGCCATAGAGGATAAAATGATAGGGCATCTTTCATGTAATAAACTTATTTATTATTCACAATAAAAGGCATTGTTTAGTTTTCACTAAAATTTTATTTGCATCTATAAATAATGTAAAACATTTGGTCTAAGTTTTCAGTGTGATCTCTCTACTTCCTATGGGATAGGAAGATTGGCACTACAGGAATTGATCTTGATTACTTTAACTCGTTCGCAAGTAATATGAAGTCTTCAATGGACAAATAAAGACTTAGAACACTTGTACAATCTGAGCTTTGACATGGGAGTGCCAGTCGAACATTATGTGATGGTGGGATCTTAAGAATGTGGGCACATCAGTAGATCTGATAGGCTCGAAAATGGCTCGCATCGGTTTTGTCACATGGGTTTTCACTCTGTGACTGTTAATGACAGAACTGAATATGCATAATAGGTATAAGTGAACCTTTGACCTGAAGTATTAGGCTGAAGATGCACTTGTGACATCACGTCTTTTACTAGAGTAGTTAGACCCAATTCACCTGTTGGTGGGGTCGATTTTGAAATGCGGCTTGATGGGCAAGTGGTAGTCTTAGCTCATAACTAATATGGAATTTGTTCTCTCATAAGTGAATAAGATAGTATCCTATGTGATTATAGATAATGGAGATCAAAGTTTTTGGTCAAAGCAAAAGAGACGATTATGTGAGGTGCTAAATCGAGCTCAATGATCTCGTATTATTATAATTAATACATATGGTCAAGTCCAGTGAGTTTGACATAACCATGACTCTCACTTGACTGGGGCACGTGAACAAAGGGTTTATACTTATATGGTATTTACGATTGGAAAGTTGTGGAATGATCCAATCATTTGACTTTGTTTGGGCTGCGAAGTGGGCCACGTGACTGACTAGGTGTTACCCACTTTCTTTGATTTCCTCTCATTGCCAAACAGAATGAACCTAAAGAGTCGCGCTAAAGGATTGATAAAGAAAAATGAAAGGATTTTCTATTTTATTCTGGGAGATTTAATTTATTGGATAAATTAAATAATTAATTCATTGTTCATTGGGCGATATGATTAATTATAAAGATAAGATTAATTATTAATTAATTTATTAAGGAAATAAATTAATGAATTAATTTATCTAATTAATTTGGTTATTTAATTAATTAATTTATTTATTGGATATAATGAATTATTAATTAAATAGATAATTAATTAAAACAAAAGGAAGTCCCGGGCCTAGGTGGGGGCTTTTATTTGGACGCCTATTAGGGTTAAGTTGGCCGTCCACCAGGATGCCCAACGAGGACTCTTTTGTCTGTCTTGGTCCATAAGTCAAGTGATAATAAAAAGACTCCTTCACCTAAAAACAAGACACAAGCAATCTTATAACTCTCCTAGAAAGAAAAGAAAAGCTCCTCCCTCTCTCTAAATACACTAACCTATCTCATAACTCTCCTAGAATGAACTAATAAAACATAAACTAGAATAATCACCAATAATTCAGATAACTCGATCCTTTACTTCATCTGTGACTTCTGAATCATTTGTATTCTCCATCAAAACTTACACTTGACCTGTTAACAAAAAATCAAACCAACAAACAACACAAATATATAAATTTGAATTCAAATACTAAAGACGACATGATAAATAACTTATCAATTGCTAACGACATGGACAAACAATGAGCGTCATTCAACTATATATTTTAAGTAGCTATTGTTTCTACTCGGAGCACAAAACTGTTAGGACTATGCCCTCAGATGCTATAAGCGATAGAATGATAGGGCATCTTCCTTGTAATAAACTTGTTTATTATTTAAGGCAATGTTTATAAGTTTTCACATAAATCTTATCTGCATCTATAAGAAATGTAAAACGTTTTGTCCATGTTTTCAGTGCAATTCCTCTACTTCATATGGGATAGGAAGATTGGCACTAGAGAGATTGATCTTGATTACTTAAACTCGTTCGCAAGTAATATGGAGTCTTTAATGGACAAATAAAGACTTAGAACACTTGTACAATCTTAACTCTGACATGGGAGTGCCATTCGAACACCATGTGATGGTGGGAGCTTAAGACTGTAGGCACATCAGTGGAACTGATATGCTCGAACACGACTCGCATCGGTTCTGTCACATGGGTTTTCACACTGTGACTGTCAATGACAGAACTGATTATGCGTAATAGGTATAAGTGAGCTTTTGACCTGGAGTATCAGGCTAAAGATGCACTTGTGACGTCAAGTCTTTCAGTAGAGTAGCTAGACCCAATTCACCAGTTGGTGGGGTCGACCTCGAAATGCGGCTTGATGGTCAAGTGGTAGTCTTAGTTGATATCTAATATGGCATTTGTTCTCTCATAAGTGAATGAGAAATTACCCTATATGATTATATATAAATAGAGATCAAAGTCTTTGGCCAAAGCAAAAGAGACAATTGTGCGAGGCACTAAATCGATCTCTATGATCTCGTATTATTATATTTAATACATATGGTCAAGTCCAGTGAGTTTTCAATAACCGTGACTCTCACTTGACTGGGGCACGTGAACAAAGGGTTTATACTTATACAGTATTTACGATTGGAAGGTTGTGGAATGATCCAATCATTCGTTTGGGCTACGAAGTGGGCCACGGGACTGGCTAGGTGTTACCCACTTCCTTTGGATTCCTCTCATTGCCAAACGAAACCTAAAGAGTCACGCTAAAGGATTGATAAATAAAAATGAAAAGGATTTTCTATTTTATTCTGGGAGATTTAATTTGTCGGATAAATTAAATAATTAATTAATTACTCATTGGATGAAATAATTAATTATAAAGATTAGATTAATTATTAATTAATTTCTTACGGAAATAAATTAATGAATTTATTTATTTAATTAATTTTGGTTATTTAATGAATTAATTTATTAATTGGATATAATAAATTATTAATTAAATAGATAATTAATTAAAACAAAAGAAAATCCCGGGCCTAGATGGGGCATCCATTTGGACACCTACTAGGGTAAGTTGGGTGCCTACATGAATGCCCAACGAGATCTCTTTCTGTTTGTCTTGGTCAATAAGTCAAGTGATTATAAAAGGACTCCTTGACCTAAACAAGACATATGAAATCATAACACTCCTAGAAAGAAAAGAAGAAAAAGCTCCTCCCTCTCTATATACACTCTAGCTATCGGCCTCAATAGAGAAAAAGTGGAATTTTCGTCTAATCAATCCGCGTGATAATTTAGAGGCAACGTAAGTTCGTTGTTCGAATTAAGAATTCAAGAAAAGATCAAGAATTCGTGAAGATTGGATTGCACGTGTTTTTGAAATCATCAAGTCAACATAGTTCGAATGTTTGAAGGAGGAATTGAGTCTCCAACCACTTCGCTTTAACGGGTAAGTAATTATTCATTTTCGCGATTAATTGATTCGACTATGCAAACAGAGAATTCACTTTGGGTCTAAATTTTAAAACTTTCGCTGCGTTTATTTGATTTTTCGCGAAGCGCAATAGTAGTATCAAAGCCAATCTTTGATTTGCACATTTGATCATGTTTATGTGATTTTTGATATGCATATTATGTGTTTTTGAAGCATGCAATTTTGTGTTCTTAAATCTCAATTTTTTATGATTTTTAGCTTAGATTTTTATGTTTATTATAAATCTGGGTATTTTAATGATATAAGAAAAAATAAAAAACCAAGGAAAAATGGGGCCGAAGGCCCCGAGGCAGCAGCGCATAGCGCTGTGCGCCGTACGGCGCCTGGTGCCGTGTCAATACACGGCCTGCGCTAGGCCACACTGCATATCGGGTCGTGTGTTTCGACACACAACCCATTGAACCGGGTCTTGGATCCGGGTCTGAAAACGGGCTGTGGGTTTTGGGTCGAAATTGGTATTTGGGTTTTGGATAAATATAATTATCCGAGTGGGTCAAAAGGATGATGACCCGGAATAATTCAAATTAAGCCCAATTGGAAAATTACTCAATTTTGATTTATTAATTAGTTTGGGCTTAATTTAATTAATTCCAAATGAGCCAATGGGTGGGTGATTTGAATTTAAATTAAAACTAGCCCAATAGAAACTAATAACGCGTGCAAGTTTTTCTAATTAATTTAATTTGGGCCCAAATGAATGAAAACCAAGTGGACCAAAAGGATGGTGACTTGGGTTTGATGAAATCGAGCCCAATAAGATTAATTGGAATAAAGTATTTAATTAGAATAATTAATTATTTTTCTTGGAGATTCATAATTAATTTATGGATTAAATATTATTAATTATTCCTCAACTTGGAAATTACTTAAATATTTGAATAAGGAATATAAATTATTTTTCTTGGATGATTTATAATTAATTTTTTAATCAAATAAAAGTTTCTCCAATTGATGATAGCTTTAAATCATAATAAAATAGAATTCCATATTTTATGTATTCATTTTAGTAGAATTCCATAATTTTGTATATCTAAGTCATCTAGTAGGACAAGAATGATTTTAATTGAAATTAAGAATATATAAAAGTTGGGAATTTTATAAAGGATTTTTTAGTTGGACTAAAATTCTAAATAATCAATATAAATGTTTTAATATAGAGAGCATGTATTAAATGTTGCGAGCATGTATTAATTGATGCGAGCATGTGTTATGTGATGGAGACACCGATCATGGACTCCGGTTTTATTCAATTTACCTTTTATTTGTATGGGTTGTAAAGTCGAATTTGAGGCTATTTATTGCTTTCTTAGATATAATGTATAGGTTGTTTTAAAGTATTGTAATAGAATAGTTCAAAATTGTTGGAGACGAGAAGCCCATGAAGATTAGTTAGGTTTTCGTTTTTACCCTTTTGTGATGGCTATTGGCTCGGGCCCTCTAGTAAAAGTCCATGATCGAGTGTGGTGGATTTATTTATTTTTTTATTTAATTCCATGAATATTTATATTGATAGGCATGATTATTAGTAGTATATATTATGCATGTTCAATATATGATAATTGCGCTATATAAAATCATTAATGTGCAAAGTCAGACCAAACATTTGACAATTTAAATTCTCCCAAATAAACAATACCGAGTTAGTAAAGGATGTGTGACATCCTCGCCCTCCACTAAACTTATTAAATTAAAATTACTACAAATGTGTAATGCTTCCCAGTTATGGGGGTTATGCATTTAGAAATAATTTGAAATTTTATTAAGTGCATGAAATGCCTTAATCGAAGCATATTTCACCCCAGAAACCGGTTAGGTTGCAAGGTGAAATTAAAATGTTATATTAAAGGAGTTAGTGGAAATGAATTCGGGTAGTTCACGAGCTTAGAAATGGATTAGGTTGCAGCTAAGTGAACTATGGGGAAAGGTATTGAAATATTTATTGGATAAATTGATGTTAGACATCACTTCAAATAATTAATGGGCCAAAAATCGGTTAGGTTGTAACCCATTTAATTAATTTAGGACCTCAATACCGCTGTGAAATCGATGCCAATGATGATTCCCGATTTGCACATGGGAGTGTGGGATTCGAAAAAGGCAATGGGAGCCAAAATAAATTTTAAGTCCTTAATTTTTCTTGGTTAAGTCAAATACAAGTAATCTAATTAATCTGGTTTATTTTTGCAGTTATTTTCTCGTTTATGTCTCTCAAATATGACAAACCTACTTTCAATTCTACTTGAAAAGAACACCCTTACTGGACCCAATTATGTGGACTGGCTTAGAAGTTTGCGGATTGTCCTCAATATGGAATCTTTGGGATATGTCTTGGAGGCTCATATCCCGGCGGCTCCAGCTAGAACACATGCTAGTAAGGAAGAGGTCCAAGCCCATGAAAAATGGGTCAAGGACGACATTCGGGTGAGAGGATACATGCTGGGATCTATGACCAATGACCTTCAAAGGTCAGATGATAAGATGCCCACTGCAAGAGTTATTCTAGCTCACCTCGTAGAGCTCTATAGTGAGCATAGTTGAACTGCATGATATGAGATATCAAAAGAGCTCTTCGGATTTAGGATGAAAGAAAGTGATAAGGTTGGTGATCATGTCCTCAAAATGATATCGAGGATTGAGAAATTAGAAGCTCTCGACTTCACCATGAACGCCACCCTTCAAACTGACTTAATCTTGCAGTTTCTTTCTGATTCCTTCTCCCAATTTGTGGTTAACTTTAACTGCAATGAGATAGAGTGCAATTTAGGTGGGCTAATGAACAAGTTGGTTATTGCACAATCTCAAATGAAACCAAAGGGAAAAGAAACTGCCTTGGTCATCTCTTCTGGACTAAAAAGTCTAAGTCTAAGAAGAAGAAGAAAAAGAAAAAGAAGCAGGCTGGCGAGCTAGGAGCAAAAGGGGGTGTTCAAAAGGGTATGGGAAAAGCTCAAGGGTTTTATAAGAACAAAGGGCCTAAGAAAATGGATAGATGTCTCGAGTGCGGTGAGCTGGGCCACTGGAAGAAGAACTATCCTAAATTAGGCAAAGGCTCATAAGGTATGGAACTGTTCGTTTTTGAAACTAATTGTTCTATGACCATTTTTTCTACTTCATAGATTCTGGACTCAGGGTTAAGTGCCCATGTATGTTGTTTGTATTAGGATCTGGAGAAAAGTAGAAAACAGGGACGAGAAGAAGTGATGATCAAAGTAGGCAGCGGGAAAAACATTACAACTACTAGGATTGGATTTACTTCTTTGATTTTGAATTCTGCACATTTATTTTTTTAAATGATGTTTTAGTTTTGCCGAAGGGGCTTAAGACCATTGTTTCCATTCCTATATTAGTTAAGACTGGTTATACATTCCGTTTTTCTAAATTGAATTGCGACATTTATTATGGAAATAAAATAGTTGGCAATGCATCTTTAATTAATGGTTTGTATTATTTAAATGTCCATAATTCATCAAATGTGAATGTTGTAACTCATAAACGTGGTAGGTAAAAAGCTAACTTAAGACTCAAGTGTCAGCTTAAATTAGGCAATGCTGGAGAGCACAAGATCCACAAAATGGAAAACGATGGGCTTTTAAGCTCACTAGGGTCGGATCCATATCCAACATGTGAATCATGTCTCTTAGGCAAGATGGCTAGATCTCCCTTCACCGGGACTTTTGAAAGAGCTACTCAAGTCTTAGGATTAGTGCATACCGACGTTTGCGGACCATTTGGAGAAATGGCTCGTGGAGGTTTCTACCACTTCATCATTTTCGCAGACGATTATTCAAGATATGGTCTAGAGTATCTGATGAAGCAAAAGTTTGAATCCTTTGAAAGGTCTAAAGAATTCAAAGCTTTAGTAGAGAATTGAACTAGGCAAAATATAAAAACTCTACGATCAGATCGTGGAGGAGAATATATGAGCGCCGAGTGTGATGAATTCCTTAGAAAATAAGGAATAGTGTTACAACTAACACCACCAGAACTCCTCAACTAAATGGAGTAGCCGAGCATAGGAACCAAACATTGTTGGACATGGTTCGTTCCATGCTTAGTTACACTGATTTACCCATTTCATTGTGGGGACATGCCCTCCTTACTGCTGATTATATCTTGAACAGATGTCCCTCCAAATTCGTTCCTAAAACTCCGCATGAGATGTGGAATAATAGGAAACCAAGTCTTAACCACATTAAGATTTGGGGATGTCATGCTTATGTCAAGAAGACTAAAGTGGAGAAATTGGAGACAAGATCCCTCGTGGGACGTTTCATTGGTTATCCTGAAGATTCTATGGGATTTTTCTTTTACCTACATGATGATCAAAGAATCATTGTGGCCCTATAAGCCCACTTCCTTGAAGATGAATTCATCTTGGAAGGGGCAAAAGGTAGAAAGATTGCTCTAGAAGAACAAAATGAAACTCCCTCTGAGACATCTGTCCAAGAACCAAGGCCTGACCCAATAGTAGCATAACCACCACGTAGATCTGGTAGAATACCACATGAACCTGAGAGGTATGGATATCAACAGTAGGGGGAGCCAGAGCTTGACACTGTAGTACAAGAAAGTCATGAAAATGATCATTGTACCTATGATCAAGCGATGGTGGATGTCGACGCTTCAAGATGGCGAGAAGCAATGGAAACAGAGATCGACTCCACGCAAGAGAACCAAGTCTAGACTTTGGTAGATCGACCTGAAGATATCAAACTTATAGGATTTAAGTGGATCTACAAAAGAAAGATAGGTAGCGATGGCAAGGTTGACACCTTTAAAGCCAGGCTCGTAGCAATAGGCTATAGCCAAAGTGAAGAAACTGACTATCAAGAAACCTTTTTGCCTGTGGCCATGATAAAGTCCATCCGAATACCGTTATTCATAGCTGCATACTTAGATTATGAGATATGGCAGATGGATGCCAAAACGGCTTTTCTAAATGGATTCCTAGAGAGGACATTTATATGGAACAACCAAAAAAGTTTTGCATCCGAGACCGATATCCATAAAGTATGTAAACTTGAGAGGTCCATATACGGTCTCAAACACGCATCTAAAAGCTGGAATCTTCGTTTTGATGAAGTAGTAAAGGGATATGGCTTTATCAAGAATGAAGATGATCCCTATGTCTACAAGAAGACTAGTGGGAGCAATATCTCGTTCTTAGTACTATATGTGGATGACATTCTACTTATAGAAAATGACATGGGAATGCTCACCACTGTCAAGAAATGGCTTCGGAGTACATTTTTCATGAAAGACTTAGGAGAAGCGACATACATTTTATGAATTCGTATCTATAGAGATAGAACGAATGGAATGATAGGTCTCTCCCAAGCCCTTTACTTAGAAAAGGTCCTAAAGAGATTTAGGATGGACAATTCTAAGAAAGAGTTTCTTTCCATGAGGCATGGAGTACATTTATCTAAATCTATGTGTCCTCAAAGCGAGGAAGATAGAAAAGAGATGAGTAATGTACCCTACACTTCTCCAGTTGGTAGCCTGATGTATGCAATGTTGTGTACAAGACCTGACATTGCCTATGCTGTAAGCGTGGTGAGTTGATTTCAGGCAAACCCGGGAAAGGAACATTGGATAGTTGTGAAGAATATCCTAAAGTATCTCAAAAGAACTATGGGTATGATTTTCTTCTATGGAGGTGGATATCTGAAAATGAAAGGTTACACTGATTCAGACTTTCAGTCTAACGTTGATGATTGAGAATCCACTTCAGGGTTTGTTTTCATGCTTAATGGTGGGGCGGTGTCTTGGAAAAGTTCCAAGCAAAGCACAATCATTGATTCCACCACTGAAGCAGAATATGTGGCAGCCTCAAAGGCAGCCAAAGAAGCTGTTTGGATGAAAAAGTTTCTTGGAGACCTTGAAGTGGTTCCTACTGCACAGCTCCCATTGCCACTTTATTGTGATAACAATGGAGCAATAGAACAAGGCAAGGAACCAAGGTGGCATAACAAGTCTAAACACATTGAGAGAAGATTTCACATCATCAGGGAGATTGTTAGCAGAGGAGAGATAGCAGTGCAGAAAATAGCCTTAGCTGACAATGTAGCTGACCCGTTCACCAAACCACTACTTCAGGCTGTTCTTCACCTACACCTGCAAATGATGGGTATAAGATACCATAATGAGTGACATTTAGTGCGAGTGGGAGATTGTTAGGATTATGCCCTCAGATGTCATAGAGAATAGAATGATAGGGCATCTTTCTTGTGATAAACTTATTTATTATTTAAGGCATTATTTAGTTTTCACTTAAATCTTATCTGCATCTATAAGAGTAAAATGTTTTGTCCTTGTTTTCAGTGCAATCTCTCTACTTCCTATGGGATAGGAAGATTGGAAGTAGAGAGATTGATCTTGATTACTTAAACTCATTTCCAAGTAATATGGAGTCTTTAGTAGACAAATAAAGACTTAGAACACGTGTACAATCTTAGCTCTGACATGGGAGTGCCAATTGAACACCATGTGATGGTGGGAGGTTAAGACTGTAGGCACATTAGTGGAACTGATATGCTCGAACACGACTCGCATCGATTTTGTCACATGGCTTTTCACTCTGTGACTGTCAATGACGGGATTGATTATGTGTAATAGGTATAAGTGAACCTTTGACCTGAAGTATCAAGCTGAAGATGCACTTGTGACGTCAAGTCTTTCAGTAGAGTAGTTAGACCCCATTCACCCGTTGGTGGGGTCAACCTCGAAATGCGGATTGATGGGCAAGTGGTAGTCTTAACTGATATCTAATATGGGATTTGTTCTCTTATAAGTGAATGAGAAAGTATCCTATGTGATTATAGATAAATAGAGATCAAAGTCTTTGGTCAAAGCAAAAGAGACGATTGTGCGAGGCACTAAATCGATCTCTATGATATCGTTTTATTATAATTAATACATATGGTCAAGTCCAGTGAGTTTGACATAACCATGACTCTCACTTGACTGGGGCACTAGAACAAAATGTTTATGCTTATACGGTATTTATGATTGGAAGGTTGTGGAATGATCCAATTATTTGTTTTTTGTTTGGGCTACAAAATGGGCCATGTGACTGGCTAGGTGTTACCCACTTCCTTTGGATTCCTCTCATTTCCAAACAAAATGAACCTAAAGAGTCGCGCTAAAGGATTGATAAAGAAAAATGAAAAAGATTTTCTATTTTATTCTGGGAGATTTAATTTATTGGATAAATTAAATAATTACTCATTAGATGAGATAATTAATTATAATGATAAGATTAATTACTAATTAATTTCTTATGAAAATAAATTAATAAATTAATTTATCTAATTAATTTGGTTATTTAATTAATTAGTTTATTTGTTGAATATAATAAATTATTAATTAAATAGATAATTAATTAAAACAAAAAGAAATCCCAGGTCTAGATGGGGTGTCCATTTGGACGCCTACTAGGGTAAGTTAGGCATCCAAGTTTCGTTTTGTTTGTCTTGGTCAATAAGTCAAGTGATTATAAAAGGACTCCTTGACAACAAGACATATGAAATCATAACTCTCCTAGAATGAAAAGAAGAAAAAACTCCTCCCTCTCTCTATACACTCTAGCCGTCGGCCTCCATAGTTAAAAAGTGGGATTTTTTCGTCTAATCAATCCGCGTGATAATTTAGAGGCGACGTAAGTTCGTTGTCCTGGTCAAGAATTCAAGAAAAGATTTAGAATTCATGAAGATTAGATTGCACGTGTTTTTGAAGTCATCAAGTCAACATCTATAGTTCAAATTTTTGAAGAAGGAATTGAGTCTCGAACCACTTCGCTTCAACGGGTAAGTAATTATTCATTTTTGCGATTAATTGATTCGACTATGCAAACAGATAATTCACTTTGGGTTTAAATTTTAAAACTTCCGCTGCGTTTATTTGATTTTTCGCGAAACCCAACAAACACCTCTTGGTAATTTCTTTCAGATGTCAAAATAGAAACTCGAACCCCGATGTTCAAATTAGCAACCTCCTTGTCAATTTCATCGACATGATCCCTTAGAATTTTCCACAGCAAACACAAAAAGAGATAAACCAAATTAAATTCTCCACAACAAACACAAAAGAACATAAACTAAATTGACTTTTTTCCTTAACTTATTCTTGACTAAAAGAAAATATGCACCTTCTGTCCCCTTATCCCAGCTATGTCAATGACCAAGCACTTGTGGTCCTTACAGATTGTACAAGTTCCATTATAAACTTATCGAAGCAAAACATGATAAATTGGGTGTTTGTTAAACATTTACATCTTTAATGTGTATAGAAGATCAAATGTTGAGGTGCATCTAATATTATACATAATTTCTGTTAAACAATATCCTAGAACACTCTTTATTAATTAAAACTTTGGCAAGTCATCTGGCCAACAAATCAATATCAATACCGGGGGGAAAGAAAAAGATGCGATAATAACAAAAATAAGTTTCCAAACAATAGAACATTGACTATGTCATCAAAGTTTAATTATGAGATGCATTGCAATGTAAAATCTGCACTATAGCACAAAAGACTATTCAACAATAGGTATTAGACTGCTCAAGTGATAAGATGCAAAACTCGCCTTTTAAAGTTTGTCTTGTAGCACAAGCCTCCTTAATCTAGAACTCAACACCCTTTTGAAATTTACCATAGATAATTAATCTGTGGCATATGAAAATATTTACTATGTTATTGCTTACCATGCCAAAATTTACAATAGATAATTAATTAGCTCCAAATTTTAATAGAAAGGAAATTAGATGACTTGATGTCACATGGCAGTAGCCTTCTTATTTGTCATAGCCCTCATCAAGTTATAATTAGTTTGTGCGAGAAAGAGAAAGCCATATACAAGGGCCCTTCAGTTATTCTGTTAGCATAATTATTATCAAATTATCATTATAATTACTATTCATTTAACTGATTCTTTCAGCTAGAATCCTTTGTTAAATTTAACCAAGCTTTACAGGATGAATTAAGATGAAGACATACAAACCCTAGTTCTATCACAACACAAAAACAATGAATTATTAGGAAAAAAAAACACAAAACAGATATACCAGAGAATAATCAAACACACAAAAAATTTAACAAAATTCAAAACAAGATTTTATTCGTGAAATGGCTAACTGATAAAGATATTCCTGTACAATTAAGTGAGAGGGTAACGTCGTATAGATGTGAACTCGGGGAATATCTCATGTATAATCATGTTTAATGAACAGGCTTTTGAGAGGCTCACAAATTACGACGAAGAATAATATTTATGACTCCATAAAACTATAGAACTTGTATATGTTATTAAAATTTAAAAGGTCCCTCTATCTTAATTTGGAGAAAAAATAACTTCGCTATCAATGAAAAAACTCAGCATCTTAATTTTAAGTGTCTCTTTGAAGGACTAAGTAAATGCTAACCCCTAAAATAAGGGTTACAACAAAAGTCACACGGCCTAAAAAGTGACATTGAACAAGAAAAATCACACAAGTTAATAAAAACAACCTAACTCCATACATCAAAATAGACAAAGCGGAAAGCAATAACTTTAGGACAAACGA
Organism: Buddleja alternifolia; assembly: GCA_019426215.1. Lineage (NCBI taxonomy): Eukaryota > Viridiplantae > Streptophyta > Magnoliopsida > Lamiales > Scrophulariaceae > Buddleja > Buddleja alternifolia. The sequence continues at coordinate 19,425,596 of CM033397.1, read as the reverse complement.
TTTCCACAAAAGGGTCAAAATATAGGTTGAATGAATAGATGGCCTTGTTCATCAGTTACCTTAATAAATTCCTAATAAAACACAGCCTCTGCTTCGAAGTTTGGAGTTGTATTTCCAACCGTGGAAGTTCACTCTGTCAAATACCACAACATGAACAGATGTCCAAAATGATCCATCATCATATGGAGGCACTCACCATGGGAAACTCAATCAATCTGAAAATGCAAATTGATAAGTTGACAAGTATCTAATCGCTATCTAATATCTCCAAGACGTAAGTTTCTGACAATGAACCTCACTCTAACTTTTTTTCGAATTCATTATACAGAATTACTGTCAGAGTGTCGGTTAACAAGTCATTCCATTGAACAGTAAGAACACAGAGAAATAAACTTGAGAACCCCAATGACAAACATTCTTAGTCCTTGTTTTCACCAAGAACAGCACTGTGAACTTCAAATATGGTCTTGGGCAGTCTTTAGGTGGGCAAGAAATGGATTTAGCAATCCTGATGCGATTTTCTCTTTCTTGGCATTTGCTATTATAATCAAAGCACACCTATTAATTAGAACACTGACAGACTAAGTATGAAATATCAAATGGAAACTTGAACCCTCCAACACACTTAACTACATTATCATTCCACAAGACACCATTCTCACAACACATTTGATAAACTGAAACTATTAAGAAATGAACCAATTCGAATTTTCTAAGAACAAATCAAAATCAGTATTTCCATGCCTCCAAAACAATTTAATCGAGGAAAGAAAAATGTAAATAGAGGATTTTTAGCACGCCTATGTTCTCTTGCAATTATTTTTTAATCAATTATCAATTATTAATATATAGGTTCCGAAATTAACAGCTGAAATTAAACACTAAAAAAACTAATTACATTTCATACTTTCTCGGTACAAATTCAGTATGTAATTACCTATATGTAAAGCAACAAATAATGAATGCTATGCGTGACAAAACTCCCAAACAACAACAGACAAAAGAACAATTTTCCAAACAACAATACTGATAGTGAACAATTCACAACAAGAAATATACAACACTCAATCAACCAAATAAGTAACAGAAAATCAAAAAATGTAAAAAATGATCCAAGCTAATCAGAACACGAGAGTAATGTGGCCTCATTATTCTAAAATTCAAGCTGAATTATCGAAAGCTAAAACTACTCGAGCTTTATCACATTTGATATTTCATAGAATTCTAAACCTATTTCAGCTATGGTCCTATAAATAGGATGAACACAACAAAATTCAACAGAAAAACTGACCTTATTCTCAACCAAAACTATACTATCGAGTACTCATTAAGTAAAAATAAAACATCATAGATTTAAAAATCCACATCGAGAATCAATCGATGAACCAACACAATATTCTTTAGCGAAAAAAAAAAGATGAACCAACACAATAAGCCACATTTCAACATTTTGAATCTAAATTGCCTGAGTAAAGGGGAAAATCAAAGAGGCATCGCAACTGCAACACTAACGGCACGGACGATGTAACTGCAACATCTAGAAGAAGACGAGAGGGAGGAGACGGCGCGAAACCCTAGCACACACCACCAATTCTGTCCTCAGCTCCGATTCAGTATACTTAGCTAGACATATTCATGTTTCATATGCATTTAAGGAAACTAGAGAGAACTGTAGATATTTTCAAAAGATGGTGTGATTTCGAGGGAGAGATCGATATATCCCTAATCGCAGCGAAGTCGGTGACTGTTTTGGAAGCTCTGAGCCAAATGTGATAGAAGACCCGAATCAATTTTAATTTCATCCAAGAAAACTATAACATAATTAGTTCCTAAAAAATGTAAGATCAATGCAGAAACTACAACTTAAATCTCCAAAATAATAATAAAAATCCAATTAATTTATTTTATATGAATTTCCATAATTATAATTTTATAAAATTTTCAAAGTTTAGAAGGCAAAACAACATCAGCTTTCAACCCCAGCAATCCACAAACCTCTGTATACAAAGACTTCCTAATTTCAGCGTACGCTTTTCCACTCCGCCGCCGGTTCCCCAACTCCTCCCCCCTTGCGCATCGCAGCATCCACCACCTCCTCCACGCTATCGTGCGCCGACTCAACGATCCCCATCTCCGTCGCCGCCGCCGCCTTCCTCACCTTCGCCGCCTAAAGCACCAGATTGTGCAGAGCCACGGCGGAGCCGATCTTACCCCAAATCGCCAAAAGCTCTTAGCTGATGAGAAAGGGATTTTGACTTCTTATTAAAGCTCTTAGCTGATGAGAAAGGGATTTTAGTGATTTAATTGTTGATAGTGTTGGTGGATTTATTGCTGGTGGTAGAGAAATGGATTTATCGCTGTTTAGATATGAGACCAATTTTTCAAATCTTATCTACTTTTTTATTTTATTGTTAAACAAAGAATATTTTTAGAATAAATTTGTATGGTTCATTGAACTTTTGTTTGGTGCATTATTTTCTAGATTCCGCTTTTTTTTTTGTGTAGAGCCCGCCAAATATTTTAGAGCCTGTTGAATCTAAATGTTAGCAAGGTCTTAAACTACTAATACCTACACAAGCCCAAAGAGTAGGTAATATCAATGGGTTCCCCACATTAAAGCCTAAAGAGCAGGTAATACCAAAGTTTTCAAAAACTTAATACCTACGTGGGCTCAAAACGGAGGCTTTAGTAACTGTTGCCTACGGTTTAGCAAATTCTTGTAGGCTTTACAAGTTAAAATGCCTCTGTTTGCCAACACATAGGTAATAAGTTAATTCCAACGTTTTCCTTCGCGTAGGAAAAAATGGCATAGGAAAAGTCTCATTTTCTTGTAGTGCTCTTCTTTTTCCCTTTCCTTTTCTCGTTGGACCTCAAAGGCCTAGTAGAAATGGCAAGAGCTATCTCATTTCCCTTTTCTATCATTTGGCCCTGGGCACTGACTAGCTTGTTCATTAGCCCAGCCAAAGTACATTCTATATCTTTCATATTGAAGTTCACAATGAACTGGGAAAAGGAACTGGGAAGGGATTGCAGAATGAGATCAGTTTAAAGATGAAAATCCATAAAGAAGTCGAGAGCCTCCAATCTCTCAATCATAGAAGTCATCTTGAGAACGTGGTCAGCCACATTCTCTCCTTCACCCATTCTTACTCTGAAGAGCTCCCTCGATATGTCATACCGAGCAATCCTACTGTGCTCTCCATGTAGCTCTTTGAGATACAAAAGTATAGCCCTCGAGTTTTCCATGTTCCTGTGGGAACGCTGAGCCGAGCATGAATCCATTGACACACACATCATTTTTTATCCAATCATTATAGTGATTGTGCACATCATCATCAGCATCCTCTGTTGGTACATGGGGCTTGTTGATTTCAAGAACATGTTTCAAACTCTAAACTAAGGACAATCTTTAAGTTTCAGAGCAAGTCGGCGAAATTGGGTCTAGTGAGGACATTTTTCTCAAGCAGAATAGTGAGTGGGTTATTAACCATTTTGAGAGAAAAATTAAACTGCAAAAAATAAATAAGATTCAATTAGATTGTTATTTTGTAAATTCCAAGTAAAAACATGACTTTATTTTGGCTTGGCTCCCACTATATTTTTCGATTCATTGCACTCCCATTGCAATAATCGAAAACCTCGTTGGATATGCTTCGTAGTGTGTGATTGAGTTCTTTGATAAATGCAGTGAGTTGCAACCCTTTGACGATATATGGCTCACTAATTCATCAAAGTGGCAATCTTTGCCAGCCTAGTCTAACAGGTGATTCAATCTTCGTTCGACTCATCGATCACGAGTCCGCAACCCTTTAACGATAATATAGGTTGCGATCTATTTGAACTTTGGCCCATCAACTCCTATCAATTAACAATTTAATCCCACCTTGCAACCCTTTAACGATAAATGGGGTGAAATTTGCTTCGACCGATGGCATCTAATGCTCTTGAGAAATCCAAATGTATACCTTAGTGCATAAAACCCACTAATTGGGAAGAAATTATGCAATAGAAGTACACTCTTCTTTCACCCAGATTGATGGAGAGTCGAGACATCCAATTCCCTTTTAAAATTAAGTATTTATTCCATGAGAGAATTTTTCACATTTGTGTTAAGTCTCACTTTGCACATTAACCAGTTTAACGTACAGACATGGAAAATATATATACCATATATGAAAGCAGTAAAAGCTTAGCATCTACCACACATGCATTCCATGGATTTGAACTGATTTCTGCCAAGCCAATGGCCCAATTAGGGGTAAGGGGATTGGGCCCTAAAAGATCTATAACTAATGTCTAGCGCAGGGCCTCCAAGTCCAAGAAGATCTTCATTCCCCAAAACCCTACTCTAGTATTTACATAGATGAATGCATCCTAAACAAAAATCTAAGAAAAGAAAATACAAGTTGGGAGACTCAAACTTCGGCCCAATACAACCCAGATAAAAACTCAAAGCACGAAAACCTAATCCATGGAACGCATCCCACCACATGCATCAAAGCATAAAAGAATGCATTACATTTGTGTTGGTATAATTGAAATCCAATTTCAACTATTAAAGGGATTCAGTGATGATGACATTTAATAGATTTATCTTATTTTAAAAATGTTTGATAAATTCTAATTTCAATTTTAAAATAAAAATAAATCAAATTTATTGACATTTGAAAATTAAAACTATCCATGGGTCGACCCATGGGTCAACCCGTTGAGGGAGGTGGAACTGGTCATCTTTAGTGTGTTTTCTATTTTGGTTAGATCCTATTAATCAGGGTCGTCAACCAAGTGACCCACCCGGTTAATCAAGATAACACCGGAAATCCAAACATACCAAGTATGAATCTTATTTATCAATCCAAATGTAATAGATGGTCCAACCATTTATTTTTATGGATTGTATAAGTGTCCAACACATTACCTTTCACGTCCGAACGTTCATGTGGACACGTTCAAATGTTTCGCGTGCACTTAAACTCAACACATTCTGTGTCCAACGTTCGAAAGTGCCTCAGAAGACGTTCGAATGTTGAACATTCAAACGTTTCTCTGAGGACGTTAGAACGTCAAACACTGCGTCTGAGAATTTTGCAACTTCCCCGACATTCAAACGTTGTACCATGCACTTTCGAACGTGGGCTACGGACTGTTCAGCAATTTTTGAAAAACAGCAGTCTCCTTCAATACTAACGACTCCCCGAGTTCATTTTTGTTGTATCTAATCAACCCAAAACACATCTAACATGTATCTAACGTTATGTCATGCATCAAAATCAAAATTTTCAAGAAATCCAAACATTAAAAATCAAATTTTCAAATGAAAAACATGCCAACAAAAACACGACCATTCATAAAACTCATAAATCCTCCTAGAGTTGTGTCACGCCCCAAAATTTGGTCATAAAAGACCCAACTTGAATACATAAGTCTATCATAGTTGTAGTTCCAATTCAAAACATGGACCCAATTTTATCAATGTATCTTAGGGTCCTACTCCTGAAACTATCATCCGCATCACGAAGTAACTTAATATCCTTGAATAAAACTACCAGTTTTTACCTCTTGGATCGTCCATGTCTATTCCTGTTATCCTCCAAACTAGTCTCACTGCTCAACTCACCTACAGCTGGGAGGAAGGAATGAAACAAAATACGTAAGCAACGGCTTAGTGAGTGCCAGTGCTTGTGTGCAAGTTGCTTAAAATAGTTTTTAGACCCAAATGATAAATTGGTGAGGGAAAACTAATAATAGTTTTTGTTGATTTTCAAAGGATCATTGAAATCCTAAATAAGAAAAGCAATTTGTGATCATAGTAACAATTAAGCAATAGCTAGTATGAGACAAAGGTCTTAGTATATACACGATGAGGTTTTGTCAAATATTATTGAAAACATGCTTGGAAAAAATTACGTTCATGATAAAGCTGGAACAATTGGTGGCATGATATTTAAGTTTCAAAACATGCATTTTAAAAAAAAAGCATGTAGTTCAATGCAAGTATCACGTACAAGACATGTTTAAGAAACATGTACACGTCACGCTTAAGCAGTAGGGGCCATGTTAGAAATACCATCGCGTCCGATGATTTACCCATACCACTTTGGGTCCCGCTGCTTCTTCCTTATCGCCCCTGAACACGCGGCTTAAAAGCCATCACGTTATACCTCCCCACGCAGGCTCGCGATGCCCGATTTGGTCATATCCGGAGTATGCCACACGATAAATGACCCATGCACCCTCAGAGCACTCCGTCCTAGGTGCATGCATCTGGACGTGAATAGTGGAAACTGTTTAAGACCGCAAACCCATGCTTGACCGGCCGAACTCTGCCCTATCCATCGTCCGACCTTGGGCCCAACACAACCACGTCAGATGCAACACGTCACAAGAACACCATCACGACAAATGATCACGATACAAGACCAATGATGGAGTAATTTCACAAAAATCATAAAACCGATGTTTATTTCGAAATCATTCTTGTATAAATTATGCATCTGAAATAAGTATGCAATCACGTATGTCACGAATGATGCAATAAAGCATTTTAGCTCACGATGAAATATTTAATCGACGAATAGTTTTTCAGAATTTCCTTAAAAGAATGTTTTCCTCGAATTCATTTTCACAAAACATGCCTGAAAATTACTTTTGCAAGATACGTGTTTGAAAACATTCATGCAGGTAATAGTTGGTGCCAAGAATTGGTGAATGTAAAATGAGTTCTGAATTTGATTCGAAAGTGTTGAAACCCATTTTCATGTCAAGTATTCAAAGCATGTTGAAAGTACATAGATATATATATATATATATGACGTATTCCTTCCAGTTTTGAAAGACATATAACTATAATTTTGAGAGGCAACTCACCACGTCCAATCGAATACCAAGCTTAAGTCGAGAACTCAAGTGATGCTCCACCTATCTCGTATGTGCAATTCCTATTCCAAGTAACTGCACTCATCTATATGATCATAATATCAACTCGATTGATAATAACCAAATACGATAAGGTTAATATCGAATAATCAATAGTCAAGGAAATATATCTTACCCAACGCTTATTCATCTAGCAATATACCATAAAATTTCTGTCACACTTTACTTCTAAGCCACGAACACAAAGGCAAGAGATAACGACACTGTGCGCATCCGTCGTCCTCATCGTTACCATTCTTTGTCCATCCACTTACCATTATACCAACATGAAACTCGTATCCACAGATTCATAACAATATCATCTTTATCACCATATAAGTTTCATCTCAATTCCACTAGAGAAAAGGGTGAATCGGGCCTTTAAGGTTGATCTCCCAAAACTGCCAATATCACGCACATCTTGCCATCTTGTAGACAACTCCAATTTCCAAACCCATTTCAGCCTCGAATTTGTCAAATCCTCTGCCTATAGTTATCTACACTCACATGGCTTTCCAATGGTAGTCTTGCATGTGCAATCGGACATGGGTAATTCCATTTTTGGTCAAAACAAAGTGGGTGGCCGTTTCTGGAAATCGAAACAGGGCACTGGTGGTGATCTTGAGGTACTGTTTCTTGACTGTCTATAAACTGAATTTCAGAGAAACTTAGCTTTAAGAGCATCTAGACTCAATAAGATTTCTATTGGTGGTATTGCATGTACAATCAAAATAGGGTAATGATGTTTTATGGGGCAACACAATCGAATGAACATTTCTGAAATTGGAGGCTTGTTACTGGCAATGATATTTCCATGGTGATTTCTGGACATTTAACCAAGCGTTCTTCAACAAAATACTCAAGTAAACTTATCTACACTTAACAAGGATTCTACAGGTGGTCTTGGATAAGTAATTGAACCATCATAAGCAACATTTCAGGGGAAAACAAAATGGGAGACAGATTCTGGGCTGAAAATGATGCAGTGCCAGTGATTATTTGATTGACAATTCTTGCTTATTTCCTTAACCAAAACTAGAAAAACTCACCAGTGACATCATCTAGACGAAAAGAGCTTTCCAATGGTGGGATTGCATGCATGATCAAACAACCGGAACCATGGTCTCTGACTACAAGAACATGAGGTGAAGTTTCAGGTATTGCAAATACAGCACCTGTAGTATTGATTCGGTGGTGGTTTATGGAACTTTACAGAGTCAATTTGCAAAATATGACTTTATAGATTTCTTCCTCGTCCTCGTAGGATTAATTTGAGCTAAAGAAGTCTGAATTCGGAGGTCATTTGCTACCTCAAAGCTTGAGAAGAACAAAACTGACAGGGCTGGGATTTCTACACGGGAATTGTTGAATTTCTTTACTCAACTTCTTGTCTTTTGAGAGAACTAAAGAGCTGTTCTTTTGAGGGGAATTTCCAGAATGAAGGTGATGAAGGGAGTGTATAAATAGTTGAATGCTCTTTGCCTAACTACAAGGAATGGTTGAATGTTCTTTACCTAACTACAATGTGGCACGTTTGAAAGCAAGCATGCTGGAATTTTATTAGTTTGCCACCTATTGGTCTCCTTCTCATTATTTGTGCATGGGAGGATATATATATATATACGTATATATGTATGTATATTTGTAGGTATGCGTGTGTTTACATGTGTTTATATTTATATATGTAGATATGGATATGTTAAAATATTCACAACATATAATGATGAGGTGAAATTATACATAAAATGATATGATGCATCAACTATTCAACAAAGATGTGTAAATGCTACTAGCCTATTTAACATATAGTTCGAGCGTAAGATTCGTTATATGGCGAAAGAGTAAAATATTGTGTGGAGCCCGAAACATAAAAATGGAAGAAATTGCAAAAATCTAATGAACGGTAATTATAATTCTTACCTTCGTCTCTACGGAATAAGGAGCTGAGAATAGAGAGTGTTACAACTCCCATGTATTGATATCTGCTTGAGCGTTCGAATAATATGAAAGGGACCACAAGGCTCGAAAATAGGGGTATCACACCCTTCCCTCCTTAAAAAGAATTTGGTCCCCAAATTCACATTTGAGAACAAAATTGAGAATGGCATCTTCGCATTTATTCTTCAGTTCATGAACCTTTTGGTTTAGTATCCACGTAGATTTTCCCTTCTATGGTTGCTCTTGCACTAGATAAAACATGTGTTGATATATTATGAGCATCGAGTCCAACTAATACTTTCATAGCCCAAAACTCGAGAAACATCATATGTGTGAGCAAAGTTTATAAAAATTTGAGCTTGTGTGCTAGTTTCATCATATGTTTTAGAAGGGGACAACATTAGGAGTAGAATAAAATTTCGATTTAAGACGACGATTTTATGATAAAAATGAACCGCCGTCTAAGAATAATTTATTGGTCAAAAGTGGATACAAACAATCTCAAATAGATAAATAGATTGGATAAATAAATCTAAAATGCGAATGAATGATTTCGTGATGGGAATTGAAGAACTGAGAAGGATTGCAAGAAAAGGTCATTCAGCATGTGCATAAGATTATAAATTAGCAATTCAATTAGAAATTGCACAACTTATATGATGTAACAAGGATCAAATTGCGAATGGTTGTTGTCTCAAAATTCAAGAACTATGTGATTACTTGGATAAGTTTGAAGATAAGAGACGAAAGAAAGGTCTCATGAAAAAGCCAAAAAAAAACAATAAACAGATTCAAAAGATAAACACTGTAATTGGATTAAGCAAGGGTTCATGGAGAAGAGTGATAAATGGACTCCAATAAATTGAATTGTTACAAGCTCAATGTTTAATGAGAGAATTGGTCAAATGAGTATCAGAATTATAGTCGAACATCAATATTCATGTAAAGGAATCAAGAGATATTGCTAATTGATAGAGATTTATTATGTCACAACAATTGGAATAGAACAGAAAACATAATTCAAAAGATGAGTCTAGAATAAGATTGGACCCCCTTTAAAGATTAACAAGTCAACAAGTTTTGGAACTTACGAATAGAATAATAGAACATAATGTCAAGAGATTTCCGAAGAGTGGATGGAAAAAAAAAATAAATAAATTCCAAGGGGCGAAACTCTCAAGATGAAATGAATAGTAAGGAATTCCAAATACGAGAGTTTCTCAAGTATGAAAGGAATTGGACTTTCAATAATGGAGTTTACTAGATTGCTAAACATAATAAAGAAGTATGGATCCATAAATTTTGTTTCAACAGGGGCGCGAGAAAGAGTTAGAGAAAAGTAACTCGATATTGGTGAAGAGACATCTATTGTAGTCTATGAAGCAAGGAGAATCACTCTAAAAGTTCATTCCTAACATGTTTACCTCACTATACACGAACAGTGCTAAACAAAGGATATAGTGGCATACCAGAATGAAATGGCGCAATCCACATTCACTAAGTCATCTTATTCTAAATTAACATTGAAGTGGGCTTGTACTACTTGCGCGCATCCATTCTTCGATACGGAGCATTACTTACCATGCAAAGTCGTCCTCAAAGTCATATTACTTCTCTTCCTCATAAAGAAACTGTCATCGGCTCAAGGCTATGACCCACCACAATTCTTCTAGATTAGCCTCTATAACTCTAGCATAGCTTCGTAAACAAAAGGATCATCGACAATATCAATTGTTTTACGTGATAGGAACCCATTTGGTAAGGTGCAACAAGTGATTATGCTTCACCGAATTAGAAAATGACATTTTACCCAAGAGGGTAAAGAGTGGGGAGCACGATCTAAAGTCAAGGGACTATATGAGTTCAATGAGATAATTAATTCAACGCACTCATCGTGATAGTAACGATAACTATTGACACCATATTGTAATACTTGCTATGTGAGATTCATACTTAATCAAAACTCCGGTGTCATGTCAATCCTTGTATACTTACTCTATTATTTATCCAGGATATAAGAATTATCTTCAATCAAACACAACCTATTACTTTCCAGTCATTAGGCATAACATGTCCTTCTTCAAATTACCAATTAATCCAAAGAACTCATCTTGGTTTAGTGGAAAGACATATCACATGCATCCTTATCATTGATGTAATACGATTCTACCTCACCGAACTAACATTTTATCAACATTCATCCCTCAATATCATTAGCTTAACTTAGAATCCATTACACTCCACAGTCCGAAGATCTTATCCCGGTGTAGCTCAGGCATTAGCCCAAGCTCTGATACCACTCTGTCACGCCCCAAAATTTGGTCATAAAAGACCCAACTTGAATACATGAGTCTATCATAGTTGTAGTTCCAATTCAAAACATGGACCCAATTTTATCAATGTATCTTAGGGTCCTACTCCTGAAACTATCATCCGCATCACGAAGTAACTTAATATCCTTGAATAAAACTACCAGTTTTTACCTCTTGGATCGTCCATGTCTATTCCTGTTATCCTCCAAACTAGTCTCACTGCTCAACTCACCTACAGCTGGGAGGAAGGAATGAAACCAAATACGTAAGCAACGGCTTAGTGAGTGCCAGTGCTTGTGTGCAAGTTGCTTAAAATAGTTTTTAGACCCAAATGATAAATTGGTGAGGGAAAACTAATAATAGTTTTTGTTGATTTTCAAAGGATCATTGAAATCCTAAATAAGAAAAGCAATTTGTGATCATAGTAACAATTAAGCAATAGCTAGTATGAGACAAAGGTCTTAGTATATACACGATGAGGTTTTGTCAAATATTATTGAAAACATGCTTGGAAAAAATTACGTTCATGATAAAGCTGGAAAAATTGGTGGCATGATATTTAAGTTTCAAAACATGCATTTTAAAAAAAAAGCATGTAGTTCAATGCAAGTATCACGTACAAGACATGTTTAAGAAACATGTACACGTCACGCTTAAGCAGTAGGGGCCATGTTAGAAATACCATCGCGTCCGATGATTTACCCATACCACTTTGGGTCCCGCTGCTTCTTCCTTATCGCCCCTGAACACGCGGCTTAAAAGCCATCACCTTATACCTCCCACGCAGGCTCGCGATGCCCGATTTGGTCATATCCGGAGTATGTCCACACGATAAATGACCCATGCACCCTCAGAGCACTCCGTCCTAGGTGCATGCATCTGGACGTGAATAGCGGAAACTGTTTAAGACCGCAAACCCATGCTTGACCGGCCGAACCCTGCCCTATCCATCGTCCGACCTTGGGCCCAACACAACCACGTCAGATGCAACACGTCACAAGAACACCATCACGACAAATGATCACGATACAAGACCAATGATGGAGTAATTTCACATAAATCATAAAACCGATGTTTATTTCGAAATCATTCTTGTATAAATTATGCATCTGAAATAAGTATGCAATCACGTATGTCACGAATGATGCAATAAAGCATTTTAGCTCACGATGAAATATTTAATCGACGAATAGTTTTTCAGAATTTCCTTAAAAGAATGTTTTCCTCGAATTCATTTTCACAAAACATGCCTGAAAATTACTTTTGCAAGATACGTGTTTGAAAACATTCATGCAGGTAATAGTTGGTGCCAAGAATTGGTGAATGTAAAATGAGTTCTGAATTTGATTCGAAAGTGTTGAAACCCATTTTCATGTCAAGTATTCAAAGCATGTTGAAAGTACATAGATATATATATATAACGTATTCCTTCCAGTTTTGAAAGACATATAACTATAATTTTGAGAGGCAACTCACCACGTCCAATCGAATACCAAGCTTAAGTCGAGAACTCAAGTGATGCTCCACCTATCTCGTATGTGCAATTCCTATTCCAAGTAACTGCACTCATCTATATGATCATAATATCAACTTGATTGATAATAACCAAATACGATAAGGTTAATATCGAATAATCAGTAGTCAAGGAAATATATCTTACCCAACGCTTATTCATCTAGCAATATACCATAAAATTTCTGTCACACTTTACTTCTAAGCCACGAACACAAAGGCAAGAGATAACGACACTGTGCGCATCCGTCGTCCTCATCGTTACCATTCTTTGTCCATCCACTTACCATTATACCAACATGAAACTCGTATCCACAGATTCATAACAATATCATCTTTATCACCATATAAGTTTCATCTCAATTCCACTAGAGAAAAGGGTGAATCGGGCCTTTAAGGTTGATCTCCCAAAACTGCCAATATCACGCACATCTTGCCATCTTGTAGACAACTCCAATTTCCAAACCCATTTCAGCCTCGAATTTGTCAAATCCTCTGCCTATAGTTATCTACACTCACATGGCTTTCCAATGGTAGTCTTTCATGTGCAATCGGACATGGGTAATTCCATTTTTGGTCAAAACAAAGTGGGTGGCCGTTTCTGGAAATCGAAACAGGGCACTGGTGGTGATCTTGAAGTACTGTTTCCTGACTGTCTATAAACTGAATTTCAGAGAAACTTAGCTTTACGAGCATCTAGACTCAATAAGATTTCTATTGGTGGTATTGCATGTACAATCAAAATAGGGTAATGATGTTTTATGGGGCAACACAATCGAATGCACATTTCTGAAATTGGAGGCTTGTTACTGGCAATGATATTTCCATGGTGATTTCTGGACATTTAACCAAGAGTTCTTCAACAAAATACTCAAGTAAACTTATCTACACTTAACAAGGATTCTACAGGTGGTCTTGGATAAGTAATTGAACCATCATAAGCAACATTTCAGGGGAAAACAAAATGGGAGACAGATTCTGGGCTGAAAATGATGCAGTGCCAGTGATTATTTGATTGACAATTCTTGCTTATTTCCTTAACCAAAACTAGAAAAACTCACCAGTGACATCATCTAGACGAAAAGAGCTTTCCAATGGTGGGATTGCATGCATGATCAAACAACCGGAACCATGGTCTCTGACTACAAGAACATGAGGTGAAGTTTCAGGTATTGCAAATACAGCACCTGTAGTAGTGATTCGGTGGTGGTTTATGGAACTTTAAAGAGTCAATTTGCAAAATATGACTTTATAGATTTCTTTCTCGTCCTCGTAGGATTAATTTGAGCTAAAGAAGTCTGAATTCGGAGGTCATTTGCTACCTCAAAGCTTGAGAAGAACAAAACTGACAGGGCTGGGATTTCTACACGGGAATTGCTGAATTTCTTTACTCAACTTCTTGTCTTTTGAGAGAACTAAAGAGCTGTTCTTTTGAGGGGAATTTCCAGAATGAAGGTGATGAAGGGAGTGTATAAATAGTTGAATGCTCTTTGCCTAACTACAAGGAATGGTTGAATGTTCTTTACCTAACTACAATGTGGCACGTTTGAAAGCAAGCATGCTGGAATTTTATTAGTTTGCCACCTATTGGTCTCCTTCTCATTATTTGTGCATGGGAGGATATATATATATATATGTATATATGTATGTATATTTGTAGGTATGCGTGTGTTTACATGTGTTTATATTTATATATGTAGATATGGATATGTTAAAATATTCACAACATATAATGATGAGGTGAAATTATACATAAAATGATATGATGCATCAACTATTCAACAAAGATGTGTAAATGCTACTAGCCTATTTAACATATAGTTCGAGCGTAAGATTCGTTATATGGCGAAAGAGTAAAATATTGTGTGGAGCCCGAAACATAAAAATGGAAGAAATTGCAAAAATCTAATGAACGGTAATTATAATTCTTACCTTCGTCTCTACGGAATAAGGAGCTGAGAATAGAGAGTGTTACAACTCCCATGTATTGATATCTGCTTGAGCGTTCGAATAATATGAAAGGGACCACAAGGCTCGAAAATAGGGGTATCACATCACAAGTTGGCTCTGATAACACTATTGGGATTCGTCGCACTATGCACAGCGGGAAAACAAAGCATGACAAACCACAATCCATGGACCAATCCGGGGATTTATGGGTTTTGATAGAAAATAGAGAATAAGAACATGAAAACTATTTACCGTTCTTCTTTAGTGGGAATCTTTTGATCTTTTTTAGCAACAACTCCAAACTCTTGCCTCAAGATCACGCAGATGAAAGATACAAAAATCTCCTCCTCTTTTCTTCCTTGAAGAACAACTGCTAGAGAGAGTGAGAGGGAGAAAATTTTTCACGCTGTTTTCTTTCTAGATTTTTTAGAGTGTTCTTGTCTAAGATGAGCTTATGGATTTTATAATATCCCAAGCCCATCTTTTAGTGCCACACTCCTATGGGCCTATCATTGGGCTAAGTTGATTTTTAACTTAGTTTAGTATTTAATTAATTACTTAGCCCAACTAAATAATGCATTAAACAATCAAATAATTAATTGAATTAATCATTCGCTAATTAGACAATCAAATAATTAAATCCAATTAATTATTTTACAAATTAATTTATTTAATCAATCTAATTAATTAAGTGAAATTAACTCCAATGTACTAATCAAATTAATTAATTAACTCTTTAGATGTTGTTACCAAAACATCCTATTAGAAAACAATTGAAGCGAAAGCTTCGTTCATTTTTGAAAGCGCAACTTTATAGATTCGTCTCAATTGGCAATGGAAGCAAACCAAGGATGCGAGTGTCACCTAGCCAGTCCTGTGGACCCACATCGAAACCCAATTGAGAACGAAAGGATAATGTCATTACGAACCTTTTTAGTCATTAATACCATATGAGTATAAGCCCTTCACTGTTATATCCAATCGAATGAGAGTCATGAAAAGTGTCAAACTCACAGGACTCAACGTTTAACCATAGTACTATGAAATTACCAAACTGCCCTTCGTGTTCCGCACGAGATAGTTTGTATGCTTTGGCCAAAGACTATTCATTTCATATACTCATCGTCTCATAGGACATAAACTCGTTTACTACTGGAGCCAGTGAATTTCATCTTGGTAATCACCTGATAGGTGTGAGATTTACATGTTTTGGAGTTTCATCATATTCATGATATTGATAATATTTTATGCATGATTTATGCCACATATGTGGTTAATTTGTGTGCTTATTGAGTAAAGGTAGAAAATCAGATACTATGATGTTATATAAAATATTTGCTCGAGCTCGAGCCGAGAAATTTGGCAAGACTCGGCTCGTGGGCAACCCTATTAAATACCCAGTTAGTACAAAAATGAAATAATCGAGATTTGGTTGGTTTTTATTTGAATATTGAGAAGCTAAAAAAGTATAATTTAAAATCCAATAAACAACAAATGAAATTATTAAAATGAACTTATAAATCAAACAATATTGTACATACTTTTGGTAAAAGCATGGCCAACTACGTCTCATTTCAAGTACACATACATGAAACAAACAAATAAGAACTTACAAATAAAAATACAACATTATCCAAAAAATAGTGGATAGTGCAGGGAGGAAAATGTGAATAGTGAATTATATATTATACAAATTATATATTGTAAATATTATTTAATAAAAATAATTGGAATATTGGAAAATGGAATAGGTATTTTTATTATATAAAATATGGAAAGTAAGAGAATGAATTGGATAGTGGGATAATGTAATTAATGATATGAATAGATTGAAATGATGAAATGATTGGTTGTTGTACAGGGGAATGTGCAGTGTATTTAAAATTTGATAATTTTCTGTTGAATTTGGCTTGGACTGTGTATTTTCATTTTTTGGAGATCCAAAAAATGAAAATGTTCTTAAAATTCCTAACCATACATAGCCTTAAGGAATTTCTCCTGAAAATATTGACTCAGATTCTTCTTAAGATCATGAGTTGAGTAGTTGCTTCATATGCTTAATGAATAATGAATAAGGTTGATAACTGGTATGACTATAAAGTCAGGCTAATATGTAATGGAGGTGAAAAGTTACACAACTATAAACTGTACTATTATGCTAATTTGAGCTAAGTTCAAGCCAATTAAAGTTAAAAGTGAATGAAAGGTCTAGTTTTACTTCTTGGCCTTTGGCACTCGAGTGATTAAATCCGTAAGGAGTGTCTGGACACTTAATGCCCTAAAACTATCTAGTTTGTGAGTCATTGGTCTAAAACTCGATCCATCGGTGTCATAGAAAGCCTAAGGGAATAGAACATTGCACATGACCTAGCCTTAATGAATTTAAATGTAAGTTTCATGAGAGTTTAAAGTTTAAATGGTTTAAGTAATGAAATGTAAGTGGATATGAAGTTTTCTATGAGGCTTGTGCTTTAGGATTGATCAAAGGTTTATAGATATGGAAGAAAAATCTAAAATTTGGTAAGGGTGCCACCTGACTATAATGTCGTAGACTTACAATCACTATACCCTTTGGAGGTTTATTCGAGTCAAAGTGTAACATGAGCAAGTTTTTCATATAATTTTGAGCTTTAACGGCTGATTTTGTGCCATTAAGTCTTGTTAATTTTGTTGAGTTGCCTTGATTGGCTGTGGTTGAAATTTTTTGATTTTGTGGGTAAATCATCTGCAAACCCTCACGAGACTATACTCGTCCTCTCAGGTAATTTTGAGGTTTAAAGGCTTATTGCACGCGCTAAGTGCAATCGTGCACTCTACGAAAATGAGTTGTTTTTATTGTTGTTATTGTTTACTTCTAGTCTTAGATTCATGTTTGATCATGGTTTTGTCGTTTAAGTCTTTTTATTTCAAGGGGACGATCAATGTTAAGTTTGGAGGTGTAGATAGGTGTGAGATTTAGATGTTTTAGAGCCTCATATTCATTATATTTATATTGGTTTATGCATGATTTATGCCACATATGCAGTTAATATGTGTGCTTATTGAGTAAAGGTGGAAAATCAGTGCAATTGAGAAATACTGGATGGAAATTCAGAAATTCGGAGTACTTAGAGACCGAATTCGACAAATATTTCTTCTACAAAGTTGTAGTGCTCTGTCGGCTTCATGTTCCAACTTGAATAACCCTAATCGGAGGTGTATGAAAACAGTTATGAAAAAAACAAGATCGCTGCCCATAATGAAAATTGCTACTGCATGCATCGTACGAACGTTGGACTACTCACGTACAAACTTTGGAGTCGGCTGGACGAATTTTGGCAAGTTTTGAGACCTAATTCAAGTAGAAGACTTGGGGATCCTCTTCTATAAATACCTCCTTTTATAGCAGCAACAAGAGAGACGAAAATACACATAGAATAGAGCCCTAATGGAGTTTAGACTTAGTTTTTACATATTCATGAAGATTTTCAAAAACCCTTGAAGGTGAAGAAATCAAGAAGCATGGAAGAGATAAAGATCGAAGTTCAACCATCAAAAATACGAGGGAGTTTCTTATATTTAGATTTATTTTTGTCTATGAATATGAATCTTACTTTAAGTTTCTATCTTTTATCTTTTATGATGAATTAGATTCTTTGAACTAAGGCCATGTTGAGGCTAAATTATGATATTTGAGTTATAAATTGTGTTTTTCATATTAATTCTATTGTTATTTTGTGTATTGATTTTGTGCTTTAATTCCAATCATATGTTTGATCACCATATGCTTGCTAATTAGCCTAGTTTAGTCATTCGGGAGAATATAGATTTGGGTTCAAAGAAATCATCACATCATCCGAAAAACATGAGGAATTGCTCCTAGGGATAGGTATAGATTCCCGGGTGCTGTTAGTCGAATTCATCCGGTGAAATTCTAAAACGTGAATGCATGGTTAATGATTTGATTTTCGGATAGACGTATTTGGAGAACCGTCACTTAGTCATTGGATTATAACAGCCGAGATATCGGGTAGTAATTAATTAAGGAATTTCCACCAAAGCAACAATAGTCTAATAATATGAGAACATGTTTACTATGAAAATTGATTAATTTGTGCCAACAAATGTGTCTTAGTTGGTCTCTTCATAGTTATCTTGATTTCGACATCTTGTTTCTTGTATCTTGCTTCCATAATATTGGAGTTAATTCTTGTTTTAGTTTATTTTATTGCTTTTCAAATCTTTAAATCTTTAGTCTTAGTTTAATTATTGCTTGCTTTAAATTCAAAAAGTCTAAAATACAAGTCTCTGTGGGATCGACAATCCGGACTTAAAAATCCACTTTATTACTACACACGAACAGTCCACTTGCTGTGCAAACACGTGAGGATTTCTCGCGTCAAGTTTTTGGCGCCATTGCTGGGGACTTGTTTTTTTTAGTGTTTGTTTTTATTGCAAGTTTTTATAATTTTTGTTTTATATTTATTTTTGCTTTAGTTTTTTGTTTTAATTCTAATTTCAAAAAATGGCAGGAAATCTTTCGTTTCTGACCCCGGAGCAACGAGAATGGCTTCTAGGACTCATTCAGGCTATGCAACTCACTCTCGAGGATTTGGATTCTCCGAGAAATAGGCAAAAGGTGTTCGACGTCATTCAAGTATGTTATACACAAGGGTTCTTTCCACAACATTGCCAATTGAGAATTCCTACTCTGGAGGAACAACTCGATAACACTATTGGAGAGTTTCGCCTTACATTGATGGAAGTATCTCGGGAAACAAAGGAGACTAATTATCAACTCGACCAACTATTGAGCAAAATGTCTAAAGAAGCATCGGAGTCATGGTCAAGTCACACTGAGAGCAATATAGAGGGGCAATGCACTGACGTGACAGTGAGAGAAGATGATGAATGGGAAAACGAACGGATCTCTGCCCAGCATATTACACCCGATCGAGCGGCCAAAAGTGTAGCAGAGTTAGAAGCATTACTGTATGGCACGTTTGAATGCGTAGAACTAAATACTCCCACTTCCAAGTCTTCCACTCCTACAGCTTCTCAACCGGTTGAAGATTCTCCACCATCTTCCCTCTTCACAGGTAAATCGGTATTTGATGTCGACGATGGTAAGTTATCATTGAATGTAGGAGATGACATGGTTAATTTTGATAGCTATGAGGGTTTTGAGCATCCACTTGATTTTGATTTGTCTTTACACATTGATGCTTTTGATCCTTTTAGTGTTGAGCAATTTCAGGAGAAACGAGCCAATGATCTTCTACATCCCTACATCGTGGACTTCAAGTATGTCAAAGTGACGGGTGAAGAACAACGAGACATTGTCTCTAACTTGGAAGAGAGTCCACACCACCATCCGAAACATGGGGTGTTGAGGGACCATAAAAGAATTCGTGAGTGGATGATTGCTTGGTCTCAACCTAGGATATTTATCACACACGATGGGCCAAACCTCAATACCAATGACCAAAGATTGAATCAATACCCAAGAGTTGATTGGAGAACAAACAAGGCGCTTATACGTAGACCTCCTTGAGCCAACTCTGTAAAGTCAAGCTAGTGACTCTAAAAGAGCGCTTCTTGGGAGGCAACCCAAGTTTGTAAGTTTTTCTTTTATCTTTTATTTTTGTGTGTTTCTTGTTTTGCTTAGTTTTTAGTTTTCCTTTCTGTTTTGGTGTTTGCTTTGAACATGCACTTTTGACATGTATTCCTTTATGCTTGATGCTTTGGTTTGTTTTGAGTATGTTGAGCATGATTAGTATCCGGTTCCCTTCGCTTTGGTTTGAGATGTTTGATTTTGATGATTTGAGCTGGAAAGACACACTTGTGGATTAAGGATTATTTTTAAACATCGTTGATTGTGGGTCTACTTTTATACCCTTATTTCACGCTTTTATGTGAGACAACATTGAGGACAATGTTGAGTTTAAGTTTGGGGGTGTATGTGGGTAGTACTTTGTGCTTTTAATACATTCATATCATGTGTTCCTAGTTTAGTTCAAGTTTAGGGAAATTTATATGCTATCATGTTTGGATGCTTTTATGTTGAGAAAATCGAGCATGAATTTTTTTATTTTTTTTTCTTAGCCACCAATTGATGCAATGAAATGGATTAACTTGAATTTGATGGCATGATTTATTTTTATTTTTTTGGAATTTAATGCAACATACATGTCTTGACTTTGCTCGTGGGACCCTAGATTAGAGTAGATTTTCCTTAGATGAATCACCAATGCACAATAAGTCGAGCGTAGAGGAGTTAAGTGGATAATCATTCTAAAACACTTAAGGAATTTCTCCCGAAAATATTGACTTAGATTCTTCTTAAGATCATGAGTTGAGTAGTTGCTTCATATGCTTAATGAATAATGAATAAGGTTGATAACTGGTATGACTATAAAGTCAGGCTAATATGTAATGGAGGTGAAAAGTTACATACCTATAAACTGTACTATTATGCTAATTTGAGCTAAGTTCAAGACAATTAAAGTTAAAAGTGAATGAAAGGTCTAGTTTTACTTCGTGGCCTTTGGCCCACGAGTGATTAAATCCGTAAGCAATGTCTGGACACTTAATGCCCTAAAACTATCTAGTTTGGGAGTCATTGGTCTAAAACTCGATACATGGGTGTCATAGAAAGCCTAAGGGAATAGAACATCGCACATGACCTAGCCTTAATGAATTTAAATGGAAGTTTCATGAGAGTTTAAAGTTTAAATGGTTTAAGTACTGAAATGTAAGTGGATATGAAGTTTTCTATGAGGCTTGTGCTTTAGGATTGATCAAAGGTTTATAGATATGGGAGAAAAATCTAAAATTTGGTGAGGATGTCACTTGACTATAGTGCCGTAGACTTACAATCACTACACCCTTTGGAGGTTTATTCGAGTCAAGGTGTAACATGAGCAAGTTTTTGATATGTGTATATAATTTTGAGCTTTGACGGTTGATTTTGTGCCATTAAGTCTTGAAAATTTTGTTGAGTTGCCTTGATTGGCTGTGGTTGAAATTTCTTGATTTTGTGGGTAAATCATCTGCAAACCCTCACGATATTATACTCGTCCTCTCAGGTATTTTTTAGGTTTAAAGGCTTGTTGCACACGCTAAGTGCAATCGTGCACTCCATGAAAATGAGTTGTTTTTATTGTTGTTATAGTTTAGTTCTAGTCTTAGATTGATGTATGATCATGGTTTGGTCGTTTAAGTCTTTTTATTGCTCGGGACTATCAATGTTAAGTTTGGGGGTGTTGATAGGTGTGAGATTTAGATGTTTTAGAGCCTAATATTCATGTTATTTATATTGGTTTATGCATGATTTATGCCACATATGCGGCTAATTTGTGTGCTTATTGAGTAAAGGTGGAAAATCTGTGCAATTGAGGAAAACTGGACGGAAATTCAGAAATTCGGAGTATTTAGAGACCGAATTTGACAAATATTTCTTCTACAAAGTTGTAGAGCTCTGTCGGCTTCATGTTCCAACTTGAATAACCCGAATCGGAGGTGTATGAAAACAGTTATGAAGAAGACTTGGGAATCCTCTTCTGTAAATACATCCTCTTATAGCAGCAACAAGAGAGACGAAAAAACACATAGAATAGAGCCCTAATGGGGTTTAGACTTAGTTTTTACATATTCATGAAGATTTTCAAAAACCCTTGAAGGTGAAGAAATCAAGAAGAATGGAAGACATGAAGATCGAAGTTCAACCATAAAAAATACGAGGGAGTTTCTTAGATTTAGATTTATTTTTGTCTATGAATATGAATCTTAATTTAAGTTTCGATCTTTATCTTTTATGATGTATTAGATTCTTCGAACTGAGGTCATGTTGAGGCTAAATTATGATATTTGAGTTATAAATTGTGTTTTTCATATTAATTCTATTGTTATTTTGTGTATTGATTTTGTGCTTTAATTCCAATCATATGTTTGATCACCATATGCTTGCTAATTAGCCTAGTTTATTCATTCGGGAGAATACAGATTAGGGTTCAAAGAAATCATCACATCATCCGAAAAACAGGAGGAATTGCTCCTGGGGAAAGGTATAGATTCCCGGGTGCTGTTAGCCGGATTCATCCAGTGAAATTCTAAAACGTGAATGCATGGTTAATGATTTGATTATCGGATAGACGTATTTGGAGAACCGTCACTTAGTCATAGGATTATTACAGCCAAGACATCGGGTAGTAATTAATTATGGAATTTCCACCAAAGCAAAAGTAGTCTAATAATATGAGAACATGTTTACTATGAAAATTGATTAATTTGTGCCAACACATGTGTCGTAGTTGCTCTCTTCCATAGCTATCTTGATTTCGACATCTTGTTTCTTGTATCTTGTTCCATAATATTTGAGTTAATTCTTGTTTTAGTTTATTTTATTGCTTTTAAAATCTTTAAATCTTTAGTTTTAGTTTAATTATTACTTGCTTTAATTCAAAAAGTCTAAAATACAAGTCTCTTGGGATCAACAATCCGGACTTAAAATCCACTTTATTACTACACACGAACAATCCACTTGCTGTGGAAACACGTGAGGATTTCTCGTGTCATCACCGAACAACTGCAACTTGCCCACTAATACTGCACTTCGAAGTCAAACCCCCCCAAAGGATTAATCGGATCTAAATACTCTAGTAACAAGCATAGTGTCACAAGCCACAAGGTTTAAAGCTCACGCATACTATCATGACCAGTTATCCTACCATTGACAGTCACCGAGCAAATACCCATGTAGTAGGATTACACCGAGCCGTGTTCGAATATATCGATTCTATTGATACTCTATGTTATGAGCTCCCACCCTTGCATAGTGATCCTCACTACTAAATAGTGACCGACTAACACTCCCTTGTCAAAGCTCATATCATACAAGTCCAGTCTTAATGCCCAATTAAAACTCGTTGACCTGCGAACTTATTTTATGTAATCTAACACTTCTAGTGTCCCTCTCCTCATACCCACGGAGTAGAAGGTTTCTCCAATTACACTTAGACTATGTGTTCAAGACTAGTGATGTCATTCAAGATTTATGTGAACAAATGTAAAATGCGTTTTATTCCAAGTAATTAGTTTGTACAAAATAACATAATAGGCCTATGCAATCAAGTTCCTCATTGGCATCTAGGGCATATACCTAACATGTTATTCCTTAAATTAATCTCACATATTGAGAAAAGTGTATAAATTCAAGAACCTGCAAATTAAAGAAGCAAGAACCCATTATGATGCTTCGAATAAATTGGGAAAATAAGAAGGAAGAGCAATAGCTCAACTTGCGTATCCTTGTGCAATGGACAGTCTTATGTATGTCATGCATTGCACTAGGTCCGATATTGCATATTCTGTATGTACACTTTCCTGAGTTATTCATAATCCTAATGATGAGCATTGGAAAGGGATTGTAAGAGTGTTTGGATATCTTAAAAGCACACAAAAATTAGGACTATTTATAGTCGATTTCCTGCGGTGTCAGGGAGATATTCTGATGCTAGTTGGATAACTAGTGTGAATAATATAAGTCTACAACGGGGTGAATTTTTTCTCTTGGTGGGGGAGCATTTCATCATTGGCTTCCAAGAAATAAACATGCATTACTCATTCTACCATGGAGGCTAAATTTGTTGCATTATAGCTGCAAAAAAAGAGGCGGAGTGTTGAGAATTCTATTATTAGATATAAAGTTATAGCTACAACGTATGCCAACTATATCTTTGCATTGTGGCATCGAGGCAACAAAGGCAAGGGCATTAGTAAAACGTACAGTGGAAAGTCTAGACATGTTAGTCTAAGACATGCATATGTACGATGATTAATCTCAGAGGGTATTATTGCTATAATTTATGCTAGATCACTAAAAAATTTATCAGATCCGTTGACAAAAGGGCTCTCAAGAGATTTGGTTGAAAGTACCACAAAAGGAATGTGATTGAGACATTTCTAATGAACTAATCATCGGTAGTGGTAACTCAATCATTTTTTCTAGCACTACCACTAGATAGAAGGTTTAAAGGGTAATAACAAACTACTGACAAGTGATTAGGATAACACTAAGAACATTACATTCTAAAGTGTTTAATATAAAGGAGGATGAGTTCTAAACTCTTAATGAAGTAAAATGTCAGATATGGGACGGACTTTACCTAAGTGAACTCAAGAAGTGGTGTCGCTTCTAATAAAATATTAAAATTGCTTTTATAAGTGTTCATGACTGTACGATGGAGCGCAAGACCATATATTTGCTTAAGCTTTCGGTGAGCTGTTAGAAAACTAGTTGTTCATGTGTGTGATATTACCTGTTGAAACATATGAAATCATGGTTTAAGTTTCGGCCACCTTTGATTTCGTTGCAACTTCGAATTATTTGCACAAATAGGAAGTTTAATTCGAAAGACATTTTCTATTATGCATGAATATAGTAAATATAATATTACAAATTAAGTGGGGGATTCATGAAAAATAGCTTGTAATATGGCATCTCCATCCCATATAACAAAGGTAAAGAAGTTTAGTGTACTTTGTAAGAGATGTCCAATAACAATCGAAATGGAAAATGGAGGGAGGACAACATATATAATATATTGAAACTTGGCACTTGACACGTGACATGTGCACGTTTTCAAAGAAGATAAATAATATTTTTATTTATTATTTTTGGAATTAAATTTTAATTAATTTTGAAAAAATACATAATTATATTTTATTTATTTATTTGAATTCTCAAAATTAATTTATTTAATTAATTTGAAAGTTGTGACAATTCATGATTCTGTAGAATTCAAAATTCTGTGAAAAAACGCAATTAAACTTGAACTTTTTTAAGTTCAGAACATTGCAATGTTTGGACCAAACATTGCAATGGTTCGGAAGAGTGTTGTATTGTTTATAAATACAATATGCCAAGACAGAATTAATTACTTTTCAAATTATCTTTCTGCATAACATAAGTTTTCTTCTGAAGTCTTCAAAATTGCTATTCGCAGACTTCGGGATTTGTTGTATAACTTGTATCCTAAAAGTGAATTGCCATTACCCATTAGTAAATTCATAGTGGGGGCAATTATTACTTTAAAGAAAGTGTGATCACGCCTCAAGTCTACATAATATTTCTCTCAAATTACTATTTTTATAACACCCATTGTAATTATCCCTATATATATATATATATTGTTTTTATTTTATTATTTTGCTAAGAATCAAATGAGTTATTATATGATAGACATTGTAAGTGTATTATGATTACTATATCTTGTAAGCATCTTGGGAAAAAGGCGAGATTCGCAAGAAAAGATCCCTTGCAAATAAGACAGATATATGTAGATGACAAAAGGTAAGAGTTTGTTTGTTTTCAAATTGTTAATGTCATTAAAATATCGATCGCGTAGAAGTAAATAAATCAGGAAATCGAACCAGGTTCACAATTGCTTCTCAAATAGACGAAATACTACAAACGACAATAAGGCATACGTTGTAAGCAAGAATCGAGGACTGAAGCATCTCTTATAAATTATTGATCTGTCACGTTTGATTGTCCATGTTTTTTTTTCATTTTATTTCAAGAAAAGGGATACCCTAAATATCTAGCTTGACAAATTCGGGTGGATCGTCATAATCTCCAGAACCGTAAAGACTCTATCTATTACCCGAGTTGATAGTTTGATTGTCCAAGTTGAAGTTTATACTTTGATGTGCACCAAAAATTCTAAGGGCATTACGGTAATTACACATATCCCCGGCCCCGGTTGGGGCGCACCCCGTCAGTTAAATCCGGTAATATGCCAGTCAAGCCCAAAGGGGCTTGACGACCCACCAAGAATACTTGGGCTATTTTACTAGTCCAAGTGCCATTAAAGAGGTTATTATAAAGCCTGATGGACTATTGGTAAAGTTAAGCCCACGGCCCATAAGCCCACTGCCAGCTCCACATAAATAACTTAGACGAGTTGGGAAAAGATCATTTTCTACTCTCTCCAGAAAAATCCACTGGCAAGAACTGAGAGTAAAACCAATACAGAACTACGAATTGACTTCCACTTTCATCGGGTACGTAGGCAGCTCGTTACATTCGAGTAAGTCTATACATTCATCAAACCCCAACATAGTTTGTCGTGTGTTGGATCGGTTCCTCACCTCATGTGGTCAATCACGTGACATTCATTGATTGGCGATTTTTTACAATCATCAGATTGGCGCCGTCTGTGGGAAATAGCGCTCTCAGCCACTGAGTATGCCAAACTAGGTCACAAGCCGTACTACCGGAGATAGAAGACCATCCATCATCAGCAGCTGCTGCCGATGAACTTCCTAACCTACCGCCTGAAGATCGGTCAACATTCGAGGGGAGAAGAAAATCCCCCAACGGTCCAACTGACGGCGGAGGGTTCTGAAGTAGCTCCCCCGACGAACGAGCAAAATGTGCCGCCCGTAACACCAGCGGTGATTTCACCCTTTGCTTCCAGAGTGTTCGAGATCACCCAAGAGGCACTGTTTGCTCTAGTTGAAGATGCCTCTGTGCGAGCAGCCGTGAGGACGGTCATTACTACGCCCAGGCACATCCATCACGGGCACCACCTGTCCATCAGCTAGTAGGGGGAAGACCCCCATGTGAGAAGCTATTAGGAGGCTCCCCATCCTCAAGAAAAAGGGGACGCAAGATCCACCCACTCTATCCATTCTTAGGGTCCGGAGCCTCGAGAGAAGAGTCGCCCTCACGAGGAGAGCCAGGTTAACCCCCCCACCGACGTCAGGAGTCCTGACCCCCATCGAGATTGGATCAAGGTGATCAAACTCCCCGTTAATGGGGGTAGCCAGAGAAAAGAGATAGAATAGTGTGGTCTCACCCTTCGAGCGGCTGCCAAGAGATAAAGATAGAAGGCAAAACGCCTCATAGGTCTCCATGCTGAGGTCAAGTCTCATTAACCCCCGAGGGGGCCTTGCCAGGACAAAAAGGCCGGAGAAGGCGCTCACCTCGCCATGACGGAAGCTTGGAGAACCACGGGCGATATGAGGATATGCAACTGGTGCCACTAGCGGTGGCTCCCCCAAAGAGAAGTCCCTTCTGCTCAACAATTTTGGCAGAGTCTTTGCCACCAGGTCTTGAATAACCCATCTGAGTGAGTATGAGGGGAGCTGGTAGACCCCAGGAG